>JASAUF010000643.1:2400000-3000000 GCA_030180095.1 Magnolia changhungtana | reverse complement strand
GAAAGCAGCTAGTTCAGTTTCAACCGTAAAAATGGCAGGACCTCTTATCCTTCTGCGGGCGGCTTCCAATTTCGATGAGTGACTGCCAGAGAACCTGAAGAGAGACGGAATATGAGAAACAGAAATATATATGAAGATATATCTTGGGGAAGAGATATTAAAATACTTACACTAAGTATCATGAAAAATGTGCACGCCACAAGAGTGGAGATATTTTATGAACGTCAGGAAAATGAGGCATCTCGCAAAAAAGTTTAATGGTGGAAGCTGTGATCTTAGGAACTCTACCAGGTTCAACGTAAGCGAACTCTTCATTAGTGGGAACATATTAGTCCAGAAAGGACCTAGTAATAGGAAGGCCCGCCATTCTGTGCAGACCCCATAAAGTGATACTCACTTCCCCAATCGGGAGATGGAATGAATTCGTAGTAGAAGACCAATACTTCAGAAAACCCTTATAGATCAGGGTATCCTTATGAAAGAAATTTGAGGTGGATTCTATGGCTGCATATATGTTCGCTGCAACAAGAACCCCTTTGTATTTTTTTTAGGATCGCCTTGGTCCACGAACTATAGAACGGGTGCTCAGACCAGAGACCACACGTCCTGAATTCATCCTTCCCCCATAGAGAATCACGGTCACGGAAATGTTGTTGAATTGTTTCAAAATAATGGGTGGGATATATGGAGTGAGGATTGTAACAAGGTATGAGAAAGCCCGGTCTTCTGGACTAAACATTTCTCCGTGAGAAAGCCTTCAAGAATTATTGGCTCTTTCATGACCCAATTCGACACATATAAAAGTCGATTCTGTGTCATGTGGTCAGATAGTTCACTCTAGATCATGGACATGTGACATTGGAGATGTCGAGGGATGATGACAACCTCGTCTTTATGATATCTGAATTTGATTGTATCTGCGTAAGATTTTATCATATCCCAAGCATTTTGGTAACTTTTCTTATTGTGCTCCTAAATTTTCTCTTGAAAAACCTCATCTTTACTCTTCTGCTTCTTTTTCTTCGAGATTGAGGGAGAAGGAGAAGATTCAATGGGAACAGGATGGGAATCGTTGGTTCAGAGGTTAGCAATAGACTTCAACCAATCGTCCCAATCGGATTCTCGGCCTTCAGTGGGTGGTCATTCTATTTCCCGCATCAAAATAGCTGCACGAATAGAATCAGATAAACGCTGAATTCGATCAGCAAAATTGATTATTGGTGGAGTTGGTGCTTTGAAGAAAGGCGAATAACCTTCAGAGGATCTAGCTTTCTTATGAGAATGAGTTTCAAGCTGCTGAGGGTTTGATGATTTAGCGGCATCTGGGGAAGTATGAGGTCTCTTGGAATGGCATGAGAATCTACAAAAGTCCCAATGAAGGAGTTCAGTAAAGAAATTAAAACACTAGGAGAAATTCGAAAATCTGCGAAAGAGGAAGAAATTTTGTACACAAGGTTTTTGTTGCGCACAAAGTACCTATTTGAGTAGGGTTCCTGTTATGCACAAAGTAATTGTGCGTAAGGTTCCTGTTGTGCGCAAAGTGATTGTGTGCAAGGTGCAACGGTGGGCCAAAGTGATTGTGCGCAGGGTTCCTGTTGTGCGCAAATGTGTTGTACACAGGGTTTCGTTGTGCACAAGAATTAATGGTGCGCAGGGTATCACTGTGCGCAAAGGAGAATATCGCGCAAATAGGGGGGAGAGCTGCAAAGTGAGAATGAATGAAATGAGGCTTGGTCGGGTTTATATAGATTTTTTGGACTTCGTTGTGCATAGAATGCATTGTGCGTGGACGTTCATTGTGCGCAAAATGCATTGTGTGTGGACGTTCGTTGTGCGCAGAATGCGTTGTGCACAGACTTAAAATAGTGCACAATGAGAAAAGAGATAAATTAATTTAATTATTAAAGATTGATCCCACATTTTCTTGTTTTATAGATAAAAAATAAAAAATGCAGGATCAAGGGGGCATCTGTTGAGGCATAAAAAGAAATCAGATGGAAAGAGTTCTTTTCTAAAAAGGGGTTGTGCGCTGCATAAGAAGAAGGTTGCAAAACAAGGGTTATGAGCAAGACCTGGTTGGACTGCACAATGCTGGTCCACACAAGGTAGTCTGCACAAGGTGGTCCACACAAGGTGGGCTGCACAATGGTGGTCCGCATAAGGTGGGCCGCACAATGATGGTCCGCACAATGATGGTCCGCATAAAGGTGGTTTGCACAATGGAGGTCCACACAGTGGAGGTCCGCACAATAGGCTGGTCCGCACAATGGAGGTTGCGCATAGAGGTATGACCGCACAACGGGTTGGGGCACACAAACGAAGGTATTGAGGTATTCAAACGTGCGAAAGGGTATAAATACCCCATCACCCCTCTGCAATTCATTCATTAGAGCAAGATCCAAGTAGAGGAGAGAGATCTAGACTTTAGAAGAACACAGGTATTATCCGCACCCGTTGTGCAGAACAGGGCTTGTGGGGCGCGCAACCATGGCAGCACGCAACAAGCGTCAGCGCACAATGAGTGCCAGCGCACAACACCCATATGCGCACAACACCACTGAGGCACGGTGGTTCTGTGCGCACAACCCTTGTGGTGGCATATTATTTTCTCTCTTGAGTGTGGGATAACTTCATTCATGTCAGAGGCTCCTTAATTGTCAATCAAAGATCACCAAAAAGCCCTAATTTGAAGCGAAAGATCAATCAAGATACACACCAGCATATCAATATTACCACACAAAAATCATAATTTAATACTTATATTATGATTTTGTAAATGTTCTGCTTGGAAAGAGTATAAATGAATTCAGATTGAATGAATATGGTGATTGTTCTCTCTATTTTTCTTCTACTAACTATTGAGTGAATGAAATCCCCAAACCAAATACGTTTGTTTCTTGTCGAAACATTGTGAACTCTAATGGGTCTACATGGTAGTAGGTGCATTTCCAAGTAATTATTATAAAAGAACTTACATCTAAATCCTCATGGATGAGGAGTTATTCACCGATTCATTTGAAGGAAGGTACGCACGTCAAATCACATGATGGATGGTCTTGTCTCAAAATCAACGTTCAGATTGCTGGATTTATGCATGGAGATCATTCTCAATGATTAGATTTGTGTTATAGAATAGATATAAGGTTAGGATAGTTAGATTTGTATCGTACGCGTGTACACATTAAGTTAATTACTTAGTAACGATTCGAGAACTTTCGATCCCTGAGTATTGAAATGTTCAGGGCATTACAGAGACAATCATTATTACGCCTTCCATTATCACTGCTTTAATGGCATAGACATTGCAGATTATGGAATTCCAATCGCAACTCTTTTAGAGAAAATGTCCAACTTTGAAAAGTAGTCGATTACAATGTTGAATGGCGGTCTGATAACGCCTTACCCTCCAACAAGTTATTTCCAAAATACCGCATCTTACATCGCATGTTTACATCTAATGTATATCTTAGAGCTGGGAATAGGACTGATCTTACTCCCTTTATGATTTGTGTCTTCCATGCCGTTGTCACGGGTATTCGTATTTGCTTACATTTTTTGATTTGTTACGTCATCATTCTATTTTGCTTGCATCCAAAGCATGGGTCGATTCCGTTGGGATATCTTATGTCTAGTTTTGCTTTTCATTACAATGTCCAAGTCCCTATGTTTGAGGCACCGAAATCCGAACTTACTTTCAACAACTCGAACTTGAATATGATGAATTTCACTCCACTACTTGAACGAAGACAAGGTCAAGAAGAACTGCAAGAGGCGGACATCACCATGGAAGATATCTTCAATAAATTAGAAGATTTTGATGATCCAACTAATTCTGACTATCATCCCTCTTAATTTGATGAGAGGTTATCTATGTTAAAAGAGAAAGTTGATGCACTGCATGTATTTCAGGCATCATTAGCCCAAACCCAAAAGTCTACAATGAAGTACATGAAAAAGTACTTTTATCACATCAATCGGAGTTTGCAGGTTAATGATCCTTCGATGCCTACACCATCTTCTTCAGGGTTAAATTGAGCTATATTTGCTTATTTTTCTTGCTTCTTATGGATTTGTACTAAACTATATTTCATTGGTTTGTATGAATACTTTTATGATTTGCTTGGATATTTCATTCATTGTCTTAAATAGTGTTATTATCTTGATGATATATTCTCCATGATATTCCTACTAATTGATATTCATATTATGATATTTTATCTAGCTTTGATATGCTTCAAGATATATCATGTTATTTGTTCTTCCTTTGTCAACTTGTGACAAAAAGGGGGAGAAATTAGTGCTAGTAATGTGTGATGAATTATGACTAATGGAATGAATGGATGTGTGTGATGTACTACATATTTGCTAGGTATATGTTGTATATGTTTGCGCACAGTATATGTTGTACTTCTCAAAGGGAGCATCATCATTGTGTTATGCACAATTGGTTATGAGGATTATAAGAATGATCATTACAACCTATATAGGATAGCTTCAAGTTTGTTGATCTTGTTAATGGTTCTTGTGAATGAGTGTAATCATAAATGTTAATGGATGTATTTTGTATGTTATGTGTTTTGTCATGAAATTGACAAAGGGGGAGATTGTAAGTGCTTTTATGTCTAGCACACATGGACTACCAAATTTCGTAAGACAAAACTACTTCAAGGTCATATCACAAGTATGGAATCACAACTACTCTACATGCTTGAAGATCAGCTCAAGAATGACTTATGATCAGCTTAAGATCGGCACATCTTCTCAAGAAGTCGACACCCGAATTCAAGACAAGATCAAGTCAAAGTTCAAGGCAAGTTGTCCCATATATTTGTTAAAATACACTTGATCTTAGCCAAAAGGTGGTATAACCCTAGAAAGACTTTAGGTTTAAGTACTTTTTAAAATTCATTAACTTGGGTTTTAATAAGTGTTTTTGCTCTAAAATTCAGTTAGCCAAACTTCTAGTTCGACCAGCCTAACTTCCACAACCAGCCTAACTTCAAGCCTGAGTAAAATAATAAATTATGTTGAAAATTCGGCCAGCCTAAGTTTTGGTTCGGTTAGCCTAAGCTTGAAATTCAGCTATCCCGAGTAAGTTCGGGTCAAATTCCAGCAATGCAAACTTTTGATTTTTGCGGGAATATGGCCAGCCGATTATCAAATTCACCGGGCCGAATTTCACCTTGGGCTAGCCGAATTTTGGATAGATCTTATCCAATGCGATCCAATATCCGTTGGAACGAATCCGGTGGAATCCGGCTATCTGAAGCCAGTCTTAAGCTAGCCGAATTTCCAACCTCTTTGGCTACAAATATAGGGTTTCTCTCATTCTAAAGAACAATAGAAATTTACTATAATATTTCTGCAAGAGAGAGAGAGAGAGAGGCTCAAGTCCTCAGCAAGCTATCTGTGTGGTATTTATAATTTTAATTTATAGTTTATTCAATACCTTTTTCTCAAGATCATTTTAATATTATTCTAAGAGAGTATTTTATACTCCTTTTGAGATATAAAGAGATTGAATCAAGTAGCATTTGAGTTTTTCATTTATAAAATTTATAGAACCTTATACTCTTTTTGTCTAATTGAGCACTGCATCATCTACGTTCAAGAAAGAAGTTCATCCACTACAATCTTCTACCACGTCTTCGAATCTCCATTTTGAAGATAAGTACATTATTTTACTATATTTCATTTTATGTTTGTCTGAGATAGCCTGTGAAAATATCAATGGAGTTTTTATTTGTGGCCCCCCGCCAAAATTATAAAGGGGTTTTTTTTATTTGGGATAGCCCGTCAAAATCACAAAAGGAGTTTTTATTATGATAGCCCGTGAAAATTACAAGGAACTACATTAGGTTGTTAAGGTTAACCTGTGAAAACCTTATTATAGTGAAAGCTAAAATTATAGTAATCTTAGGAGTGGAGTAGGTGTGGTTGTTTTACACACCAAACCACTATAACTCCTTCTACCTTATGGTGAATGCTTTAATCTTTTGGTGGTGGATGTTATTTATTATTTTATTCTTGTGGTGAATGTTGTAATTCTTTTATCTTCTCTTGTTAGTTTGAAAGATTGATTTTAAAGTCATTCATGAAATAAGGTTGTCATGCCTAATATTTTAGGTGAAGGTTGTCCTACGAATCATTTAGAATAAAGGTTTCAGTACTCAGGCAATTGAGATTTTTTGCATTCTTTACATATTTCGCATTTATTTCAATTATTTGGCATTATCCTATTCACCCCCTCTGGGACATCGCTTGCTCTCCTTTTCACGGACGCTCCAGACGTAGCGGCTACTGAGATGGGACAAACGAGTGAGGCAGGGACCCAGTAGGCCGAGCCTTCCATGCAGCCCACACCCGACTCCGCTATAACATGACGATATATGTGGCAGCAAGATCGCTTGGAGTTTCTCATTACGGAGTAGTTACGACAGGGGGAGTGATTGACTTGCTTAGAGTGCATGATCGAGTCTCTGCAGCAGACCGCTCAGGAGATCATTGGGCTTCTCACATGCCGACGTGATGATACGATTCCAGCAGAGACTGGACCAAACAACTAGAGATTAGTTTAGAGCATGCTTAGAGTCGTCTTACCAACTTGGGCGATGGGAGTACATGTAGTGGTCATATATCATGATACTTATGTTTACATGTATAAATCCATTAGTTTTTGTTGACAGTATTCTTGTGGATATTTTAGATATTATGGTTAGTGCTTTATTGGTATATTTTGATATTATATATTAGCTATCCTTGGCTATTTCTATTTGTGATTGATGGTATATTGTCTTGCTTTTGGATATATTGTCATGCTTGCCCCTTATGTGATGGTTGTGATTATTAATTCGTCCTTCCAAATGCATTATTATGATCATATTTATTAACCTTTAGTGATGGTTTATGTTTTACACTAACATCCTTTGCAAATCAATGAAAAAAAGGGGGAGAAACATGCTCCCACAATATGGTTTGTTATCTTTTTTAAAATAATGGTGTTGTAGGAAGATAGGGAGAGTATTGAAGAATTTGAGTCAGTCATGTATTATGTTTAAATATATATCAATGTAAATTTTATTTCAAAGACATGTAAATCAAGTTGTATAGGGTTCGTTAGTTTTTTTTTCAAGTAATTGACAAAGGGAGATTGAAAGTGCCCTAGTTTTTCAATTAGCATGAAGTAAGAGTCTTGGAGTCAAGTGAGCCTCAAAGAAGATACAAGATTGAAGACTTAAAAGGTTGGAGGCTTCAGATTCAAGACGATGTAAGAAAGCCTCATGCCCTTGCCCAATCCTATATGAAAAATAATTTTTAAGTATGCTAAAAAAGGTATGGGAGTTGATGTTAGACTTAAAAGTTAAACTCTGAAAATAGTCATGTTTGATGGCATCGAAGTGCCATCGAACTGCCTTCAATGGCATCGAAGGCAGCTCGATGGGATCGAGCATATAGGTCCATTTGTCTAGCAAGAAATCTTGAATTTAGTGGATTTTTCTGATGGCATCAAAGCCTGTTCGATGACATTGAAGACCTCTTCGATGGCATCGAACACAGCCTCGATGACATCGAAAATGAGCACAAATTGTCCAGCAAGTAAACAAGGAAAATATGGATTTTCGATGACATCGAACTTAAGCTTCTATGGCATCGAACTTAACTTCGATGACATAAAAAAAGTTCACACATAATTCTTGATTTTTTCGATGGCATCGAACCATCCTTCGATAACTTCGAAGGACCCCTTGAATGACATCGAAGATCACTAGACGACATCGAGAATGGACCCCAAATTGTCCAGCAACCTCAGGTCATAAATTTCAATTTTTCCGATGGCATCGAGCCACCCATCAATGCATCGAAGGTCCCCCTTCGATGACATCGAAGGACACTCGATGTTATCAAAACATCGAAGGACACTCGATGTTATCAACAGAAACTGTCTAGCAACTATTTGAATATCTTATTGCCATGGATCGATAGTATCAAAGATAGTTCAATGGCATCTAAGGTCACTTTGATGGCATTAAATACACTTCGATGACATTGAACCTGACAATTTTCTGCCCATTCTTTGACCGTTGGGAATTTGTTCTATATATCAATGTGGGTTATTTCTTGGCAATTTGGTGAGTTATTGAGAGAGCTTTGAGAGAGTTAATACCTAGAGTAAATACCCATCTTCTCAAGCCATCTTTCCTCATGAAGTTCATCATTCAATCCTTGTCTTAAAGGCAATCATTGACATATTCAAAGCTTGGATTGAATAATGAACTCCAACATCCATTGATGCTCTAGCAACCTTCTTTATTGGCAAATTTGTATGCTAGGAAGCATTAAATGCTTAGCAATGGGGATCCTTAGTAGTTTTTAAAGACCCATCAATACCTAGTTAGGATTCACCCAAACCCTTAACCCATCAACCTGATCGACATCTACATCGGAGCATCTTTATACGGTTGTGGTACAAGGGAGTTGAAGATCCTTCAATATCTAAGAAGATCTTCACCAATGTGCTTAAGGGGGCTCACTCACTTCTAGGTAAGTACAAGAGTCCATTTGTGTCTGAGAACCTTTACTTGTGTAGGATTGGGTTTCAGAGTTCGTATTCCCAAACTCAACAAGTCCTTGTATAGGCTTCCTATAGGAGAGTACATGTTGTTGTCCTTATGTAGGACTTCTCAAGTTCTTGCATAGGACTTGATAAGACCTTGTGTAGGCCATCAACGGATGGAAAACAGTAACCTTGTGTAAGTTGTGAGGGTTTATGGTGAATCTCATTTAAAACCATTTGAATAGTGAAATCTGTCACACTCTATGAGAGAGTGGGTAAGCCAAGAGTGGAGTAGGAACATAGCCGACCACTATACATCGTTTGCATTGTGGTGAATGTTTTAATTCCTTATTTGTATTGTTTGGTTGAACTCTATACACTATTTATTTTCTGCACCAAAAATGTTTGTCAAAATGCATGAATGATGTATTTCGCTGATTAAACTATGTTCATGCACTTCTTCTCATTTAGAATTCTTTTCTTGTTTATTTAGAAGTAAGTGCATGAAAGTAGTTTAAATAAATTTAGAAAAGTCCTATTTACCCCCTCCCCCTTCTAGGATAATTAGACATATCTTCAAGCTTTGCTTATAGCGGCAAAGCTACAATTTCAATTGGTATCAGAGCAGGTTCCTCTTGAAGGTAGTCATACTGAAGTTGAAAATATGTTTAAGAATGAGGGAACTTCGGTCTCACGACCACCACTTTTTTATGGATCCAATTATGTCTATTAGAAGGCAAGAATGCGTATATTTCTGAAATCTTTGGATCATATAATTTGGGACATAGCTGAGAATGGATGGGTGGAACCCATGGAACAAATTGTGTCAGATGATGGTGTCAGCACATCTAGAGATAAATAAAAAGCCTTTTGGACCGATTTCAAAAAATCAGGGTCCACTTGTGATCAAAGGCTTTGAATGTCATTTACTGTGTAGTTTCATAAGAAGAATTTAAAAGAATATGTATGTGTGAAACAACTAAACAAGCATGGGATCTATTGGAAACTACCCATGAAGGAAATAGTATAGTGAAGCGGTCTATAAGCTTCAGCTCCTAACCACAAAATTTGAGAATATCAAAATGGAGGAGCATGAAACCTTTATGGAATTCTATACAAAGCTTAGTGACATTTACAACTCCATGTGGGGGTTGGGGGAAAGAGTTCCGATACCGTACATTTCTATGAAAATACTAAAATCCCTACTGGAATGCTTCTTCGCAAAAGTCACTATAATTGACAAATGTACAAATATTAATGATATGAAAGTAGAAGAACTATTAGGTTTCCTACGAACATTTGAACTACATTTCAAAACCCCCACAAAATCCAAACACACTATCCTCAAAACCTCATAGAGAAAACATAAATCTGAGGAGGATAGTGATGAAAATGAAGATGATGAGGAGATGGCCATATTGGCCAAAAGGTTCAAAAGGTTTTTTAACAAGAACCAAGGAAAAACCTTTTATAAGATGGAGAGGAACTTTTACCAAAAACACCACATAGGTAAATCACCAAAATAGTCGAAAGAGCCCCAGTGCTACAATTGTAGAAGGTACGACCATCTTTCTACTGAATGTCCCTTGAAAGGTAAATCAAAAGGAAAGCAATGGCTGCCACATGGCATGATATTAAAGACTCGAATTCAGAATCAGAAGAGTCTCAAAGTGATGGAGACCAAGGCTCCTTGAGGATACTTGTAACGACTCGAAAAATTCCGTACAATGGCCCGAGTATCACCTCAGGCAGAAATCACTTGGGATCAAATCCTTTAGAACTTAGACAAAGTTAACTAAGTGCTAACCTAGATTAGCCATGAAATCCGCTTGAATTACTTTAAATACAATCTGTAAGACCCAAACCTTGTAGAATCATTGACGCTAGGTTACCCTAAAATCTAGGATCAAACACATTACCCGACTGCTCTCGGGAGCACATTGAATCTCTGTATCAGATCTGGACCGCACATCGAAAGTTCGAATGATACGAGGTTATAGAATTAGTACCGCCTCACTGGGCTTGACAACCATCTCGAAAGTCAAAACCAGGTAGTATTCTGCGGCTATTCGCTTGAGCCCGGACCGAGGAGTGTGAGAAAACCTGGTTTTCTTTAGAAATTTAATTAAATTTAAGTAATCTGAGACTTGGTGTTTGCGGGCTAACTATAAGCAATCAGACCGTCGGAATTTGACCCAAATACACCCTCGGATCAGGAAATATTTTCCATATATGTCTGTGTACTTGTAACCCTGATCGAGTTTCTGTGACCATTGAACTGAAACTGGTCTGCCACGTGTGATCTGGGAACCCAATTAGAATGAAAACTTAACTCAACCTAGATCCATAGTCAGTGAGCTTAAGTCCAACCTTGGGCTCAAGGGGAGGCTCCAGAAGTGCTCCGTTGAGCTGGAACAGATTCGCTTTGGACATAACCTAAGTATACCTTGATCTTGAGTCTGTTTTGGAGAGTTTTAGGCCTATATAAGGACCTTAAACCCTTTCTCATTCTCACCATACAAATTTGAGAAAACCCTAGGAGAGAAAAGAGAAGAAAGAGAGAGAAAGTGTGAGATAAGTGAAAGATTCTTCCTGATACCCTACCCTACTATCCTACGTGCTTAACTACTCCGATCTAATCGCTTTTTCGGCGATTCCGGCTTCGTTTCTAGGTAAGAAACCCTAACCCTAATCTGTTCTAGGGTTATGATTGTTGCAAGTAATGAAATAGCCAACCTATTTCATGTCTTAGGCTGCCGTTTTGCCAGTGATTAAGACTTGGTGTTTAACTGACTTCGTTACTCGTTTCTATGGCGTAAGGTACGGACTTTAGACGTATAGGTTATAGTTTTCAAAGCTTTCAATGTTAGATAATGATAGATTCATGATCTGGATGCGATTTCACATGTACAATGCGATGTTCGTTTTGCATTTAGTTACATATGCGAATTATGGTGTATAGTGTATTCTGTATATTTGTAGAAAATACCGTATACGTATAAATTGTGAAAGTATGTTTGTCATGATAAATTACTGTATGTACATGTTATATATAAGTGTAATACTTGCTCGGCGAAAGAATTCGCCCTAATACATGTTTTTGCTAATATACGTTATGTATGTTAATAAGTGTATTCTAAGTGTTTGTGAAAATGCTTGTAAGAGTAAGTGCTTAGATGATTGTGCTTTAGGTAGGTGTTGAGATAGGATTCTCAACTAACTTAGAGATGTATATGATTTCCTCCATGTTGGTTGTTTAATTTAACCGCTTACTATGAAATATATGTGTTTGTATTTCCTGTTTACATTGTGCTTTATAATATGCTTTATGATGTGCTTGTTAAAATGCTTGAATTACTTTATTTATTCTACTTTACTCCACATGCTTCTGGTTAAGGATTGATTGTAATTGAGGCTATGATTATAGTCCAGACAATCGGTAACAGACTTGAGTTTGTGGTTGAGATTCATTCACCACGTAGGATGTGTTTGACGAACCCGAGTCGTACTTCAGTTGGCGACAGTGGTTAGGCCACGCAAAGTGCTTATGCACTTCATGTCATTCGGCTGGTTGTTTGCTCGTGCTAGTCTGGCTCGTCAAGTAACTCGATCTGTCTAATGTATGTTCACCATGTTTGGATGCTACTGCTTGAACTTAGGGTACCAGACTTACCGGTGTAACCCCGTTAACCTTGGTACCTCGATCCGCTAAGACTCATGAGCCGGGCATGGTGGTATGGGACACCGTGGTCAAGCTGTCGGCCTACACTGGGGCCACGTGCCTCCCCGTAGTGACCAGTGAGTAACTCAGACTCATGATCCGAATACGGTGGTATGGGACACTATATTCGAGCGGTCGGCCTACACTGATTGGTGACAAGCCCTTTGTAGTGACCTCGAGCATACTCTGAAGTTGCGGAGAGGCGACGAGCCTTCCCGTAGTAAATAGAGTATAAACTAGGCCTGTATTGATAAGGTGATGGGGGAGCGGTGCAACGAGTACATGTAACAGCCCTGACAGCCCTTTACAGCGACCTAGAACTGCATCATCGTATGAGATTATCTAGGACTGATGACCTTAGAATGGATCATTGTTTGGAAATGATATAAGGAAGTTACCTTAGTTTCCCAATACTGTTATATGAAAAGGACTAATAACAACTTGGTAATCATGTTCATATCGCACTGCATGTGCCTGGAAGATGTGGAGCACTGAGGGTGAAAGCATGCTGCAGACGTAAGATGGTGTCGCACGAGGGAGTATGTTGGCGAGGGCATGCATCATTATTGCATCTCATCCTTGCATTAATTACAGTACTTAGGAATGTTGATTGTACTGCTTTATCATTACTGCTTGACTGAATTGATAACATGTTAACCTGTGCTTTATTGTTCCACTGAGTTAGCTACTCACTCCCACGTTACGGGACGGTGTTCTGGACACCCACCAGACCCTGTCTTAGATGCAGGTATTGACGAGACGCAGGAGGCTGAGCCTGATTACTATGATGATCAGGATGAGTTCTCCTACATGCAGTTCTCTGGAGGCTACGCTTAGGCCATTCAGATGACGGGGCTACAGGGTGTACCATTCTAGTTGTACCATTTTTGGCATTTTGACTTTTGAAACAAATACATGTATATGGTGACTCAGTAAGGTGTTCATACTCTGGAGACCGATTATGACGTTTTTGGCTTTCTATACATTTATATACATCTTTTAGTCTTCCGCTTGCATTTTATAACTTGATCTGGAGTATGAATTACTGTTTTGGTATAATCCTACTCATAATTATTGCACTATCACAGACAACATTCAATCATAAGCATTTATGTTGCATAAGTGATGTTTTGGAACTCGGGTGTTGAGTTGCTACTCGACCCCCGATTTTTAGGGCGTTACAATACTCATGGCCTCCACATCCGTCATCCCAGATGAAAGGGAACTAGACGAGAAAGATGAAGTTGAAAAGGAAATGGCCTCATTTGAGGAGGTAGATGAACAAGATGATAACACTGGCCTACAGAACGCCCATGACCAGCTATACATTCATAGCTTGACAATTCCTAAAAACCTTAGTCAGGGCAAGGTTGAAAACAAACAACTGTACAAAGAATTAGAAGAAGTCAAAGTTGAGAATGAATGTTTGGCCGATTAATTAGAAGAACACTACATAGACAATGCCAAAACTAATACGAGAAGCAGCTGATGATGGATTCAACTTAGAAGAATCAACTGAGAAAATTAACTATCTAGAATCAAAGTCTGAAACTAGAGTTAGAAAAATCCAAAAATCAAGCTGGCATTAGCCATAGGTTCACCCAAAGCGAAGAAAAATTAGAGAGACTTTTGGGTTTGGGTAAAAATACTAAAGATAGGAGAGGACTAGGCTATGAGAGTAATAAGACTAGTCCCCCTCATGCACAACCTATGGTTAAGAAAGCAGTAGCTTCAGGAAGCCAATTAAAAGCTTCTCCAATCTTTCATGCATGTGGAGATTTGGGACATTTAAAATTTGAATATCTATCTTTTAGACACTCTTAATCCATATCCGCTGCAAACTTTATAAGTAAATTCAAACCTATCGAAAAAATGTTGTAGAATGTGAGGAGTCCTAGAAAACCACAAAAAGAAAAGGACATGAGGAAATTTCCCAGTCCTCCCAAAATGACCAGAAGAATGGAGGAGTTAATTTGCCCAACTAAACCTAAAGAAAAAAAAATGATAAACTAGGTAAATCAAGAAAGAGTTCAATTGGCCCCAAAATCCAAGTCCCCTTGAAATAATATGCCTGCTAAAGGAGAACCCAAGAAAAATTCTATACCTCTTATAAACAGTACAAGCCCAAAGAAAGTAATATCCAAATGGATCGTTAAAAAACAAATCTAACTGCCTTGTGATACACACCACTCTTAAAGCATGCAATAGTGCAAAATGGTACTTGGATAGCGGATGCTCAAGACATATGACCGATGATAGGACCCACTTTTACAATTATGTCAATTTTGACGCTGGGTCGATCACCTTTGGGGATGGTAGCATGGCTAGAATCATTGAGGGAGGGACAGTTGTTGGGCTAGGCATGCCCAAGATTGAAAATGTTCTTTGCGAGGGTTTGAAACACGACTTCTTAAGTATATCGCAGATTTGTAACAAAGAACATTTCGTAAAACTCTCCAAAGAGGTATGTGAGATCTCAGATCCAATAGAAAAATTGATTATCAGAGTTCTTTGCACCAGTGATAACTGTAATGTCATTGAAAGCAGTGGAGAAACGGTCTCGCACACTAGATGCCACATGGATAGGAAAAATGAGTTTGACCTTTGGCACCAAAGACTTGGCCATGTTCATTACCAGAATTTGTCTAGCCTAAGCTCAAAGAACCTGGTGAGAGGACTTTCCAAGATTGGGAAAAAGGCCATGATTGTATGTGGGGACTGCCAGAAAGGTAAACAAATTAAGGTCGCCCATAAAAAGACAACCACCCTAGACACCTCAAAGCCGCTAGAACTTTACATATGGACCTTGTTGGTCCCACTAAAGCTTAGAGCCAATGTGGAAAGAGACAGTTTCTAGGTTCACCTGGGTTACTTTCTTAAGAAAAAAATCAAATACATTTGAAGAGTTTATAAAACTTGTAAAGCCACTTCAGAATGAAAAAAGGCTATATGATTGATCAAATTCGGAGTGATCATGGTGGCGAATTCGAGAATGATTGATTACAGAAGTTTTATGATGAATCTGGAATTCGACATGAATTCTCAGCACCCAAAACTCCACACCAAAATGGAGTAGCTGAAAGAAAGAATCGGGTGCTTTAGAAATGGGCTCGGTCATGCTGAATAGTAAAGAATTAACAAAAACTTTTTGGGCTAAAGCTATAAACACAACCTTCTACATAATTAACTGAGTTTACCTTAGAGTTGTTCACAACCCCCAGTGCAGGGTTGTGCTATAGTAATAACTCAGTGAGACCGAGTTCAAATCCACTGAGAATGGCGAACAAAGTTTAGAACTAACTTGTTTATCTAGGTTTCTAATCCAGCGATGAAGAAAAATGTTTTAATTAATAAAGATAAAAGACTAAGGATCCATGAATCCACTTATAGGAATATCAATATTAATCTACTTGATTCAATGATAACTTGATTGGAATCGAAGTCCTATCCTATTTAATCAGATGATGGACTGGTTAAAACAAAATATGAACTTTTATTAGTTTAGTTCCCTCATGAAGTACCAATGCAATGATCGCAGGGAATTCAAGCATCTACCATACCCATAGACGATGGTGGATCATGAATTTTATAGATCACACAATTCCAAAACAGGTAAGAAGATATAAAATCTTCCCGAGCATCTACTATAATCGCTGTCGCAATAAATCATAGAAAATTGAAAATATTCTTTTATTCAAACTAATAATTAACGGAAGTTCAACATAAACTTGAATCAAAGTAAACTAAACGTTAAGAATAACTACAAGCTTTATCCCTCAGCCTTAACTAAGAGATTAGCTAGTCATAGTTAATTCAAAAATAAAAGATTAACTAAAAATATTAACTAGAACCCGTGAAGAAATCGAAGTAGAAGAATGTTGTCGGCGTTCCACCTAGGCCTTCTCTCCCTTTCCAAACCCTAGAAGATGATTTAGAATAGCCTATAGACTTCTTTAAATAGTTTTCGAACTCATTCTTTTGCACTGCCTCAAAAAAGTTGCAAATTGACTTGGAATTTACGTAGTTATTGTGACTTCGATGGCACCTTCGATGACATCGAAAAGTGCGTGAATTTTTCCAACAAACAACTGAGAAAATTCTTGATTTTCTTGATGGGATCGAAGTGGCTTCAATGTCATCGAAGTCTAGTTTTGTAATTTTTCAGAACTACGTTTTTCTGGCTCCAGAATTTTAGAATATCATTTTTCTGGCCCTGAATTTTTAGGATTCATTTTCTTAACTTCAAATCTCTGATTCTCTTCATTCCTCACTTAGTTTCCTTAAATATTTGTCATGTGAATTCTTCATTAATGACTTCCAAATCTCCAATTCTTTATTATCTTCTTTTAGGCTCTAAATTCATCCTTTTAAGTACATATTCATCATAGGCTTCGAAATAACCTTGCATGATAAAAATGTATATAACTAAATCGAATTAATACTTAAATTCTAGGAAAGCTAATGTAATTGATGGGTTAAATATGCAATATCTGAGTCTCAACACACCTCAACCAGCATTTTGCTAGTCCTTAGCAAAACATGCGAAAGATGTTTCGAAAACAAATTAATAGTTTCCATGAGCTCAAGGGGTATATTATAGAAATATAAAATACATTAATGTTAAGTAACACTTTCACCTAAACTTTAGCACTTGGTTAATGTCCTTATTAAGTTCAAAGCATTAATCTTATAATTAGAAAAAGTCTAAACATTGAGTTCCATAAGTGCATAGTGAAGTCTAGACTTATCACAACTAAAGGTTTAGTTATATACTTTCATGATAACATTGATAATCAAAGGAGTTCAAGATAATCAAAACCTAAACCAAAATTGGCCTTACTGTTCAAACTTTTAATCATCCAACTTTTGATTTTTTTCATCAACGATTTTCACTATTTTTCTTCTTCTCTACAATCCTTTCGTGTAACTTTAATAGGTAGCCCTTTTAGACAACAACTATTTTTTTAACTGGGTATCACTTCTCTCTTTTCTTCTATTTTTTTTTTCTTTTCAATTCTTTTTCATTGAACATGATGGAGAAAGTTCCCATATTCGGTTCCTATCATTCTCAATAATCATCAAGTTAACAATTCAATATCAAACTTAAACTTTAATGTGTAAGCTAAATGTGGTATGTGAATTACATGGCTCAATCAATGCTAACTTCTAATTAAGAATTAACAACTCAAACTTAACTTTAAAAATCTATTAAATAACTAAAATTCAAAATTCAAAATCCTTAACATTAAGTATCTTATCATTCTAATCTATGAATTATCTTTAAAATAACTTAACTTCATAGAAATTTTATAATTTTTGAAGAATTTTAACTAAAAATTTTAACAATTTTGCTCAAATTCAAAGAATTTCTGAAAGGAAACCTACCCCCAACCTAAAATTTACATTGTCCTCAATGTATAAAATATGCAATAAGAGCAAATTTGAGAGCAATGAAAATAAATGGGAGTATATAAAGAGTACTATGAGGTGATAACAAATGGGCCAGTGTGATCTTCCTATCTAAAGATGTTTCAGCAACTATATTAAACCTAATAAAACAAACTAATCCTAAGAAAGAAAGAAATACTAATCCTAAGAAAGCAATGGAAAATTACTCATTCTTGATAAATAGGTTCCTCTTGTGGCTAGTATCTTGATAAATTTCTCAGTAGGTTTCTTAACAAAATCATCCAAAAACCCTTTTTGCAGTAGGCTTGGATGTCCTGGAGCATGGATGTCCTAAGAAATTTATGACCCTCATTATAAAATTTCCTTTTAATCCCCTGAGGCATCTAAAGTATATAACATTCACTTGTGGCAGAAAAGTTTTCAATGTTAGTACACCATGGTGAATTAGAGACTACAAGTATGTGAAATTTAGAAAAAATCTCAATAGGTAGTGTCATCTCAACACATTCTGAAGTTTCAAACTTGGGTTCAGATTCCAGCACCTCCACCTTTAATAGTAAATATTCAACATTGATAGAAGGAGGATTTTCAAAACAATTATCTTCCCGATCAGTGTTAGGCACCGGGACACAATCCTGCAAGGCATTCACTAAGTCTATAATCATATTATCATTAGAATCTGCAAAGTGTACCAAGAAAACTTCTAAAGAGTCGAGGCATTCAGTTGAAAGTAACTCATTCTCCACATTGAGGTCAAGTGTGTCATGTGGGTGGAGTAGAGAATCATAAGTATGTTTGGAAATTAACCGTGCTTCTCGATCATTGTAAGTGCTTGTATTTGAAGTATACTTAGAGTTGTCAAATTTCATAGACAAAGTACCGAATTGTTCACAAGTACACTTCAATCTTCTTCGACATCTCATGAAGATCGACTCAAGATCGGCTCAACATCTCAAGCCTTAAAGACTTTGCATAGTTCAAGACTAAAACACTCTATATTTGTCAACCATCAGGTGGTATAACCTTAGAATGATCTTAGGTTAGGTGTTCTTAAATTATGGCCATAAATATAACGTATACAATATAAAAACACTGAAGTTCGGCCAACCTAACTTCCGATTCAGCCAGCCTAACCAAATTCGGCCAACCTAACAATATTCAAGCAAGTTTACAACAACATTTAGAAAAATCTATTGCAAGTTCGGCCAGCCTAACTTTGGGATCAGCCAACCTAACTTAAAGTTAGGCCAGCCCGAGAGTTCGCGGGTCAAGTTTCTAGCAATGGATTTCTTTAGAATTCAGGGAGATTGGGCCAACCGAATTTTAGATAAATCTTATCTTGTGCAATCCGATAGCTATTGGAATGAATCTGGTGGAATCCGGCTAGCTGAAGCTATTCTTAGGTGAGCCGAATTTTCAATATCTTTGGCTATAAATAGAGGTCTTCTCTCATTCTAAACTACAATGAAAAATCATTCTAAACCTTCTGCAAGTGAGAGAAAAGCTCAAGTCCTCGGCAAGCTAATTGTGTGGTATTTATAATTTATTTTTAGCTTATTCAATTCCCTTTCTCAAGATCATTTCAATCTTATTTTAAAGAGTATTCTATACTCCTTTTGAGATCTAAGAGAATTCAATCAAATGGCATTTGAGTTTTTCATTTTTAAAATACTATAGAAACATATATTCTTTCTTTTGATCGAATACTGCTTCCTCTACATACAATAAAGAAGTTCTTCTGCTACAAGCTTCTATTACATCTTCGAATCGGCATTTGAAGATAAGTTATTTACTGTTTATTTCATTTAGGGTTTTCTGAGATAGCCCGTGAAAATCTCAGTGGGTTGATTTGTGATAGCCCACGAAAATCACAAAGTGGGTTTTTGTTAGTGATAGCCCGTCAAAATTAGGAAAGAGGTTTTATTGTGGTGAGCCTGTGAAAATCACAAGGAACTGTATAAGGTTGTTAAGGTGAACTTGTGAAAACCTTGTTATAGTGAAAGCCAAAATTACAAAGGTAATAATTTTAGGAGTGGAGTAGGTATGGTTGTTTTAAAGCACCGAACCACTATAACTCCTTGTGTATCTGTGGTGAATGTTTATTTTCTTTTGGTGGTTGATGCTATTTATTTCATTCTTGTGGTCAAAAATCAAATCTAGACAGCCTAAACCTAATTATGTTCAATGCCACTTCCCCGTAACGATGCCAAAAACTTGTTCACAACCCCAAGTGTAGGGTTGTGATGTAGTAATAACTCGGTGAAACTGAGGTTGAATCCACAGGGAATGGGGAACACGGTTTAGAACTAATCTAAATGCACCATTAGTTAAGCTACATCATTCATTCCACATTGGTGCATTTATGACAATCAAGAACACTTGAGGTCTTGGTATCGATCCCTAGTGGGGGTGGTTAACATGGAGTGTGTGTACTGACATAGGTGTGTACTAACAAGCTAACCCAAAAAAAATTAAAAATTAAAAATTGTGACAATCAAGAAATGATGTAAGCATAAGATGTTGTTCAAGTACCCAGAGTATCAATAAATAATTTAATCTAAAGCAGAAAACAAATTAAGATTTAATAAGAAAATAACAAGAACATGCGCACCTGATTTCTCCAACAAATAATAATAATAATAATAATAATAATAATAATAATAATAATAATAATAATAATAATAATAATAATAATAATAATAATAATAATAATAAAATGAAGAACTAGCGGAGGCACGGAACTAAGTCACTCTCCTAGAGAAAATTCGCGCCTTATTCTGGGAGTAACATAATCAATCCAAACTCCTTGCCACGATTGCCCTTGGTAAACAACCAGTGATCGGCTAAAATAGCTGATCCCACACCACAATGGCTTGTTGCTCAATATAATTCGGCAAAAACAAATAATCAAAAGAAAAATAGTAGAGATATGTAGGTTTCTCGATGAAGACAGAGAAAAGAGAGTGTGGCTAGAGTTAGGGTTTTTTCTTTTAATCACTTCGGTTCTCTCACTAAGAGATTATATAGCAATAACCCATGCCCACGTCGCAGACACCTAGTGCTGAGGTGGCTACCAACATTACAATGAACGGTCACTAGCTACGTACATTGTCGTTGTAACGTGTCTAACATCTACAGGACTCAGTCACAAGCCCAAAACAAAATTAGAAAACAAATCTCATGTAAACAAGGCCAATCCCGAGCCCAAGCCTGAGCCCAGCCCGGCATGTATGCATGCATGCATGATGTGATGCGGCACGACATGGCAGGCAAGCACACATGTGTCGTCTATAGCATACCATACCCATAAGAGATAACAAAAGCTATCCATATGAACACTGATATAAAGGAGAAAAATCCTCATTTTTATACGAGGATACAAGTCGGACTATTCTCACAAACAACTTTTCAAAGACCAAAATGAAAACTTTCCCCCTTCTCTCTCTTAGTTTTTTCAAAAATCAACAACCTAAACCGGCATAACGTGCAATAGTGGCGACAGCGAGAACATAATATGCAATAGTGGTGAGAGCAGATAGGAGCCGATGGTGACAACAGATAGGTGTTGGACTTTGACTATAATGATGTCCCTGTAAAAGTGATGGTGATGATCAAACTAATCATTTTAAGGTTTCTGGTAATCAATCCTTTGTTAAGGTCATTCCAAGCCGACGTATCCAATGCATCTCCTAGATTAAAGATCTAATACATTGGAGTTACATGATCAGCTTAGATGGATGATGGTCGAAATGGGTGGTGATAAATATGACAGGGGCATAGGTAACTAGGTTGATCATGTTGGGCTTGACTTTGCTCTGGTACCACTTGATGACAGATGTTCGTATATCTAAAAGGACATACACGATTGTTAGTTATAATAGCAAAGATCAGCAATAGAGATTACCGATTGATAACCAATGCCATGATTTGAAGAGCAACACTTAAACAAATTGTTGATCGCGCTGGTATGGTTACCCTTCCACAAACTCAGCTATGGAAAAACCAACTGATAAATTCAAGAGATATAGAGCCCTCTCTTTTCCCTTTCACAAAGATGAATAAAAGTAAATTCATAAGATAATTTTATTTTATTTATAAAAAAAAAAAAACAACTATCAATTACAATACATGAGAGTATTTATAATAACTCCTAATCCTAGTTAAGCTACATCATTCATTCTACATCCTAACTTGTAATCATAACCATCTATTCAACAAAATTTTGAAAATAATAAAAATATCCCTTAATCCATGCTTATAAGAAAATTATCTATGACTTGTATAGTGTTAGAATTGCATAATCTTAGGCTCTTTGGAAAATAAACTTAATAGGATTTCAATGGTACTATTTTTACTTCATTTCAACATAGTACGATATTTCACAAGTGAACTACAAGAAATAAAAAATAAAAATAAAAACAGTAGTAATTAAAAACTTAATTCTATCTAAATAACTAAAAAGTATAAGAAGATATCTTTAAAGAAAAGTTAATTTAAGATGAAGTTATTCGAAAGAATACTCCTCATGTGGATCCAAGATAGTGATTTACTCTTTTACTCAATCACAATCATGGTCCTCTGAGTTAGATGATGATCTGTGTATGATTCCTCAAAAAATATAGGCATTTTAGTTTTATCACATATTGTCTGAAGAACAAACTGTGGGGATTGACTTGACCTAGATGCTTAAAAGGACCATGGATAACATTGGTAGAGAGAGGTCCACACTGCTTTATTACACCTCCATGCTGAGGTGTGCAACAAGGCAGCAGACTTCCTAACAAGGGAAGCCCAAGCAAGGTATCCAAATTTATAGGACGCTGAACAAGCAGCCCAGAGAACTGATGGGTAAAGCATTTGTATGGAAAATCAAAATTTTATTCTAAAAGTAGCTATCATAGAATTGGTGGTTTCCTATTTCTTGGGAGGGAATTTTGTTTTGATCCCTCTCTTAGTGCATAGACTTTTCATTGAGGCATAGCTTATAATGCCCATTCCAAGCTAGTTGTACATTTTATTCTCATTCAATGTACTCTCCGGCAGCTCCAATCCACCTTTCTTCCAAATAATAAATAAATAAATAACTATATTTAAATAGGCTATGATGGATCCAACTTTGCTTGCATCCAAAGGGCCACTTTGATTGTGTTCCATCCATGACAAGATACATTAATTGTACGGTTGTGATCAACTGTCCTCCTCCCATCCACTTCATCGATTACACAGGTCTCTATTGTATTCCCTTGAGATCCGTCTCCAAGGTGCCATTTCTCATTTGTAATGGTGATAGCCCCAAGTCCAGAAATACTCAGCCCATTCACTCACCCGAGAGGATGGAAGAAGCAGTTGGTGGCACAGCAGCCATTGTAGAATTCTTATCAGTCAACTCATCAGACAAAGGCTATAAACCGTTGGTCAGGACTTGCCCATAATAAATAAAACAATCATCGTTCTAACCTATTGGCCCATCTGATTCCTGATTTCACCTGATGAACGGACTGGATCTGGTGCGCGTGTGCCAGGTCAGCATGACTGATATAGATGGTCTGTAGGGGCTTTTGTTATAAATCCTTCAACTCTAAATCGAGCTGGTTTTCCATCAGTTTTCGATCTTTGTAATGTGAATTCGCATATTTAAAAAATAAAAATAAATTTTTTTTTTTTTAAAAAAAAAAAAAGAAAAGAAAGAAAGAATGCCTCTTGAATGAAGAGAAATAAAGAAATGAATGGAATGAATTCTCAAGGGATCACGATCCAGAGAATGTTCTTTTTCTTTTCCATTATTTTAATAAGTTGATATGTATATATACATCTGAACTCAAAAGAGAAGTAGAGAAAGAGAGAGATTCCTGCAGCCCACCTCCTAACATGTGGAAGAAGTGAGCCATCATCAGAGATCAAACAGCAAAGACGACGACGTTGGTGATCTCAGTAGGAAAGAGAGCAAGGAAAAGGAGAACGGCCATGATGACGATGGGAAGGAGGAGCATCATCAAAGGCGGAGGAGGCAACGGCGGCAAGACGAGGGGGAGTACCAAAAGTAATACTGCCAGAACCAGCAAGATGAGGACCGAAACTAGGCTGAAATACCTAACCATCAACTTTAGTAGAAAAGGAAGAGAAGAACCTCCTTTCCAACGTTGATCGCCGGCTAAGACTAACCTTGTAAAAATCATACTCAGATTGTCTTCTGCAATCCTCGCTTCCACCATTTCTCTCTAATCCATAACAACAACAACACCGTATTTTCTTCCATTTCTCCGTCAACCTTTAGTTCGCAGCCTCCGTCCTTTTATTTCTACCTGATAAAACACGGAACACACGCACATGGAGAGAGAGAGAGAGAGAGAGAGAGAGAGGGAGAGGGAGAAAGAGTACTCCTCCCTGATAGATAATTAATAGTATTTATATATATGAGGAAAATGTTAAAGTGACAGCGGTACCACCGTAAGTATGGTGATAGGGTTGAACTTGTGTTCCACGTGGTCTGTACGTTTGTATGACATTTGACCCGTCCAACAACTGCTTGGTCATTCCACGGGGAGCCCCAAAACTTCAGGGCTATCAAATGACCAGGTGGGCCACACCACAAGGGACAATGAGGTACACCCACCACGTAAAGGGTCCAGATTCAATGAGGCTCTCATCAATATGTGTATGCCATCCACATTGGCCATCAGGTACGCCCCATGTGATGTGACATCCAATAATCTAGTCAATTTGACCATCAGTGGGAAAAAGGAAACGGACTGGCTACTCCCCAGCTACTAGCCCAGTGTTCGGTGCTCTGTGGGCCCCACCATAATGTATGTGTTTCATCCATGCCGTTCGTTCAGTTTTACATATCATTTTATGTCTTGGTACTAAAAATGAGAGGGATATAAGTCTCACGTGGACCACACCACAGGAAAACAATAGTGATTGGATATCCACTATTAAAATCCTCCTAAGGGCTAGTGTACTGTTTGTTTGACATCAAATCTGTTGATTAGGTCATAAAGACCTAGATGAAGGGAAAAGACAAAGATCAGCTTGATCCAAAACTTTGATAGCTCAAAAAGTTTTTAATGGTCGACTTTCCTTTAACAGTGATTCCTGTAATGTGGTCCACTTGAGAGTGAGATATACCTCATTTTTGTCTCTTATACTAAAATGATATATAAAAATAGATGGACGGCATGGATGACACACATATATCATGGTGGGGCCCACAGAGCACCGACCATCAGCCATTGGCCGGTGGCAGGGGGAGAAGCCAATCCAAGTGGGTCCCACCACTTGAGTTAGTATGGATAAGGACGTCCTTACATTGAGAATTGTTTACGATCTACGTGAACTTTCATGTGGAGATAGTTATTACTGTGAAGGCATAACTTGCTATAACATCCGAGCCATGCAAAAAGTGGGGTACGTCATAGAGAGACGAAATCAGGATAGTTCATTGATTAGGTAGGCTACACCGTTGAAATAAATGGGCAGTCCATAATCTTATTCAATGTATATGGATTGTGCCATTTTTCTCTTTTCTGAACTTCATGCAATGATCCGACTTTTCTACTTTTCACTTTGCTTATTCCAGCGAAGTGATATGTCAGTATAAAATAAAAATGTTGCGTGTGAGCATTTTTTTAAAGAGGTGTCACGGTCTTGAGTAGCTGGACGAATGCGTAACCATCCAACAATGTACCCAAATGTCAACCTGCCAAGCGCCTACAAATCAGGCCAATCTACTGGTCCGGTGAAGCAGACCACAGAAGACAATGCGTCGTTGCATGTATATATGTATGCGGTCCACCAGAGGAGCGGATTGGCCTGAATTTTGAGCTGCGCGGTCCTCATGGACAGGTTTTGTAATAGGCATGACATGTAAACAGCTAAGCAATAACTGATCCATTGAAAGAGCATAATCAGTGTCGTATCTGTTTTAAGCGGTGATTAAAATCTCAACTTCCAAAGGTCTGTTGTGCGTCGTTTTCGGCACTTGTGCAGGACTGCCAGAATTAAATTTACGAATTCAATTCAAACCTAACAATAATTACCCCCAAGCACCGAGATAGTCTGACACGATAGTGCATGAACGAGATCTTGCAAGATCGGTCACCTATTCAGCCACTCGCTCAATATGTAAAATTATATCATGCGATATTCGAAAGGTGGAATTCATCCTTTGATGATGGGTTGTACCTTTGCATTCCCTATGAAAGTACTTTTCAATAAGAAAGGACTTTTGAACACAAAAAGACTTTTCAATACAGGTAAATGAAAATGAGAAAGGGATTCTTATAGTCGGTCGCGAAGAGCAACCGTAAACACCTTTCCAATTGATGAATTGAATCCAATGCATGGGCATGAACTCAAATTACAGCTAAAAGTTACCAACTACTTGATTACCAACTAAAAGGACAACGATTCGACTAGAGGGCAGCGTCCGAGCAGACGACTTGAGAGTAAATTCAGCTCTTACACCCCCTTAACGCAACACCCGAGCAAGTCCTCATTGAAGTTCGGGACAAACGGATCCTCAAATGGCCGAATCGGATGAAGACCGATGCCGACGAACGAGATAAACAGAAGTAATGCCACTTCCACCGCGACCATGGTCATTCCATCAGTGTCTGCTTCCATATAAAGGATGAAATCGAAGCTCTCATCCGTGACAAACATCTACAAGAATATGTCAACGAGAGGGAAGAGCGAGCAAATCGGAAGAACGAACAGCCCATCAACAATAACGAGGCTACTGGAGAAGTTCGCACCATCTTTGGCGAGCCCGCTGGAGGAGGAGATTCGAACCAAGCACGCAAAGCCCATGTTCGTAGTATCAGCCACGACAGCTCGAAACATGAAGTCCACATCACCAGCAGGCCTCCGAAAGAGCAAAAGGTAACCTCCTACAAACTGACCTTCACCAAAGAGGACGCCCGAGGTGTCCGCCACCCTCATGATGACGCATTAGTAGTAGCCATAACTATAGCTAACCATAAGGTGTTTCGGATTCTAGTGGACATCAGCAGCTCGGCCGATATCCTCTTTGTCGACACCTTCGACAAGATGGATGTCGGAAGTCCTCGACTCCGACCCGTCAAAACTCCTCTCATCGGGTTCGTAGGAGACAAAGTTACATCCAAAGGATCCAAACTGCTCCTTGTGACAACAAGAGAAGGACCAAATCAAATGACGAGAATGATAAACTTTCTTATAGTCGACTGCCCTTCCGTCTATAACATCATCCTCAGGCGACCCTCTCTCAACACTCTATAAACAGTGATATCTACATATCCCCTTACAATGAAATTCTCAACTGAGCACGGGGTTTGGCTCGTAAGAGGAGATCAACGGGAAGTACGTCAGTGCTATTCTACTACCTTATGGACACAATACCAGGCAATGGCAATCACGTCACTAGATCCCCGGGAAGATTCGATTAAGAGAGGGTCCCCAGTCAAAGATCTCATAGTCGTGCCCCTCAGCAATTTTAACCTGACCTGAACTGTTCAAGCCGGCTCATCACTAGCTCCAGCTCCGAGGAATGAAATCATGGACCTCCTCTGACAACACATCAACCTATTCGCCTAGCCCCATTGAGATATGCTTGGCATCGACCCAAAAGTCATGGTCCACAAATTGAACGTGGATCCTAACCATTGACAAGTGAGGTAAAAGTGACTGGCTTTCGAGCCAGAACTTTATGTCATCATCGAGGAGGAGGTCGACAAGCTCCTCGAAGTGGGCTTCATTGAAGAGATATACTACCCTGATTGGATCGTAAATGTCGTCTTGGTGAAAAAGTCTAATGGGAAGTGGCGGGTCTGTGTTGATTACACCGACCTAAACAAATCATGCCCCAAGGACAGTTTCCCCCTCCTACGGATCGACCACCTCGTCTATAGCACAGCTGGACACGAGCTCCTAAGTTTCATGGATGCTTACTCAGGATATAACCAGATCGTTATGCATCCTTGTGCCAAGTAGAAGACAACCTTTGTCATCGAAAAAGGCATCTACTGTTACAAGGTCATGACCTTCAGACTAAAGAATGTTGGAGCTACATACCAACAACTCGTCAATAAAATATTTGCTCAATAGATCAGGTGATCCATGAAAGTCTACCTCGATGATATGCTCATCAAAAGCACCAAAGCTGCAGGCCACACCGCCGACCTCGAGGAAATGTTCGCAATCCTAAGAAAGTACCAGATGAAATTAAATCTAAGCAAGTGTGACTTTGGTGTCAGCTCGGGAATTTTCCTTGACTTTCTGATCAGCCAAAGAGGGATAGAGGAAAACCTTTACAAGATCCGAGCTCTTCTGGGCATGAGCTCGCCCAAGCCAACGAAGGAAGTTCAATGCCTCACCGGTAGGATTGCTGCCTTCAACCGATTAGTCTCCCGAGCCACGGATAAGTGCATGTCATTCTTTAAACAGTTGAAGGGAAAGCAGGGGATGGAGTGGACCGAGGACTGTGAGCTAGCCTTCCAACCAATCAAACAGTACCTAAGTTCGCCCTCGCTGCTCTCCAAGCCTGAGCAGGGAGAGCCACTACTACTATACCTAGCTATCTCAGCCACGATAGTCAACTCGGCCCTCAACCAAGAAGATAAAGGAAAACAACTACCGGTGTACTATGTCAATAAGGCCCTAGTCCCGGCCGAAACGAGATATCCAGATATCGAAAGGCTTACCCTGGCTATGGTCATCCCATCCCGCCGCCTCCAACCTTACTTCCAGGCCTATACCATCATAGTCCCAACTAATCAACCTCTCCACCAGGTACTCCAGTGGCCTGAGGTATCGGAGAGACTCATAAAATGGGCAATTGAGCTCAACGAGTTTGACATCAGATACTAGCTACAAACCGTCATCGAAGGCCAAGCAGTGACTGATTTCATTGTTGAACTTGCTGTCGAGCAAAACCTGAAAGTTGATCCGAGCAATGGAGCCGATCAACCAGCCGAGGATAAACAAGTGGTCGTACTCGATCCACTGACCTAGATATTGTATGTCGATCACTCATCCAATTCTAAAGGCAACAAGGCCAGGGTAGTCCTTGAGGCTCCCGATCAGACCTACATGTAGTATGCCTTGAGATTTGGATTTCAAATATAGAACAATGAGGTAGAGTATGAAGCATTGCTCGTCGGCTTTAGGTTGGCAGTGACAATGGGAGCTCAAAGCCTAAAAATCCACAGTGACTCACAGCTCGTCATCAACCAGGTCACTAGCCAGTACTAAGCCAAGGGGGAGAGAATGAATTCCTACTTACAGAAGGCCCAGGAACTCATCAGTAAATTCCTCAAGTGCGACATCAGCCTGATCCCTAGGTCGAAAAACTCTGAAGCAGATACGCTAGCAAAACTGGCCACAATGGATGAAGACAACATCTTAAGGTCAATCCAATTGAGTACCTGGCAGAGCCGAGCATCAGTGATTTCAATTCAAACACAGCCTTGCCAGTGAATTCGACACTGAGCTAGATGGACCCAATAATCGACTATCTCCAGGAAGGGAAGTTGCTTAAAGACTGACTCGAAGCACACAAACACTAATCTAGGTCGGCTCAATATATCATGATCGGAGACACATTGTACAAGAAAGGATTCTCTCTTCCCTACCTCAAGTGTCTCCGACCCGAAGAGGCCGATTACGTCTTGAAGGAGATACATGAAGGGATATGCGGCAATCACTCCGGTACTTGTGTTCTTGCCCATAAGGTTATCCGACAGGGATACTTTTGGCCGAGCATCCAGAAAGATGTCAAGTAGTATGCCCGGAGGTGTGGTAAATATCAGAGATTCGCAACGATACCCCATCAGCCACCCGAGCAGCTAACTCCCATGACAGGACCATGGCCCTTCGCTTTGTGGGGAATTGACATCATCAGCCCCCTGCCAACTGATAAAGGACAGACTAAATTCACAATTGTCATGTCGATTACTTTACTAAGTGGGCTGAGGTCGAGCCCCTGGCCAAGATCACCTAGTAGAAAATTACCGACTTCATTTGGAAAAGCATCATATGTCAGTATAGAATCCCACACACGATCGTATCAGATAACGAGAAGCAGTGCGGCAACAAATGATTTCGAGGTATGTGCGAGAACCTCAGGATTCGAAACGTCTACTCATCACCTCAGCACCCCCAAGCTAACCATCCGGTTGAGGCAGTCAACAAGATCACAATAACCACTTTCGAACCAAGCTAAAAAAAGTTAAAGGGGGCTGGGCCAAAGAAGCTCCCCCATATCCTTTGGGCATATCGGACTACTGCTCGAACAACCACAAGAGAAACTCCTTTCTCCCTAGCCTTCGAGGCTGAGGCCATTGCCCCGTTGAGATTGGACTCCCCACTGCTCAGATTTGTTCTTACGATAAGAATCAAAATGCTGAACAAATGGCACTAAATCTCGATCTGCTCAAAGAGAAAGAGAACAGGCTCAACTCAGGGTCATAACTCGACAACGGCAAGTCACCCAATACTATAATTCCTGAGTAAGAGTGAGAAGGTTTCGAGCAGGGGCTTTGGTCCTCCGAAGAAACTTCCAAAACACCATGGAGTCTGGCTCGGGAACTCTAGGGCCAAACTAGGAAGGGCCCTATGAAGTGATGACCATAACCCAACCTGAGACCTATCAACTTGAAGATATGGAAGGCCGACCTCTACCGAACCTTTGGAATGCTGAACATTTGAAGATTTACTACCCATAAAGGCCAACCAAGTCTCAGATCGAGATCCATGTAACCATTGCTTAGAATCTACAATAATCAACCTACGAGGTCGGAATCTACATGCTTTGTTCGGAATCTGCAATAAAATCCTAAGGCTGGGAAATTTTGTTTTCTACTTTTCATCTATAATGGTTCAATCTACATAGTCTACTGAGGATTTTCTTTAATACAAGAAAAAACTATCCTTCCACTAATCATCCTACCCTTAAAGAAGAGGTCAGACCATTAACCAACTCTACTACATGACCTACTAAGGACTTCCCTTAGTGCAAGGGAGGAACATTCCTCACCAATCGCTCAACCCTTAAAGAAGAGGTCAGATCACTAATTAATAACACTACTCAGACTGCGCGATCTATAATAAGGACCCCTTAATACAAGGGGGAACGATCCTTCTAAAGAAAGCTACTCAACCCTCTATAAGGGAATTAATGCAGCTCGCCCATCTACTCAACGAAAATGAGAATCATCACTAGGGCTTAAGTGTTAGCCCACGAGATCCTGCACGACTAAAGGCTCGACCTATTAACAAATACTAAACATACATGATAAGTTTACTTAGAGAGTTTGCTCACAAAAACCAAAGCACCTTGTTTTCATTAATAACAAAAGGGGGTACATGTAAGGCCATAAAAAAATCGTTACAAAGGAGAAGAAAAGATCAGTGCCCCTCTGAGGTTGGTTGCTCGGCTTCTGGATGAGTCGACTCTTCAACAAGGTTGTCCTCAAGGGAGGTCAGGTCAAGCTTGGGATACATCTCCTTAACATCCTCAAGGTACTTGTCATACCCAAAGCCAAATAGTGCATCCCTATATTCCTCAAACTCCTTGGAGGCGTTAAAATCCTCCACAACCGCTGACCTAGTCTTTAGAATAGCTATCTGGGACTCCTTCAGCTTCATTCTGAGACTGTACTTCACCTCGCCCAGTTCGGCCTTCCACCTGGCACCACTCTCTTGAGCCTCCTTAAGAAGTGACTTCAACGCTTCCAACTCGGTCCTTGCCCCCTCCGCCTAGGCCTTCAGAACAATGACCTCTAAATGGAACTGCTCAGACTCGACAGTCTTCTGCACAAGAGTCGACTCTGCCTCTTTGCACTTCATTTCGATGTGCAGTATCTCGCGACGAGAGTTCAAAAGGATTGGGCTGAATTGAAAAAAGACCCATGTTAAAGGAGAATAATAAATTTCTAAGTAATGAAAATGACTATCAAGAAGAAAACACTCACCTTATAGTAAAGCGACGCCATCTGGCCCACACCAACCGACGGAGGCATCTCCATCACCCTAGTGAACTCGGTGTTGGAAACGTGCTGAGATATCTAGGGCAGAAGACCCTCTGTCGTGGCAGAGGCAGATTGGATGGATCCCTGAACCTTGACCCCTCAGCCACCAGACGGATCATTCGCCTGAGCCTCAAGTTCGGTGGACGCCCGAACCTCGGAAGGTTGGGCCTCAACAACAGAGGCCACCTCTGCAGCGACCCTGACCACCCTAGGGACCACTGGTAGGTCTGAAGGAGTGGTGGGGGGAACAATAGTGGGGTTAACATCCATGCTCGATCGACCACCAGCAGACGAAGAGGCAACAACTCCCTTCTTCTCCAGGACCATCATCTGCTTCTTCTGGGCCACCTCAGTCAAAGAGGGGGCTTTACGCTTTGAGCAGTTCTGATCAGGTATTCCTACAATACAAAAGGAAATTATCAGCAAACAGATGAGGATAGGATAATTTATGACTATATTCTGAGTGTATACCTGATATAGATAAAGTGAGACAGCTTAAGCTTAATCACTTGCCTCCAAAACCTCGACGCAGCATCTACCGACCTCACCTTAGCAATTCGGCTTTGCACCGACTCACTCACTCCAGCCGAATACCTGGGCAAAGCTGCCAAAGGTAATATCAAGCCCAATATTGGGTAGGTTTTAGCATACCGAAACATCAGGGGTTATTTGAATGGTGGAGATTTTATTATCCAAACTACTGCTCGCCAGAAGGTCTGATCAACTCCATTTTTTGGCTCAACGGCTAAAATGAGCTTGAAAATGGAATGGACGGCTCAGATTGAAAACATACATCAAGGTGGGGCCTGCATAAGTAGCCCATCCCAAAGGCTCTCTTTTCTTTAAAAAAAAAAAAGCTTGAAAGTACACACCTATGCCAGCGCACACACTCCATGTTAGCCACCTACGTCCAGCATCTTAGCCACCTACGTCCAGCGTCCAAAGACGCTGGACGGCCTGGATAACCATGGATCTCATGGTGGGTCCCACATGAACGTGGCCCACCCCATTCGGATCAACGCGATATTTGTGTTTTCTCATCATCCAGGCCCACTAAATGGCCTGGATGATACAGATGAATGGCCTTAAAAAAATGCATCCATCATGGTGGGTCCACAATCGGCGTGGATCTAGTGGGCCACACCCAACATAAAAGAGAGAGAGAGAGAGGAAAGGAGAGAAATGAGCGGTATAGATGGAGGGACCCCGCCACTATGGGTCCCTCATATGATTGCAACATATACATCAAATTGGGCCCCGCATAAATTATGAAATCAATGGTAGAAATTCAAAGATCACCCATCTCTAGGCCTCCTTCTTGCTCCCCTTAACCTCCTTAGCTCCTTGCCTACACTTTTAACGGTGGTTGATGGGGTTTTGATGGTGGAGATGAGAGATGAGAGGGGTGGGGAAAGTGGGTCACACTTGTTGTTGTGGTTTGGGGAGAGAAGAGGGCTTGGACGTATGGGGCTTGGGAGAGTATTTGAGAATGAATAAGAGAGAGAGAGAGAGAGGGAAGTGATGTGTGAGAAGGTGATGGAGTGATGGGGTAATGTGGTAGTTATAAGAAAGTGATGGGTGAAGAGAGAGGTGAAGTGATGTGAGGGTTGATTTTAGGCTTGCTTGTGTAAGAGAGAGGTAAGGATAAGGTATGGGTTGTTGTACTTGACTTGATATGTGATGTGAACTTGATTGATGGGACATCTCGTAGAGATTCCCTCATAATTTGCAACGCGCGGTGTCTTCTTCGAATTGAACGCAGGCCTACATCTTCTACCCTGGGTATCGGTTCGGTGAACGAGTCACGGCGTTGGAACCGCAGCGACGGCGCGGTAGCCAAGGTACAAGTTTCGGTTCGAGCTGACTTGAATATGTGGGACTCGGCTTAAGATCGTTCGCAAAGGTCAGAAACGAGTCAAGGATCACCGAAATTCGACCGGTAAGATCGCGGAAGCTTACGGAACGGTACGGACTAGGGTACAGGTCTTACAACTCTCCCCTTTAAATAAAAATTTCATCCTCGAAATTTGCACAATCATCGCAACTAGTCATAACTCATAATAGAAGGGGAAACAAGGCATCGTCATATAGAATCGAAGACAACATATAAGATACAACATACAATCAATCATCAAAGAGATAGTGATAACGCTCTCGAATCTCAGCCTCGCGCTCCCAAGACGCCTCATCAACAGAATAGTGACCCTACTGAACTTTTACCAAGGGTATGACCTTAGTCCAGAGGACCTTCTCCTTTCGATCAAGGATACGAACTGGCTGCTCAATGTAAGAAGCGTCCTCACGAACCTCCAACGGCTGCCAATTAATAACAGGAACTACGTCTGACCCACACTTCCTCAACATAGAGACATGAAAAATGTTGTGGACGCCAGACAACTGAGATGGCAAGGCAAGCAGATAGGCCACGGCGCCAACGCGCCCAGTGATATCAAAAGGTCCAATGAATCTCGGGGCAAGCTTGCCCTTCGCTCTAAATCAAACTACATTCTTAATGGGCGAGACCTTGAGATGGTCCCCTACATCAAACTCCAAGGGATGACGCCGGCGATCAGCAAAACTCTTCTGTCGGCTCTGAGCTATGCGCATCCTCTGCCTGATGATATCAATAGCCTTTGATGTCTCCTGCACAAGCTTGGGACCTAGGAGACGCCGCTCTCCAACCTTGGTCCAACAACTCGGAGATCTGCATGGTCTGCCATACAATGCCTCAAAAGGAGTCATGCCAATGATCACCTGATAGCTATTGTTGTATGCGAACTCAGCCAATCGCAGATGCTCATCCCAGCTACCCCTAAAATCAATCGTACAGGCCCGAAGCATATCCTCAAGGATCTGGTTGACCCTCTCGGTCTGGCCATCGGTCTGCGGATGATATGCGGTGCTAAGCTACAAAACAGACCCCATCACTCTCTGAAAGCTCCTCCAGAATTGAGATGTGAACCTTGGGTCTCGGTCAGAAACGATCGAGACTGAAACGTCGTGCTATCTCACGATCTCCTCAATGAATAATCTCACAAGCCGGTCTAAAGGCCAAGTCGCACGAATCGCAAGAAAGTGTGCCGACTTCGTCAGACGATCAATGACAACCCAGATGGCGTCATAACCTCGCTGAGTCCTCGACAAACCCATAATGAAATCTGTAGATAGATGCTCCCACTTCCACATCGGGATGCCCAACGGCTACAATAGACCAGGGGGTCTCCGATGATCAGCCTTGACATGCTGGCATGTGTCACACTCGGCCACAAAACTGGTAATCTGGCACTTCATCCCCGCCCTAAAATACTATCTCCTCATATCACGATACATCTTTGTCGAGCCAGGATGGATAGAAAACCGCGATCGATGTGCCTCGTTCATAAGATCTCTACGCAACTCGAGAATATCCGGGACACATAATCGGCCTCTGAAGCGAAGTTCACCATCAGAACCAACTAACCAATCTGTCTGACTCTCAGATGCTGCATCTACTTGGCAATCTTATAACGACTCATCTGTCTACTGAGCCTCGATCACCCTTGCGAAGGAGAGGGTTGAATCGACAGGCTCGATAGCTGAACGATAAAAGACTGCAGACTAAAAACAAAGTCGCACTCTGCTATATCCTCAAGCATCCTCCACTCCCAAATCATCATGTGTGTCACCAGGCCTCGTGGCTGATGGTTGAGGGCATCCGCCACCACGTTTGGCTTACCTGGATAGTACTAGCAGTCAAAATCATAGTCTTTCAGAAGCTCCATCCATCGTCTCTATCTCATGTTCAGCTCAGACTGAGAGAATAAGTACTTCAAGCTCTTGTGGTCGGAGAAGAGCTCGAACCTGACCCCATAAAGATAGTGCCTCCACACCTTCAGTGCGAAGACAACTGCTGCCTGCTCCAAATCATGCGTGGGGTAGTTCAGCTCATGGACCTTGAGCTGACGAGACGCGAAGGCTACTGGCATACCGTGCTGCATCAGGACAACACCTAAACCAATACGTAAGGCATCGGTAAATCCATCACTCCCAGAGGGAAGAGTGAGGACAGGAGCGGACATCAGACGGTCCTTCAGCTCCACGAATGCCTGCTCACATACATCAGTCCAAATAAAATCTGCGCCCTTCCGAGTCAACCTGGTTATCGGGGCCGCGATACGGGAGAAGCCCTCTATGAAACGTCGAAGTATCCCACTAAACCAAGGAAACTATGGATCTCGGACGTAGTCATGGGCTGGTTCCACTGACGCACTGCCTAAACCTTCGAGAGGTTCACTGCGACACCCTCCCTTGTCACCACGTGACCGAGGAACTTCACCTCCTCCTGCCAGAACTCGCACTTCTCTAGCTTCGCATACGACTGGTGGGCACGGAGGGTCTGCAATGCGATCTCTAGATGCTGCATATGATCCTCACGGGTCCTCGAATATATCAGAATGTCGTCAATGAAGACCACAACAAACTGATTAAGATACGGACGGAAGACCTCGTTCATCAACTGCGTGAAGACCGCGGGTGCATTGGTCAGTCCAAAGGACATGACCTGAAACTCAAAATGACCGTAACGCGTCCTGAAAGCGTCTTCGGGATGTCCTCCTCTCGGATACGAATCTGATGATAACCGGAACGCAAGTCAGTCTTCAAAAAGAACTGTGCACCCTGCAGCTGATCAAACAAATCATCTATCCTCGGAAGTGGGTACTTGTTCTTAATCGTGACTTGGTTGAACTCGCGGTAATCTACGCAGAGCCTCAATGAGCCATCCTTCTTCCTAACGAAGAGTACTGGCGCTTCCCAAGGTGAATTACTCAGACGAATAAATCCCAACTCACGCAGCTCATCCAACTGTCGCTGCAGCTCACATAACTCCATCGGTGCCATACGATACGGGGCCTTCGAGATAGGCGCGGTACCAGGTACAAGATCAATCTGGAACTCAATATGACAGGGCGGCGACAATCCCGGAATCTCCTGGAACACGTCGGGGAAGTCACAAACCACCGGCAACTGATCGATACACAAGGCAACGGGCTCCTCGACTGCACAGATCATCAAACGAGACAATGGCTCTCCTCGGGGCTCTGCAACGAACTAAAACTGTAACAAGCCGGGTATGCAGAACGTGACTATTCTCATGGAACAGTCTAAGATGGCATGGTACTCAGCAAGCCAATCCATGCTCAAGATAACGTCGAAGTCCGTCATCGGTAGCATAAACATTTTAGTGGGCAAAAAGATATCACCGACCAAAACGGGGCAAGACGAACAGAAACGGCCCAATACTGTGGTCTTCCCTAAGGGCGTCGATACAGTCAATCCCTCACTAGCAGACTCTGTCGGTAACCCAGTCGATCGATAAAAATCCTTAGACATGAACAAGTGCGAAGTGCCGGAATCAAATAATACTCGGGCGATGCATGAAGAGACTGAAAGTATACCCTCAACGACTCCTCTGAAAGTTTGTGGGTCCTGCTGAGCCACATAGAATCTAGCCTGTCCCCTCGGAGGGTGCTACTGCTGCTGATGTAGCTGAGGCGCTCAAAACTACTGCCTCTGCTACTGCGGTCTCGGAGGCTGGTGCTGGTGCTACTGCTGAGGGGGCCTCGGTGGTGAAATCTACTTTCATTACTGCTGCGGAGGCTACTACGGTGCTCTCGGCTGTCGTGGAGGCTATTGTGGTGCTCTCGGCTGCTGTGGTGCTCTCGGCTGCTGCTGCTGAGGTCGATGACACTCTCACCTATGGTGTCCTATCCCACCGCAACCATAGCAGGTATCAGAAAGCTACCTCTGAGGTGGTGCTGCTGGAGGTGCCGACGGTGCTACTGGTGCTCTGGCGGATCGGTGGATCCTGTATCTCTGTGATCGTCGGGAGCTACTGGAGGGGGCCTGCCTCTTCTAATCCCTCCTCTGATCTCGATCGCTCTGTCCGCCGGCCCACTCTGCCTTATAAATTTAAGCCCTCCACACTATCCCCTGGAAGGTCAGGAGCTCGTGCCCAATAATACGGCCTCGAAGACCATAACGTAAGTCGTTCTCGAAACGGCGGGCCTTTCTTCCCTCATTATCAATCATGTATGGCGTAAACTTCGATAGCGCCATGAAACGAGCCGCGTACTGTGCCACGGTCATGTCCCCTTACACCAGAGTCTCAAACTCCAGTGCTCTTTGAAGTCGGATGTGGTCGGGCAAGTACTGCTCCTCAAATCGGTCAATAATATCCTCCCATGTCTAGACATGATCAGGTCCTGCGACGCGGGTAACGAAGGTCCACCAATGCTCGACCTCGCCCTAGAAAAGGAATACTGCCAATCGAACTCGATGCTCAGTCGTACGTGACATAGTATCAAAGTTCTTCTCCACATCGGAGTGCCATCTCTCAGCTGCTGTCGGATCTGGCTCGCCCTAGAAACGCGGAGGATCAAGCTGCCTGAACTCTCGAAGAAGAGCACTCGCGCACTCCTGCTCGGCCTGGACTGGCGAAACAACTGGGTGTCTGCCCTATCCTTAAAGTGCAGCAGTCACAGCCTGCAACATCTGTTGTAACTGCAAGGCGCTCATAGGCACGGTCGGATCCGCACCGGCATCAGGTGGAGGAATATCATTCTCAGGCAAGAGAGCAGGGATCTCTAGCGATAGAACGGGAGGCGCAGGTGGTAAAGCTGGAGCCTCAGGTGGTGGAGCAGGGTGTGCTCAAGTCACTCTCCTGGGCGGCATGTCCTATGGAAAAGATAAGGCATCAATCAATCTTGAGAATTGCACGTTAGGGAACTCAATCGGAAGGTTACGCACTCGGAACTTAATTATCCTAAGCTCATAGCAAACATGTGATGTTGTTCTCGGTTATTCCCAAGTTATGCTCTGATACCAACTTCTCAAGCCCAATATTGGGTAGGTTTTAGCATACCGAAACATCAGGGATTATTTGAATGGTGGAGATTTTATTATCCAAACTACTGCCCGCTAGAAGGTCTGATCAGCTCCATTTTTTGGCTCAACAGCTAAGATGAGCTTGAAAATGGAATGGACGGCTTGGATTGAAAACATACATCAAGGTGGGGCCTGCATAGGCAGCCCATCCCAAAGGCTCTCTCTTTTTTTTAAAAAAAAAAAAAGCTTGAAAGTACACACCCATGCCAGCACACGCACTCCATGTTAGCCACCTACATCCAGCGTCCAAAGACGCTGGACGACCTGGATAACCATGGATCTCATGGTGGGTCCCACATAAACGTGGCCCACCCCATTCGGATCAACACGATATTTGTGTTTTCTCATCATTCAGGCCCACTAAAATGGCATGGATGATACAGATGAATGGCCTTAAAAAAATGCATCCGTCATAGTGGGTCTACGATCGGCATGGATCTAGTGGGTCACACCCAACATAAAAGAGAGAGAGAGAGAGAGAGAGAGAGAGAAAGAGAGAGAGAGAGAGAGAGAGAGAGGAAAGGAGAGAAATGAGCAGTATAGATGGAGGGACCCCACCACTATGGGCCCCTCATATGATTGCAACACATACATCAAATTGGGCCCCGCATAAATTATGAAATCAACGGTAGAAATTCAAAGATCACCCACCTCTAGGCCTCCTTCTTGCTCCCCTTAGCCTCCTTAGCTCCTTGCCTACACTTTTAACGATGGTTGATGGGGTTTTGATGGTGGAGATGAGAGATGAGAGGGGTGGTAAAAGTGGGCCACACTTGTTGTTGTGGTTTGGGGAGAGAAGAGGGCTTCGACGTATGGGGCTTGGGAGAGTGTTTGAGAATGAATGAGAGAGAGAGGGAAGTGATGGGTGAGAAGGTGATGGAGTGATGGGGTGATGTGGTAGTTGTAAGAAAGTGATAGGTGAAGAGAGAGGTGAAGTGATGTGAGGGTTGACTTTAGGCTTGCTTGTGTAAGAGAGAGGTAAGGATAAGGTATGGGTTGTTGTACTTGACTTGATGTGTGATGTGAACTTGATTGATGGGATTGATTGATGGGATATCTCGTAGAGATTCTCTCATAATTCGCAACGCGCGGTGTCTTCTTTGAATTGAACGCGGGCCTACATCTTCTACCTTGGGTATCGGTTCAGTACGCGAGTTACGGCGTTGAAACCGTGGCGACGGCGCAGTCACCAAGGTACAGGTTTCGGTTCGAGCTAACTTCGATATGCGGGACGTAGCTTAGGATCGCACGCAAACATCAGAAACGGGTCGAGGATTGCCGAAATTCTACCGGTAGGATCGTGAAAGCCTACGGAACTGTACGGACTAGGGTACAGGTCTTACAGGTAATCATAGTCAGAGATAAGGAAAATAAAATAAAGGAAAATTCAGTTTGGACATATTGACCTAGTGCAGTAAAGTGGATTGGAACTTGAGGGCGAAGCCCAGAAGCTATTAGAGCCTCCCAATCTCCCAACGTCCACAACCACTTACTCTTCAAATTCTTGTTCAAGGTCATGGCGTCCATGATTATGGTCTTACCAGTCTTCGGCCAGGCAGAAAAATAATACCAACCCTCATGGTAGGGGTTGGACTTCACCCGGTATAGGTGGAGAAATTCATCCACAGTAAACTCATGTTGGTCGAACTCGGACCATAGAATGAATGACCATACAAGCGCCCTCCAGGCATTTAGAATTATTTGCTCAAGAGCTAACTCCAGACACGTGAGGACCTTTCTAACTATACGCCGGAGAGGAAGCCTCAGACCATTAAGTACGAGATCTCGGAGTACTATAGAGTCTGGGATGCGGTACCCCGCCCTACTCCGTACCAGGTCAGCTTCTGTTAGCATCGACTTGATTGGCCCCGTTTTCCTCTTACCTCCAACGAGGATCCATTAACCTCTTTCGTAGCCGAGGCAACCCCCTCGACGTCCTCTACTTGCTCAGCCAAGGATTGGGCAACCATCCTCAACCTATAGGATACTTGGAAGTCCCTGTCACTCATCATCACTAGCGGTGAAGGTGGGTTCGACATAAGGTGAAGATCATTCGGCCTACCATCACGTTGGGATGTCTCCTCCACTACTCCGACAATCTCGACATATCCTCTAAATGAAGTGATCGTCGGAAGCCGGGAACTAGGAACTGGGAAGAAAAAGAAAAATTAAAAGGGGAGGGGGAAAGGCAAGAACGAAGCTCACCAGAGAAGAAGGGAGAGGTTGGAAGTCGCTAGAAATTACTCGAGTCTAGGGAGAGAAAAAAGAGAGGCAGAGAGATGACAGGGCAATTAGCTCAAGACAGTGCCAGGGCACCCCCTTTTACAAACAACTCGACTATATGACACTTAATGCCTACACTCATTACGGTAGCCAAAACAACACCTCGATGACTGTGCTCAGATACATGGAGTGCTCCTAATCGCTAGACAACTTGACTTCCCAAAGGACACCACACATCAACGCCTTGTAGGTTAGAAGCCGAGCAACCATGCTGCCAGCGCACATGGCCTTAAGCGACGTGCATTACCTCAATCGCACCATACCATGATTGTAAATCTACCTTGATCCTCATGTCAGATGCCCTATCTAACATTAATGGCAAGTAAAATCGACACTCCAAGCATCGAACAGTCTGACCTCACTATTACCAACCTACTCCACGAGCCCGCTGTGCAAGCTCGGAAGCAGGGGGCTTACTGTTGTGGGTAAAAATGGACTGGCCAATGAGATAAGGTCAGGTCGGACATCTATGCATGCCATAAAGTTACTCAAACAACGGTTATGATGAAGACTCCAGCCCAAGCAGAAAAGGAGCTCAAGCTCGACCATGATAAAGATCTCAGCCCCATCCCCAATCTAAGCAGGGAAGTAGCTCGGTCTCAACAGTTTAAGGCAGGTCAACAGATCAGCCATCCACTTAACACTAAAAGAAAACATGACCATGGTTCACCAGAGAATTCAGGACGACAAACCAATCTCTAGAACAACTGTATAGACCACCTTGGATTCTCCACCTTGGCTTCTTACCACATGCCTCGGCTATTTCCAACATGGCCTCAATCAACTCTATCCAAGATCCTAGCCAAAGGTTTCGGAAGACGATTACAACACGATCTCGGGAGATATCTGTAGTATTCTCGGAAACCAGTCCCTCTCAGGATCTAAATCCCACTACAATACTCTTCTACTAAATAAGGAATCCCCCAGTATGCCACCACCATCTGTCACCTATAAATAGGAGCACCCCTAACGGTGAAAGCTACACACAATCTTAAGCCTAAAACCTTATTCACAACCAGACCTAGATTCCCTACCTAACTTACGCATCAGAGGGTCCCCTGCTGCAATCAGGGTCTCCTTTGTCTGCTCTTTATGCAGGTACTCGAAGGTTTAGGGAAGGCTACCCAGATTTCTACATCAGCAGTTACCATAATCATTCTTCATTACTTAAACTCCTCTATTTCTCCTCTTGCCATTTGTCCCGTAACCTCTTTCACACGTTGCTTCTTCATCAGTCACTCAAATAATACACAGCACCATTTGATACTCTCCAGCGACTATTATTGAGAAATTTTCTCCATACATATCTACAGATCTTCAAATACCCCATACAGATCCGTACAGATCACACGTAATTCTCCCTGATTAGTTCTTGAAGGGAATGACAATAATGGGGATGAACATTACCCCCCACGTCACTTTGTCTTTGGAAAAAAGGTGAAAGCAATGTATGACCGCTCATTAATGCAGCAATTACTGCCTATACATGTCAGCAGGACAATAGCCAACTTTGGCCAATCCATCGTAATACATCAATAATGGATGTACTTTATCGAAATAAGGGATGAACTGTAGCGCCTTGATTTCATATAGTCAATTATTTGCACACCTATACATATATATCTACCTCACGAGGAATACAGTGAAAATTAAACATAATGAATCAGTATGCATGGTAGAAATAATTAAATTTCAGGAACAAAAATTTATTTAAGGCAGGTAGATTGTAACACCCTGAACTTTTCAATACTCGAGTATTGAAAGTTCTCGAGTGTTACCATGGATTTTAATTTAGTATATACATGTGTATGTCACCAATTTAGCCTATCCTAACCTTAAATCTATTCTTCAACCTGAACATAACCAACTATAACATTCCAAATGTTATCGTTTTATCCCAGGTTAATCATGTTGTTTGATATACATATTTTCCTTAATTAATGAGAATTTTAAGTTATTTGGTGAATAACTCTTTATCCGTAATGATTTAGATATGAGTACTTTTGTAAGAATTTCTTCGAAACATTCTTATAACCATGTAGAATCATTAGATTTTTCAAAACTCTCAGATCAACAATAATAACGAAAATGCCATTAACCAAGACCCTTGAATTCAAGATCACATGGTTCTCATGATCCGTTTGATGTGAAATTTTATACCATGACTATGTATCATAAATTAACCATACATGTCAAATTTTAGCCCTTAGATCATTGTAAAAGTGCCCCTATTGACAAATTAGCCCCTTAACCATTGATTTTGGTATCCATCGAGTGAGGAAAGCTTGTGGATAGTCATAGTAAGATATTTCCCTTCATATGAACAACTTAGATTGCCCATTATATGAACTACCAAATTTTTTTCAATCGTTTGCCTATCTTGACTACACATTTTTCTCAAAATTGGGCCTTGATCATTAAGCATGAACCATTAATTAAGATCAAGTCTGTTTTCACAACTGCTAGGAAAAGTTTCAAGATAAGCCTATCTAAGTTTCATATCATCAAGGGAATTATATAATCTGGCTCTATTCGATGACCCCGACACCATGAACGAATTATATTTGAAAAAAGATCACTAAAAAAGATAAAATTGAAAAACCCAATTCCAGTGGGATGTTACACACCCCCTCTCACTCCCACTCCTTTACAAAAGGGGGTGTGCGCCCTTCTGCACTATAAAAAGCTCACACACTCACACCTTTCCACATCCATGAAAGATAGAGAGAGAGAGAGAGATCCAAGCCTACATGTTCATCCATTCTCTTCATTTTCCCCACGTGTGATGTTTCCCTCTTGCTCAAGCGACGACATGGTTCATGTAGAAGCCCTCATACATTGAGATCTATCTAGGGTTTACGTTTAAAGCTAAGGTGAGGTATTTCTTTATGCTTACACCAATTTAAGTTAAATTTATACAGTTCTCCTAGTTTCACATTAAGGTTGTGTATAATTTGATTTTTAATGTGATTTCTATGTTAATGAGTTGCTGAATAAGTATGAATTGTTTATCCATGTTGGAATTATGTTTAAGATATGATTTTAATCATGTTAGACATATTTTGTGGGTTGGATCATAAAACTATGCCTTTAAATCATAAAATTACAAACGTCCGGGTACCTAACGGTGCATAGTTTGCCCATCCAATGGACCGAATAGTTATTTTAGAAAACCTATTGATTTTAATGATATTAATCTAACCTAAAATTTATATTTTAAACCTTAGAGCAGTGGGACTCACCTTTGGAGTAATTTGGACTTATCAGGTGACCCATCTGACCTGAAATCGTACCATTGTGCCTATAGATTCACTTTGAAGTTTATAAACTATTTTCTACCTTATCGGAGTTTATTTTATTGTAATTCAAGATTGATTAGTCCATGAAAATACCTCTGGACTTTTTATGAATTCATGTGGAGTGATGGATACAAGCCATGCCCTTCGCTGATTTTAAGAGTGACATGAGTTTCCACTCTATATTGAGTTGGCTTTTGCTCATCTCTCTTATTTTTTCAAGTTAGCCTATTTGCTAGTCTTTTCTTTTATGAAGTTAGCTTATTGCTAATATGTTTCATTTTATTAGGTTAGTCATGTGCTACTTTTCTTAGGTTATGGCTTGGGCATATGTCTTGGAGTTCCAAAACTCTCATAGTTCAATTTAATTATATATTAATGCAAGTAATGTGTTGAAGGACTCACAACTAGTGACTTGTATGTATTTATCATGGATGTAATGCACTCTAGGTAGTGTCCCTCTTAGTCAATTCATAAATCCTTAGATTTGGGTAGTGGTGCACAATCGATGTAAGTAATCCACAACGCGTACTATATCACCTTTATGGGTTGGATATCGCAATTAGTCACTCCATGAACAAATCATGTTACATAATTCATCCAATCCATGAGTTGTGTCATCTCAAGGTATTCACGTAAATCCATGGTAATGTTAGACATGTCAACGAATCTCTGTAGTGATGGGATGCGGAGCGAACAAGGTCTTTATTAATTATATTTCACAATGTGATGGTCACTATGTATGATGCGCCGCATACACTATACTAGGTATGCATTCATGTAGATTGATTGCATCGAATGAGGCTATTAACTAGAGATTTTGCGATCTTCACATCCATACCCCTTAAAACATAGGCTCCAGTTTTGAGAACTTAGACAACGATGTATGGTCCATCGCATGTGGGAGACCATTTCTTACCAAGAGCTCAGTCTTTCTAACTAGTAAGTAGTGTGAGACCCGTATTCTAGCCCGTACCATTTTGTAGGCTTCCACAGTCCTCTCGGTTGAATTTCGGTGACCCGCGATGCGTAAATAGTAGTTGCACGCATCCCTGAGTTACATCCTAACGATCTGAGTCGGCTTGACCCGAGACTTGTACTAGTACAACCGCGCCATTGCCGTGGTTCCGATGCCGCGTCTCGAGCGCCGAGGCGATACCTAGGCCAGGAGATGTGGGCCCACGTTCAGTTAGAGGAAAACTCCGCACGTTGCAATTTCGAGAGAATCTCTATGATATGTCACATCAATCAATCAAAGTACAACTCATCACTCCATCCCATCCCTAAGTACAACCACCCTACCTAAAAGTCAAAACTCTCTCTTACACAATACACATCCATCACTCAGTCACCCATCACACCCCATCACTCACCCATCCCTCTCTCTCTCTTACACCTCTCCCTCTCATCTCTCTCTCTCTTTCATTTCCTCCTAAGCAACCCACGTCCAAGCAACCTCCATAAGAGAGAGCTTTGTGTGGCCCACTTCCTATCTCCCATCCCAACCCTTCAAAACCTATCTCAACCATTGAAGTTCGTCCTTTGGAGCTCTAGGATGCTTTGGTGGAAGGAGAAGGAGAAGATCAAAGGTGGGTGCTTTATAGGCTTAGATTTAATGCTTTGATGATGGGCCAAGTGAGGCTTACTGATTGATGGTACGAATCTCACTTTGGACCCTAGGTGTGGCCGATGGCCCACCTTGATTCTCATGATCATTCCATGATGGGGCCATTCTCTATGGACCCCATCATGATGTTTATTTTTCTTACATAAATAGGGTCATCTAGACCTTGCATTTTGGTAAAGAAAGGATCTCCACCGTTGATTTTGATCGGTGGGCCCACTTGTAATGGGACCCACTTGATGTATGTTGTGATGTATGGAAGGGAGGGCCCATAGTGTCGGGGTCCCTCCATCACTCGATTTTCCTCTCTCTCTCTCTCTCTCTCTCTCTCTCTCTCTTTCCCTTGTTGGTGGCCCCATGAAGTATTTAACTTATCCATGTCGTCCACTTTCGTGGGACCCACTTGATGGACATGTTGGATCTACACCGTCCAGGCCATGTGGGCCCTACCTTAATGGTGATGGGAAAACATAAATATCAAATTGATCCAAATCAAGTGGGCCACGTCCATGTGAAACTCACCTTGATCAAATGTATATTCACGTTGTTCGTCCAGCGTCCCTAGACGCTGGATGTGTTCAGTGAAGTGTGATCAGACAGTGGGATGTGTGAACAACAAAGAAAAAATATATATAATATTATCTTGACTTAAGCTTTTTGGGTGGACCGCTCATGCAGGCCCCACCTTGATGTATGGATCTAATCCACGCCGTCCATTCTATCTCTCAGCTCATTTTACACGTTGAGCCAAAAAATGAAGCCAATTCGATTATCTAGCGGGCCATATCATAAAAAATAGTAATTTTTACCGTTAAAATCTATTAGTGGCTACTTTAATTTTTTTACACACCAAAACATGTTGGATATTGTGCTTGTTTGGTCTGTCTTGAGCCATATAATACAATGGATGGAGCGGATCCTCCTGATGTGGGCCCCACTTAGGAAATACCGTCAATAAATAAATAAATAATAAGGTAGCAGGCGGTGCTGTTGCTGCCGTCCAGAGGATGCTACAGCAGCATCCTACTACACTGTTGGAGATGGAGGGACCGTGGGTCCCAGCCGTAGGCCCCACCATGATGTGTGTAAAACATCAACACTGTGCATTTGATGGGGCCCCTTTAACAAGTGGGGCACCCCTAAAAATAGCCGTATACAGAAGCTCAGGTGGTCCACACGGCAGGAAGCAGTGGTGGGTTGAACATCTGTCATTGAAACCTCTCTAGCTCCAGAGGTTTTAGATAAATATAAATTTTATTTATTTACTTTTATTTGGGTCTGTGTGACCTTATCAACAGCTGGATGGGAAATAAAAGTTATGGTGGGACCCACCTATGAAGGGAATTTGAGTGGCTAGTGTACCGCACACTAGCCCTATAACTGCTGCTTCGACGCACCAACCTTCGTGGGTCCCACCAGTTGTTGACGTCACCAAGTTCCGTGAGACCTGTATTCTACCCCGTACCATTCTGTAGGCTTCCGCGGTCCTCCCGGTCGAATTCCGGTGACCTGCGATGTGTAGATAGTAGTTGCACGCATCCCTGACTTTCATCCCGGCGATCTGAGTCTGCTTGACTCGAGACTTGTACTAGTATGATTGCACCGTCGCCGTGGTTCCGATGTCACGTCTCACACGCCGAGGCGATACCTAGGCCAGGAGATGTGGGCCCGCGTTCAGTTCAAGGAAAACACCGTGCGTTACAATTCTGAGAGAATCTCTATGATACATCACATCAATCAATCAAAGTACAACTCATCACTCCATCCCATCCCCAAGTACAACCACCCTCCCTGAAAGTCAAAACTCTCTCTTACACAAGTACACATCCATCACTCACTCACATATTGTATTGCATCCGCAGCATTTAGCATTTTGGGTTGCCATGTTTCTGCATTGATATGGCCGTTAGCATTCATGCCTTATATCGCATAGCCTTGTACAGCTGATTTCACTCATGTTCTTATCAGTATATTTTCCCTTACCCTGGTATTGTATAATTCATGATCTTGTCAGTATTTCTGCCTATTTCGATATTGCATGATTTATGGCATTGTATTGTATACTCGACACTTATCTTGCGCATACACTTTCACCACCTACTAAGCTTTTTATAAGCTTATGCACGATAGATGCATGCAGGTGGCGTTAGATTGCATCAACATCGAGCGTGGAGCGTGCAGCAGTCTTTCGGATCTTTGACTTCGATATATGTATTTCCCTTTCAGCATTGTATTCAAATATTTACATTAGTGGATATGTGATGATGATGTTGCCTTTGTGATTTGGGTATACTTGTGGTTATGCTTACTACGAGTTAAATGTACATTGGAAAATCCTCCTTGAAGGATCCCAGGATCAGAATCTGGCATATGGACGCTGGGTGCAAAGAATGGGGTACTAAGGAGGCTGTCAGCACCGGATTCGATGATCGAAAATTTTGTGAGCCCAGTTTTCAAGTTTGGGGCATGATAGTAGTTGGTATTAGAGCTTAACTTGGGAATACCTGAAGATAACATCACATATCTACTGATAGCTATCCTGCACTCAATGATTGTTGAGAACTTACAATGGTTAAATTCCCGAATTCGAATAACTTAGAGATTTTCTGATATAGCTCTCCACCATTGAGATTGTAAGGCTGCATATTATTTCACCTTCGATCGTTTCTGATCCGGGATCCGAGGTTCAGTGGAGTCATCATAGCATTGATGAGGCGTCTAGAGAGCGGGAGGTTGAGATTCGTGAGCGTTATTCTCATCTCTTCGATGTTTGATTATGCTTGGTATTGTATTTCTGATGTCATGTTTCCTCATTCTTTTGAGTTCTGCATATAGTGCAAATTTCAAGGACAAAATTTTTATTACGAGGAGAGAGCTGCGAGACCCGTATTCTAGTCTGTACCATTTCATAGGCTTCCGCGGTCCTCTTGGTCCAATTTCGGTGACCCGTGACACGTAGATAGCAGTTGCGGGCATCCTTGAGTTACATCCTAATGATCTGAGTTGGCTTGACCCAAGACTTGTACCAGTGCGACTATACCATCACCGCAGTTACGATGTCGTGTCTCGCGCATCGAGGCGATACCCAGGCCAGGAGATGTGGGCCCACATTCAGTTCGAGGAAAACATTACGCGTTACAATTCCAAGAGAATCTCTACGACACGTCACATCAATCAATCAAAGTATAACTCATCACTCCATCCCATCCCCAAGTACAACCACCCTCCCCAAAAGTCAATACTCTCTCTTACACAAGTACACATCCATCACTCACTCACCCATCACACCCCATCACTCACCCATCCCTCACTCTCTTACACCTCTCGCTCTCATCTCTCTCTCTCTCTCTCTCTCTCTCTCTCTCTCATTTCCTCCCAAGCAACCCACGTCCAAGCAAGCTCCATAAGAGAGAACTTTGTGTGGCCCACTTCCTATCTCCCATCCACACCCTCAAAAACCTATCTCAACCGTTGAAGTTCGTCCTTTGGAGCTCTAGGATGCTTTGGTGGAAGGAGGAGGAGAAGATTAAAGGTGGGTGCTTTATAGGCCTAGATTTAATGTTTTGATGATGGGCCAAGTGAGGCCTACCGATTGATAGTATGGATCTCACTTTGGACCCTAGGTGTGGTGATGACCCACCTTGATTCTCATGATCATTCCATGATGGGGCCATTCTCCATGGACCCCATCATGATGTTTATTTTCCTTGCATAAATAGGGTCATATAGACCTTGTATTTTGGTGGAGAAAGGATCTCCACCATTGATTTTGATCAGTGGGCCCATTTGTAATGGGACCCACTTGATGTATGTTATGATGTATGGAAGGGAGGGCCCATAGTGCCAGGGTCCCTCCATCACTCGATCTTCCTCTCTCTCTCTCTCTCTCTCTCTCTCTCTCTCTCTCTCTCTCTCTCTCTCTCTCTTTTTCCCTTGTTGGTGGCCCCATGAAGTATGTAACTTATCCATGTCGTCCACCTTCATGGGACCCACTTGATGGACGTGTTGGATCTACACCGTCCAGGCCATGTAGACCCTACCTTAATGGTGATGGGAAAACACAAATATCAAATTGATCCAAATCAAGTGGGCCACGTCCATGTGGGACTCACCTTGATGAAATGTATATTCACATTGCCCATCCAGCGTCTATACATTGCCCATCCAGCGTCCCTGGACGCTGGATGGGTTCAGTGAAGTGTGAACAGACAGTGGGATGTGTTAACAACAAAGAAAAAAAATATAATATCAGCTTGATTTAAGCTTTTTGGGTGGGCCGCTCATGCAGGCCCCGCCTTAATGTATGGATCTAATCCATGCTGTCCATCCTATCTCTCAGCTCATTTTACACGTTAAGCCGAAAAATGAAGCCAATCCGATTATCTGGCGAGGCATAGCATAGAAAACAGTGATTTTTACCATTAAATCTATTAGGGGCCACTTTAATTTTTTTAAACACCAAAACATGCTGGATATTGGGCTTGTTTGGTCTATCTTGAGCCATAGAATACAATGGATGGAGCAGATCCTCCTGATGCGGGCCCCACCTAGGAAAAATTGTTGAAAAATAAATAAATAAATAAGGCAGCAGACGCTGCAGCAGCGTCCTGCTTCACTGCTGGAGAGGTAGGGACCGTGGGTCCCAGCTGTAGGCTCCACTGCGATGTGTGTAGAACATCAACAACGTGCATTTGATAGGGCCCCTTTAACAGGTGGGGCACCCCTAAAATTAGTCGTATATAGAAGCTTAGGTGGTCCACACGGCAGGAAATAAATGTTATGGCAGACCCCACGTGGGACCCACCTGTGAAGGGAATTAAAGTGGCTGGTGTATTGCACACCAGCCCTATAGCTGCTGCTTTGACGAAGAAAGCTCTGTGGGTCCCACCAGCTGTTGACGTCACCAAGTTCTGTGGGGGCCACCTTGATTTTCTTCTGGCCGTCCATCTGCTGGTGTGGCACGCACCATGATATATGGGTTTTAATCCACCCCGCATGGGCATGGGTCCCACCCGATGTAAGTGTTCTATCCACGTCATCTGTGGACCACACCATGATGTAAGTGTTGTATCATCACCGTCCAGTGCAAGGACGGTGGGATTCTACCATGATCTTTGCGTTTCTCCACCCCGTCCATTCATTGGACGTGGCCCCACCACGGCAGCGTGTGGGACCCACCTTGATTTAATGTATTGCATCCACACCGTCCAATCCATGGATGGTGGATGCGGATTGACTGGAGTACCTCACACCAGCTTAATAGCTGAGGTATTGATGTCAGCAAGTTCCGTGGGGCCCACTTTGAAATAGCGGTGGAGACCGCTTTAGTTGAAGTAGGAATGTATCAATATATCCTAGAGGGTGGTGAATAGGACTTTTTAAAATTTTTATGGTTTATTTAAAATCCTATTACACTAATCCTAACAACAAGCACATATTAGGATTACTCAAAAGTAACTCTACTGGCTTCTAAGCCCAGTAGAGGATCTAATCACAAACTATTTAAGAAGTGAATCAATATGTAAACTAGTTTATGATAGATATGATTGTGTATGTGTGTAAGGTGTGATCTCAGATCTTCAGATATGAAAATATTAAAGTAAATCACACAAACAGAAGAATAACAATCTCAAACACAGTCATTTTTATAGTGGTTTGACTACTTGTCTACTTCACTCCCAGTAATCGCACTCAACCCTTGAGTGTACCGGATTTCACTAAGGAGGTTTCACAGCGGTTCACATCAAACCTATAGTTTTAAACCAGGTTCACCTTCAACCTTTACAACCTACACTGAGGTTGACTGTTTATGCTGTCACGAGCAAGGGTCAACACAACGTACCTACTTTTAGGCACACTGGCTAAGGATCTTTTATAAGACCCTAATGGAGGTTTCACTCGGATCACTTCCAACTGAAAGTTTTAGACAGGTTCACCTTCAACCGGAAGTTTATGCTCTCCACAGAGCAAGGGTTAATAGTACATACCCACTACGTACACTCCCGCCGGAGGCCTCCTGCGAGGGCTTGCAAGGGTGAGAAACACCTAAGACCCAATCCTAAAAAGGAATGATCACAAGTATCCTCTGGACTCTAATAACTTACAAATAAGTGGATGAGTCCCATTCAGCATGTTGATGAAGATCTCCTCCTTGTTGATGAAGAATCTTCGGCATCCTTGATCCGTAACCAGATGATGTACCATTGTGAGGCTTCAGGTCGGGTCAAGGTTAAAACGGAATCCTACTTTATAAAAAGTTTTCCTATAAGGAAGATAGAGTGATTCCGATTATGCATTCAAGCCATCCCAGCTTAATGATTTGCCATTAAGGTAGTGGCTGGAGGATCCTTGAATGCGGAAGTTCATTCCCCAATTCACTCTATTGAATGTCAATGATGAAGGTGGATTGGAGGATGAACTCCAATGAGAGAAAGGGCTTTAGGTATATGATCTAAGGTAAAACACACAAAAGCACTCTCTTCTTTCTCTACCAGCAACAATAGATAAGTCCTCTTTATATAGGTAAAAGGTTCCAACGGATATAAAATGGTCACATTTATGACAGAGTTCGATATCATCGAGCGGGTTTGATATCATCGAGCATATACTCTCAATAGCATCGATGGTCCACTCGATGACACAAACTCAAATGTCATACGCTTTTAAAACCTCTTGCCAGCTGGTCGATGGAATCGAAATAGGTGTCGATGTCATCAAATTTTGAACTCCGATTCAATCGATACTAGTGTCGATTCATCGACATTTAAATAATGAGAGAGACTTGACTTGAATTATTTCAAGTTTACAAGAATGATCGAGATCATTGGAATTTGAATGTCGATGATATCGATACCCGTGTCGATGCATCGATAAGTCCAACGAATTTTTCTTTAAGCTTACTGGACAGTTTATGTCCATGTTTGATGCAATCGAGACCGTACCAATATTATCGACATTTGAATATCAATTCTATCGAGAGACCCCCGATCATAGATAAACCATCCTGAAATATTTTGTTGGAAGAACTTGGCGCCCAAGACCAATATCATCGAGATTTTGAATTTTGATGGTATCGAGGAGGCTTCGATATATCGATGCATATATGATATTCTTAAGAAAAATCAAGGGTGCCGTAGATCTGCCTGTAGATATTATCGAGTCACCTTCAATGGACTCGAGATTCAAATATCGATGATATCGATAGGTATATTGATACATCGATAAATCCGTCCAGATATATATGTGGTTGCTGGACACTTTTGTCCTTATTCTGATGATATCGTTTAGGTATTGAGGATATCGACAGTACAGGTCGATCATATCGAGATGTGTATCGATAAAATCAATAAATTAAGAAAACTTAGAGAATTTTCCTATTTTGAAAAAAGTTTTCTTAAGTTAAAAACCCTATGATGTTCGAGTTTGTTTTAAGGGTTTTATATACCTGATGTTTTGGGACAAGGGATGTGAGGTTAGATTTACCTGTGGTGAGGTTGCATACATCAGGTTGAGACAGATGCTTGAATTGATCTTCCTATGAGGCTCTGCAGTCTGACTACTCAACACTCATGCTAATTGACAAACCAGGGCACTTTCACACTTGTTTATGTGGTGTATTCCACGCCACTCATTTATTTTACATCCATGACTGTCCATTAGTGCAGCCCACTTGAAGTGCATGAGGCCCATTAGTGGGCCCATTGATGTAGCCCATTTGATGTATATGAGGCCCATTGGTGCGGCCCATTGGTGCGGCCCATTGATGCAGCCCACTTGTTGTATATGAGGCCCGTTGGTGCGGCCCATTGATACGGCCCACTTTGATATACTTATGGCCCATCAAAATCCATCTATGAGGCCAACCTTAATATATTTGTAGCCCATCTATGAGGCCCATTAGTGCGGCCCATTGGTGTGGCCCACTTGATGTGCATGGGGCCCATTAGTGCGGCCCATTGATGTAGCCCACTTGATGTGTATGAGGCCCATTAATGTGGCCCATTGATGTAGCCCACTTGATGTGTATGAGGCCATTATGCGGCCCATTGATGTAGCCTACTTAATGTACATGAGCCCATGTTTAAGGCCCAAAATGATGTATACCCGGCCCATGTGTCGAGGCTCGATGTGATGTATATGTGGCCCTTGTGTGAGGTCATTGGCCCACTATACGTTTGGCTCTATGTGGGCCACTGTTTGGGACCGATGTTGGTTAAATGTCCACATTGATGGGCAATGATGGTTTAATGTCCACATTGTGACCTTCCCTTAGGCCTTGTTCAGCCGATTGTCGAGGCCAAGTATCGAGGCTGATTATGATTTGTCATGGACGATTGTATAAGCTGATTCCAATTGTCGAGGTCAAGTATCGAGGCCGATTCCGATTGTCGAGGCCAATTGTATAGGCCGATTCCAATTGTCGAGGCCGATTGTATAGGTCGATTCCGATTGTCGAGGCTGAGTATCGAGGCCGTTTTCGATTGTCGAGGCCGATTCCAATTTGTCGAGGACAATTGTATAGGTCGATTCTGATTGTTGAGGCCGAGTATCGAGGCCGATTCCGATTTGTCGACGCCGATTGTATAGGCTGATTCCGATTGTCGAGGCTGAGTATCGAGGCTGATTCCGATTTGTCGAGGCCGATTGTATAGGCCGATTTTGATTGTCAAGGCTGATTCCTATTGTCGAGGCCAAGTATCGAGGTTGATTTCGATTGTTGAGGCTGATTCCGATTTGTCGAGGCCGAGTATCGAGACCGATTCCGATTGTCGAGGCCGAGTATTGAGGTCGATTCCGATTGTCAAGGCTAATTGTATAGGTCGATTCCGATTGTTGAGGCTGAGTATCGAGGGTGAGTATCGAGGCCGATTCCGAGTGTCGATTCCAATAGTTGAGGCCGATTTCGATTGACGAGGCTAATATCGATTGCCAAGGCCGATTGTCAAGACCTATGTGATGTATATGTTGCCTGTGTTTAAGGCCTAATATGATGAATATGAGGTCTATGTGATGAGGCCCCTTGTGATGCATTTGAGGGCCAGGCGATGGAGTCCATTGTGATGTATATTAGGCCCATGTGAGAGGCCCATCGTGATGTGTATTAAGCTTTTGAATGAGGCCCATGGTGTTGTATATTAGGTCCTTGTGTGAGGCCATGGGTCCACTATATGTTAGGCTCTATGTGGCTCATTCCTTAGGGGCAATGTTGGTTAAATGTTCACATTATCGAGGCCGATTGTTGATGCTAGTTATTGATGTCGATTATGAGTATGTGACAGTATAGCATCATGATACCTGCCCATAACATCATCTGCATGTTTATTGTGAGATGTGATTGACCCTTGCATATGTCATAGTACAGATGGTTTATGAGACTCCCTGATAAGTGGGGTTATCCCACATGAGCGCAGGGTATGCACAGAATTGATGCATGATTGGACTACATGACTCATGCATCTTGCATTGTGTGATTGTGATTACTGTACGCTCTAGCGACATCAAGGCTGTGACCTCCATAGGCATATCATGGATGGTCAAATAGGACACTGAAAATGTTTGGTTCGAACATCTAAGCACTTTATATGTCCGTAGGTGAAAGTCCCTAAACCTCTGAGGCCAGGAGACGCCCCAACGTCTAGACCAAGTGGATACATGAGCGCCCGAGTACCAAATACCAGTAGGTCGTGTCTCCCACTATGTCGTGGTCGATTGGGAGGGAGTGTGGCCTTATCCGCCCAAGTGAGGGGGCTATAAGCTAAGGTGAGTTTGACCAGCTCCCAAATGGGTCCGTTATCGACAAGCCGGGTAAGCATTGGTATACTACTGGCAGGCGGGTAGTGAGGTCTTTTTCAATCTCTGAGCTACACGGCCAGCTGGGGCAGTAGCCAGCTTGGAGTGTACTAAACCCCGGTGATGATCTCAGAGATGTATGGTGCTAATATCTAGACTTATTGAGGAGTTGCATACTCATTCATTCACTATTCACTCGGGGCGGTGATCGCAACTCTTTGTTACGTGTACCTTCGCAACGGACAGGATTTCAGTTGGGGCGCATGACTAACCTGAGATCAGGAGTTTACCACATTGAGTCTGACTATCCAAATTTAAGTATGAGACTAGTTTGGATAGAAGTCCCTTGTGATGGACCCCATAGCTTGTGATACTACGTAATATCATCCCGAATTCACTCCATCTTGTTCATTTCATTCGTACTACATATTGCATTACATCCGCAGCATTTAGCATTTCGGGTTGCTATGTTTCTGCATTGATATGGTTGTTAGCATTCATGCCTTGCATCGCATAACCTTAGTACGGCTGATGGCACTCATAAACTTATCATTATATTTCCGCTTACTCTGATATCGTATGATTCATGATCTTGTCAATATTTTCGCCTATTTCGATATTGTATGATTTATGGCATTGTATTGCATACTCAGCACGTATCTTGCGCACACACTTTCACCACCCACTAAGCTTTTTATAAGCTTATGCACGATAGATGCGTGCAGGTTTCGTTAGGTTGCAGCAGCATCGAGCATGGAGCGTGCAATAGTCTTCTGGAACTTTAACTTCGATATATGTATTTCCCTTTCAGCATTGTATTCAAATGTTTATATTAGTGGATATGTGATAATGATGTTGCCTTTGTGATTTGGGTATACTTGTGGTTATGCTTATTACGAGTTAAATGTACATTGGAAAATCTTCCTTGTAGGATCCCAGGATCGAAATCTGGACGCTGGGTGCCGAGAATGGGGTACTACGGAGGCTGTCGGCACTGGATTCGGCGGTCGAAAATTTTATGAGTACGGTTTCTGAGTTTAGGGCGTGACAGGTAGTATCATCTTCCATACCATATCTCCCACCCCAAAGGATTTCCTTTTCACCTTTTTATTATAAGCACGAGCAACGACAGCTTCGTGGGCAACGATCGAGTCAAGGGCTTTCATTAGAACTTCATCTAATCCTCCAAAATCGGCCAACATCACCTCTGTGAATTTAGGAGGGGTTAATTTAGCTTGATAAGTGGTCTGTGAATATGGTACAATGACTTCCAAAGGCACCACTGCATCATGTCCATATGTCATTACAAATTGACTAATTTCAATACTTGTACGAGGTGAATTTCTATAGGCCTAAAGAGCTTCTGATAACTTGGTGTGTCATTCTCGAGAGTTCTCTTCAATCATTTCCTTAGGATATCTTCTATTACCTTATTACTATCCTCAGCCTGGCTATTAACTTGTGCATAATATGATGTCGAGTGAAAAATCTTTATTCCATACTTATCAGCCATCACCCGCACCTATTTGGCCAAGAAATTTACACCTCAATCTATTGTAATGGATTCTAGGATTCCAAATCGATGGATAATATTATTCTCAATGAATTCGATAATTTCTTGGTGATCGACCCTTTTTATGAGCTTTGCCTCTACCCATTTAGTGAAGTAATCAATCGTAACAATTATGAACGAATTCATCTACAATGAAGGTGGGTGGATTTGTCCTATTAAGTCGATTGCCCAACCTCGGAATGGCCAGGGTTTTATTATAAAATGTATTTTTACAGCAGGTACATGCTAGACTAGCCTATTCTTTTGGTAAGCCTCACATCCCTTAGCACACTGAACACAATCAACCATCATTGTCGGCTAGAAGTATCCGTAACATCTAAGCGTGTGCCTCATTTTCCTTCTGGCTTGGTGGGCCCCACAATTCCCTTCATGGACTTGCCCCATTGCTAGCATAGCTTCTTTCTTAGATAAGCATCGGAGCTAAACTCCATAAGCCCCTTTGTGATATAATTTGTTATCAATCATGACATAGTTAGCGGCCGATCTCCTCACATTTCTATCAGTTTTGGTACGGGGTCTCTACAAATAACCCATGAGAGGAGCCCTCTAATCTTCTTCTTCATTTATTTTTATTTGGCATACCTCCATTATATTCCCTCTCTCAAAAACATATGGCAAGGATCTTCTTTGGACAGTGATCAGTCGCTCGACCTATCCTCCCAAGGCATCAAGCTCTGCAGCAGGCTGTGTCATTTCATTAGCATATGCGTTATGTTCCCTAGTGACATGTATCAATTCCACTTCTTCAAAAAGGTCCAACATTTGAGTTGCTAGGGCATAAAATGTCAATAAAGTCGTACTAGTACATTTAAACAACCCTACCATTTAGTTAATCACTAATTGTGAATCACTTATAATAGTTATGGTCCTTGCAACCAATTCTAATAATAATTCTGTGCCAATTATCATGACCTCATACTCAACCTGATTATTGGTACAGCCAAACTCCAATTAGAGTGTAAATTCCTGCCTGTTTCCATTCAGAGCTATCAAGATTACACTAGCCCCTAATGCATTTCTTGACCCATTGAAGATCAATTTTTATTGTGTTAATTGCACACAATATAGATCCAAGACTTCTAGGGAATATGTTCTTCCAGATCAGAGGGGTGGTCAGCCAAAAATTGACTATGGCCTAACCCTTCACTACCTTATTTCACCAAATCGGTTACTGTTATTACATTCACTCTCTAGGCCAACAAATAATGACTCGGTTTAGTGGCCACAAAATACAATGACAGACAATTTTTATGTAGTGGACTACCGTCTTTTGGTGTCAAGTAATGTCTGACTTAAATAATAGATAGCATGCTCCTTCCACATATTATCATCCTGGGCGAGGAGAGCTTTAATCAACTCTGCTGAAGCCGCGACATATAGCTTAAGCAGTCAACCTTCGATTGGTGGCCTCAGAACATGTGGCCTCATAGATACTCCTTAATTCTATCAAAAGCCAACTAATGCTCCGCCTCTCAAACAAACTCGACACCATGGTTCAGACTCAACACCATGTTTCAGTTTATTAGTGGAGAGAAGATGTTAGTCTTTCTTGTGCAATTAGATATAAATCTTCATATGAAATTAACTTGGCCCAAGAACTTTTGCAGCTCTGTTTGCTCCTTGGTAGACGAGCGTTGATGATCGCTCGAGCCTTATTTTGATTGACCTCGATCCCTCTATAGTGTACTAGGAATCCCAGGAAATTTCCAGTCGAGACCCCGAAAGCACATTTCAAGGGGTTTATTTTCAATTTATGGAGCCTCATTCGCTTAAATGACCTACACAATTAGGCCACATGATCTTCCATATCGGCCAATTTAACCACTACGTTACCCATGTAAACCTCCATGAATTGGTCGATCATATCATGGAAGATGGCATCCATTGCCCCTTGGTACATAGCTCCTGCATTTTTAAGTCCAAAAGGCATTACTACCCAGTAGTAGGTTCCTAGTGGACCAGGACATTTGAATGTCATTTTTAACACATCGTACATCGAGTGTAAATTTGATTGTATCCAGAATATCCATCCATGATAGACACAATTCCGTGGCCAGTAGCCAATTAATCAGTCAATCGACTATCGGCATAGGTATTCGCCATTCAATGTATCCAAATTTAAATTTCTGAAATCAAAACAAACTCTCAACTTACCATTCCTTTTTATTACTAGAACAATATTTGACATCCATTCAACATATTTAATAAGGCGAATAAAACCATCCTTTAAGAGCCATTCGATCTCTTCCTTGATCTTGTGGGTAACTTTGACTATCATCCGCCTAGGTGGCTGCTTGTGCAGCCGATATCCTTCCTTTATTAGTAACCTATGCTCAACTAAACACTGATTAAGCCCGGCCATGTCGTGATAATCCCACTCAAAATAGTTAACAAACTCATGGAGTAAATTCGTCAATTGTTCTTTCTCATGAGCTTTAACAGGTTGTTGATGAATGTAGACTTTGGATCGTGTTTGGTCTCTAAATTGGCTTCAACTAATGGATATTGGACTTGGGGTTGAGAGTATTCCATCTCGTCAGGAACCTCCTCAACCTCGATGCCGTCTTCTTCGGCTGAATCCTCTATATCGGCCAAATTCACAAGGCATCTGTCATCCATTTATTTCAGACTCTCTTCGATCGTTCTTATTCTTACCATGAAATCTCCTAGGTGGATCTCATTTCTTGGCATTCTGATCATAAAATTTCTTTGACAATACAACGCGAAATCGGCTAATAAGGAATGATGTCCCTCGACAGGGTGTCACTCGATCGCGTTACTTCTGGGATGGCTTGTACAATACTCTCCGGGTTCTTCTTTACTGATATTTTGATTGGGCGTCTGAATTATTCCTTCCAGTGAACCTGATTGGTCCCACTTCTTCTCTATAAGAATAAGCCTCATTGGCATTCGAAGTGGCTAAGAAAGGTTTATTGTCGACCATAACTAACTCGACCTTATCTTGATTCCAGAAAATCATGAACTGGTGTAGGGAGGACAGGATACATGAAAATGAATGTATCTAGTTCCTCCCCAACAACGCGATATAGCTCGATGAGGTATTGACCATAAAAAAGGGCGTTAATACTGTCTTGGTTCCACCAATCAGATCGACTGGTAAGACACCGTGGGTGTTCGTGACATGACCGGCAAAATTACTGATGCTCACTTCTGATGGAATCAAATCAGCCAATGTTTTTCCCAATTTAGCCATCATTCTTAATGGCAACAGATTAACCGCGGCTCCATTGTCGACCAAAATTTTAGTAACGGGGTACCCCTTGAGTTGAGCTGATATGTGTAGCGGCTTGAGATGTTGCATCATGTCATGAGTAGGTTTATCAATAATCACCTTTTCAGACATAGTCCTCGCCTCTACTGTGATGGTGTTAATATGCGAGGCTTTGTCAACCTTGGATTCATTTTTAGCATCTTCTTCGAATGGAAAAGAAGCATGCTGCTTTATTACTGAGAAGTATACTCTTTTATATTGTCCACCATCAAGTTCAGGAGAGTAGGTCTAATTTGAAAAGTAGACAGCAATGTGAAAACTATGTTGCAACGAAATACAACTAGTGGTAATGTCCCAAACACAATTTCATCATTTGGACATTATCCCCTTAATGTTTCAGGGTGTGCTTCTTTTAAGACATCTTTCGTCTAACTAGTGCACTCATTAGCTACAAGTTCATCCGATACATTAGCAAGCGAGACATTTTCCAATGCTTCAGTGGTCGATAATAGCTCATTGGCCAACCATTCATCTGTAAGGAAACACTTATCGCTAAGGTAGTCTGATAAGTTACCACAATTGTTCTCTCCTTTAGGACTCATCAACCGATTAGTCTGCTCGAGAACGGCCGAGTCCTAGTTTTGTAGCATGGGAGATAGTACTGCTCTTACTATCTTCACTGCCACTTGGCCCTCGAGTACTGGGATCCTCTAGAAAGGCCTAGGCAAGCTTACTTCTAACCGAGAGGAACTCACGTTCTCCCCTAATTTCCTTCTTATCGTGGCCTAATGGATTTGTCATCAACGTTTTTGGGTCCAAGTCAACGCTTCTGGTACCGCTGAGAATTTTAAATGTGTGACTCACTTCCATATTCCTTCTCGAGTAACAGGGGGTTTAAGCATCCGTTGGCTTGGTGGCTTCACTCACTGGGGGTGAGTGGGAGCCATCTATTACAGTTGGTGATGGTTGTTACTCCTAACCAGTCGAGGTACCATGTAATGACTTCTCCATTTTGGCTCGGAAGGGTCCCCTCACCCAGAAATAGTTCTTCAAGTGCATCAGTCGCATAGTTGAGAACCCCGACTATCTCTCCTAATGGCCTTTGACCGACTATCGTTCGAATCGGAGGGCCAACGACGCCTTTGTACTGGTCGACGTGACACTTCTCGTTGATTGCCAAGTTCGAGATTGACCTTTAGTCGCGGCTGATTCCTTATATTAGTCACCTTGAGGTTGGATGTGAATGGGTCTGTATTGATTGGCATGGCTTCCTCACCCTTCTCAGAAAACTTCAGTAATTCGTGATCGATGTGATCCTGGATAACGTTCTTGAACACGACACATTTGTTAGTTGAATGGGACCAAGTTCCATGCCATTTTCAATATTCAGTCTTTTGTAACTCGTTAGCCGAGTGTATCTTATAATTCATAGGTATTTTGACAAAATTTCTAGCCAACAAAGTGTTAAATATTTCCTAAACTTTACTGATGTGAAAGGTGTAAACCTTTTGAGCCTTCTATGGAGTTGAAGCAGTCGAGTCTGCTTTGACCAGTGTAGAACATACTGAAGGCTTTTTAGCCACCACTTCAGTAATTCCGATCTCGTAATTTGAGTTATTGTAAGACTCCCTAATGATGAGTTCTTTTATCTGTGTAACACCCCGAATTTTGAGGGTTGAGCAAAGGCTCAACTCCCAAGATCCGTCACATCACTTATGCAACATAGATAATGATGATTAAATGTTGTCAGTATTAATGCATTAAACATGAATGGGATTACACTAAATCAGCATATCATACTCCAAAGATGATTAAATTAAGCAAGCGGAAGACTGTGATAAATATATAAAGTATATAAGTGGTTATAAACCCCCAGAGTATGATCATGTCACCAGGCTGAATATATACATGTTTGTTCCAAAATATACAAAATGATAAAGTGTAATGTCCAACTAATTCGTATCCCTGTAATATCATCGATTAGCACATGGTCTACATAGACCCGCCTGATAGCTGCATATAGGAGAACTCCTCCTCATCGTCGTAGAAGTCAGGCTCCACTTCATAAGTCTCGCCATCATCTGTAACTAAAACAGAGTCTGGTTAGTGTTTTAAAACATCGTCCCAGAGTGGGACCCCCGCAAACCCTGTCATGGTGAATAATTGATCCTTTTTCTTTGATTTTGGGGAAACAAAGAAAGGACCAAGGGGGAATCTGTTGAGGCATAAAAATGAGAAAGGAAAAAGAAAGAAGAAAGAAAAGTGTCTTTGAGGTTGATTACGCGGGTCCGTGCAAATGACATCTGTTGCGCGGGTCTGCACAACCTAAAGACCGCGTAACTGGTTTCAGGAAATGATTTCCTTAAATGGTTAAGATTGATACAAGGTGGGTCCCACAACACCAAGTTCGAGGTTCCACACGTGTGAGGGCCTATAAATACCCCATCTCCTCCTTCATTTGGGGGGATTGAAGATTTTGGAGAGAAAGCAGAGCGAGGAGGAAGATTGAAGGTAGGAGAGGAAGCTCTAGTGGTTTGCGTGGACCCTCGCAAACCATATCGGTTGCGTGGGTCCGCGCAACCAAAATGCTCTACAGTCTGTGAAGCTAAGGAGCTGTTGTGCTGCTGAAATGGCCAAGTCTTCAAATTTCTTCTATTTAGGCTTTAAGAGGAGGAATCAGTAGAAGAAATCTATGTCATATTCTTCTTGAAGAGATGATCAAATCGCGAGTTGAAGTGCTGCCGGATTTGATACCTGACTTAGATATTCAAACTCTGTTAATTCCTATATTCTAAATAATCTATCTTAGAATCAAGGGATGTTTGAGGATGTAAATGAACTCAGTATTAATAAAATATGATGATTCTCTTAATATTCTCTCTCTGTTATGTTTGAATAAGATAATATCTCAAATCAAATACATTTGTTTCTTATTTGAAACAGAGTGATCAACTCAGTGGTACTATAAGGCAAAGGTTAACACATTATCAATTCAATCAAGTAGTAATGATAAAACAATACAATAAGCATTCCCTAATTACTCTGGTTAATGTAAGGATGATATGTGGTAATGATGCATGCCCTCACCTGCACTCCCTCAGCGACACCATCTCACGGTCGCACATGTTACTCAAACTGTGCCATCATCACCTAAGCACATGTAGTGTGGTGCATGATCATGTTAGCCGAGTACTTGATTAGGCCTATTCATACAGCAGATTCGGGAAGCTAAGTTACCTCCATTTATATCACTTACCCAAACGATGATCCATCTAGGGTCGTCAGTCCTAGTTAATCACATACGATAGGCAAGTTATAGGGCAACATCACCCCTAATTTAAAAATAGTGGATAAGCAACTTCAGGTTGCTACGGGAGGCTCGTCACCTCGTAGGCCTAGTTTATACTCAAGGTCACTACGGAAAGGCTCGTCACCTTAGCGTAGGCCGACAGCTCGAATACATTGTCCCATACCACTGTATTTGGCTCACGAGTTTGGGTTGCTCACTGGACACTACGGGGAGGCTCGTCACCCCAGCGTAGGCCCACAGTTCGACCACGGTGTCCCATACCACCATACTCGGCTCATGAGTCTTAGTGGATCGTGGTGTCATGGTTGAAGCGGGCTTTACATTGGTAAGTGGTACCTTAGATTCAAGTAGTAGCGTCCATATATAGTAAACACACGATAGGCCAATCGGGTTGCTTGACAAGTTCGATTGGTAAGAGCGCACGTTGAATTGATTGGCATGGAGCGCGTAAGTACTCCGCGTGGCCTAACCACTATCGGCAATCATCATATGGCTCGGATTATCGAATGTATCAAAGGTGGCGAGGCAAATTCGACCACTCAATTGGAAACTGTTACCGATTGCCTGAACTACGTAGTAGTCCCAATCAAACTCAAACGCAGCATGTGGATACATGTGATATTCATAACAGTATTTAACAGACAATTTAAATGTAAATCTCATTCGATCATTTTATCGAACACATTTAACATATTGTTATACATATGCATTTTAACCATGAATCACATAGTAACAAATTACATTACATGAAAGAAACTATTACTATGGACAAGGTAGTTGAGAATCCTATCTCAACACCCTTGTTGGAAGCAATTTATCAAACACTTTCCCATTCAGACATTTTATCAAACACTTAAACTACATAATACTATCTACACAAACCAAATTAGTTATAGCATATAATTTGGCAAATCCTTTCATAAAAGAGTTGTCATATACACAACGCACATGTATTCTAGATTAATAGTCATGACAAGCATAAATCATAATTTCACTTTCATTCAAACATTTCAACAAACACATGGAATGCATAATATATTCACATAGTTCACACACATGTATAGTTTATCAGATACATCATAACTAAGATCATATGGCAGCAATCAAGTTAGACATAAATCATTGCGGACATTGAAAGCTTTGAAAACCATAACTTAAACGTTTATAGTCTGCACCTTTCGTCGGTATGCTCGTTACGAATTCGGTTCGTACTCAACGTCTTTGTCTACAGCACAACGGCTACCTAAACATTGAAATAGGTTAGTTATTTCACCGATTTCTCTATTTAGATTCCTAAAACAGATTAGGATTAGGATTTCTTACCCAAATCGGAGTCAATATGACTCGTGTAGCTCGATGTAGAGGCGATCTAATGCGTGTAGGCGTAAGAGAGGAACTCTGCCACGATCTCACAAACTCTCTCTCTTCTCCTCACTCGTTTCTCTTCTTTTCTCTCTTCTTTCCCCTAGGGTTTGGAGAAAATTCGTATGGAATGAGAGAGGGGTGGGTTTAGGGCATTATATAGGCCTAGAAGTTATGTCAATGGCCCCAGGGTCATGGTATACTTAGGTTATAGCAAAAAAGTGTCTGTTTCAGGCCAACGGAGCTCATCTGGAGGTCCATTGCTCATATACGGTCTGAAGAAAGTTCCCTTATAATGGATCTATGCCAAGTTAAGGTTTCGGTCCGATCAGATTAGTGGATCAATCGTGGAGGACCCGTTTCAGTTCAACAGTCATCGTCACCTGATCAGGGCCATAAGTATACCAATGGGTGCAGGGAAATTTTCCTGATCCAAGGGTGTAGTTGGGTTAGAATCTAACGGTCTAAAACCTTAAAATTGGCTTACAAGTGAACGGCCCAATTCATTTAAGTTTGAGTTCATTTTCTAAAGATATTCGCATTTCTCACACACGTTGCTCTAGGCTCAAGTTGTGCATTTCCAGATACTATTTGGACTCGATTTCTGCAATGGTTGTCAAGCCCAGTAAGGTGGTCATAACCTTATGGTTTCACAGTCATCAGACTTTCGACGCGCGGTCCAGGTCCAATACGGAGTTTCAATGCATTCTCGGGAACAACTGGGTTTTGAGACTAATCCTAGGTTTCTAGGTAATGTTGAGTTAGCGATTCTAATGGTTTTGGGTCTTATAGTTCGTATAGATAGTGGTTCAAGCTAATACACCGATTAATTCAGTTTAGTACTTAATAAATTTTCGTCTAATTTCTACAGAATTCGATCCTTAGTGATTTCTGCCTGAGGTGGTACTCAGGTCTTTGTACGGATTTTTACGAGACGTTATAATCTGGTTCCTTCATCTAGGAGTTCTTCATACCGAGAGACCCTTTTGGTTAGGTCATATAAATTTATGAACTTTGTGCCTATGAACTTCCTACACGATTTGTATTCAAGCTCGTCTTGTGCAAGTTGCACAAATTCGGCTTCGGTCATGACAACCTTACAGTGGCTCTTTACCCGCTTAAACCGTGTGATATAACTCTCACATGTCTCCCCGGGCAACTACTGAAAACCGGGCAGATCGGCCACAGTAATTTCTCTGTTCTTGGAGAAGAACTGAGCATCGAACTTTTCTTCCATTTCTTGCTAAGTGTATGTTGACTCTGGCAATAGGTTCGAATACCATGTGAAGGCCGATGCCACTAGTGAATGGCCAAACAACTATAATTTATGATAGTCATTATTAGCAATTCTCCACATTGTATTGTAAATCGGCCAACATGTTCAATGGTCGATTGATTGGGTTTACCTGAAAATCAGGTAAAATCTTTTTGATAGTTCCTTGGCAATGGGTTTGCCGATCTATCCATTCGGGGTATGGTTTATGATACACCGGAATAGTGTTGTGGCCGAGAACTTGACTAGTAACTTCTTGGACAATTTGTACAATCTGGTCACGATCCATCCGCTGAGGTTCTAAAATTGGTGGGTGGTGTAGACTGAATCGGTTTACATTATCCTATAATCTAGGGAACTGTTGAGAATTGAATCCTCCTAACAGTCCTTGATTCTTGCTCTCGGGTAGAAAGTTCCTAGCCTCTAGCTCCGGTCACCTAACTTCCACATGAGGTGGCATATTTCTTATCTTCCAGACAGGAACCGATGGTGGATTACATTATGGAGGCGGCATAGGTGGCAATAGAGCTGTGTTGCTAATAGAACTTCTCTCGGCATTGTATCGTGTTACCGATGGTGTTCATCCGGCAATCATAGTTATCAATCAATGCATGACTTCATGTTTGACTAGTCACATATAGATTAATATTCTCATCTTGAATACCTAATTCAATCCATCTTTAAAAGAAGACTCACAAGGATTAAGTGAATATACAATACATACATACATACATACATACATACATACATATATATATATATATATATATATATATATATATATATATATATATATATATATAATAGTCTAAACCAAAATCTTCTGTATGTATGGTGAACATGAGAGTGGTCTCTATAATATTTTCCATGTGAGAAGATCATATCCAATGGATTTTCACCCTTTTTAACTGTTGAATGTAGACAATGGCTGCGTTTTCTTTCTCAGCAGTCTATTTCTAGCCACAAGGATTAAGCTCTTTGTTACAAGGATATTTTTAGTGAACGGGCATCCACAATGAGACCCATCACATCAACATTTGATCACTAGACCATGGGCTAAACCTGTACAAACTGAATAATAACACTGAGTGGATAATCTTAGCCATCAATCCCTCTGGTTGAATCTATTTCCACACTAATGGTGGCCATCATTTATATGGATATAGATGGTCCACTTGAATGTCATTTGCAACCGTAGATCCATTGTTATAGAGGACCACACTTGATAGATAGCCACGATCCACAAAACCACATGCCTATTAAGCTCAGGTATTAGGCGAGACAGACCCTTTCCAGTCCAATGCACCGGACGGAAAACTTTCTAGTCAAATTAGGATTATTGACCATTTCCTTGTGAGAAATAGGTAGTGAATCTAGGTGAAACGCAGCGTACATAGAGCTGTACACGAGCAGAGTAAGCTCGGTTACTCGCTCGACTCGACTCGCAATTACTCAACTCGACTCTACTCGTCATGAGTTTGAGCTAGCCGAGCACGAGCACGAATTTGATACTCGTTTTGATCACGAGTAGAGTACGAGCTGGGTGGTACTCGACTCGTGTACTTGAATCGTACTCGACCAGGGCCATATACCCAAAACGAAAGCCCTAATCCAGTCGCTTTCACACTTTCAGCTCGCCTGCCCAAAACGAAAATACTCTTCTCCTTCCTTCCTTCCCTCCCAGCGCCTGTTCAAAACTACCCATTCCCTCTCTCTCTCTCTCTCTCTCTCTCTCTCTCTCTCTCTCTCTCTCTCTCTCTCTCTCATTCCCCTGTCCGGTGTCGTCCGACTAGTCCCTCTCTTCCTTCTCTCTCTCTCTCTCACTCACCGCCGCTCGTCCCTGCGCCCTACCCGGTGCTCCTGTCCAGTGTCGTAGCTCGTCGCTGCCCCTTTCTGGTGCTACTCTCTCTCTCTCTCTCTCTCTCTCTCTCTCTCTCTCTCTCTCTCTCTCGTTCGGTCGTTTTGACGTTCCCCTTAAAAAAAACTCTCTCTCTTAAAAAACCCTAACCCGCACGGCCACAGCAATCATCCGGCAGTTCCTGCCCTACCCGGTCACCATTTCTCTTACCCTTCTTCTCTCTCTCTCTCTCTCTCTCTCTCTCTCTCTCTCTCTAGGCGCTCACATTGGCTTGTCCGGTGGCCACAACGACTGTCTGGCGCCCCTGTCCATAGCTCGTTACTGTCCTGCCCTGTCCGCAGCTCGTCCCTTCCCTTTCCGTTGCCCCTGTCCGGTGCCCCTGTCCCTGCTGCAGCTCGTCCTTGGCCTGCTCGACGCCCTTGTCTGTAGCTCGTCCCAGCCCTGTCCTATCCGCAGCTCGTCCCACCCCTGCTCGGTGCCCCTTTCCGTCCATCAGGTAAGAATTTTTATTTTAATTTTTATTTTAATTGTATATAAAATAATAATAAAATTCGGGCAATACTCGAACTTGACTCGAAAACTCGGACTCGACTCGACTCGACTCGATTTCTGCTCGTACTCGAATGAGTAGCCCGAGTAGAGTCGAGTACGAGTAGGGACTCGGGCAGGGTGAGCCAAGCATGAGCTGGGCAATACTCAGCTCAGCTCGGCTCGTGTACAGCTCCAAGCGTACATGCCAACGTGGCATACCTATGTCTATTCGAGCCCATCCATTATTAGATAGGGGAAGAATGGTCATGCCCTGAATCATAAGTCAGGACAATCTTACTCATCAAGTGGGCCACACTTTCTTGTGAAAATTTGAGTAGAAAAGAAATCATTCATGGCTTATATTAAAGGTATATGTGTGGGCCACTCAGTGAGTACACCATCCTGAACCGCACGTGGTCCACCACCGGATCATCGCCAGGATCACACACGTGCCATGCAGGCAGGTATGCCTCATAATCTCCTCTTGCAAATCCTTCGAGAAGGGCAAACACTTAGGTACGTACCAAGTTTACTTTCACTGATATAGGAGGAAAGAATTTAAGTACATGAAATCCACTCCGTCCATCACATGCACCACCTATTTTTAGTTTTTGATCCCAAAATTCATGATGATGGAGACCTCAAGTGGGCCACTCCATCAAAATTATACCTAAACCAACTAAATTCACTTGGCATGGCCCACCTGAGTTTTAGAATATTATGATTTTCTGGTAATTCTTTCGTCCTGATGAGGCACATCAGATGAAAGGATTCGATGGCACATAAACCCCAAGGTGGGTCATACACGAAAGTAATGGTGAGCGTTCTATCCCAACTGTTTTCTGTGTCATGGCCTGTATGATTCTTAAATAATCATAATTTTTAGTTTCAACGGTTAAAATGAGGCAAAATTCCCGATGGACGGGGTGGATCGAATGAAAGTCACAAGTAAATGGCACTGGGTTCGTGAAAGCAACCCATAGGTACCTTGCGCGGCTCTTTTAAGAAGTCCATCTGGTCACCGCTAGGTTAGGGTGTGATTGAGTAATTTCGGGGCTGTACTCTGATTCCTTGCACAATGGCCCCTGAATTTAGGTTGTCCAGGTTGGAAGTGTGCGGTGGATGGGTTGCAGCAGGTATGCCTCGTATCAACTTTTAAGTAAAAAGAGAAAAAAAAAAAAAAAAGATTTAAAAAAAATTTTAAAAAAATTAGGAAAGGAAACGTACACACGTGAGAATGTCTCCTTGTACGGGAGGGCTGTGATTGGCTCCCATTGGAAGAAATGTAGAATTCTCTGAATATATGGTGGTTGGACCCGACAAAGTCCTCAGCTGGATATCTCCTCCATAAAAATAAATAAAAAAGAAGAGGTGCATCGTGGGTTTGAACCGTGTTTTCCGTATTATTAAAGTATAATAAGCATTAAATAAGAGAAATTATAAAATATAGTTGCTTCTTTTGCCGCTCACGATCCGGCATCTGTCACCGTCCAATATGTTGAGTGGTACTATGAGTACAATTGCCCATGTTGTAGATCCTATGCTATACGTGCTACTGTACAAAAAATATTTTCAACTGATTATTGTGACAATCACCATCTGAAAATGAATTCAGAACATTGAAAAGGAAATTTCTAATGGCTCCCATTAAACTCTATAAATCAATGGTTAGGATCATCACTGAAGCATTATAATGGAAAAATAGATACTTTATGGATGTAATGAGAATATGGACGGTTCAGATTATCGTACGAAGAATGTATGCCCTACTCGGTGGGAAGCACGCAGGATCCTTGAGTCGCGGCGAAAGGTAAAACGAACTCTAGTGGCTCACAGCCATTTCTGTCCGACCAACATCATACAAGATATGCGGAAAAGGTGGGTCACCATGATGATCACCTGGAGTAAAAAACAAGGTGATCCACTCGTTGAGAGGGACACAATGTCAAAATCAATGGATTGCCATTGCTATTGACTCTGAATATTGATCTAATCCACCCAATGATGGGATCAAAACATTTCCGTACTATTGATCATCATGGTGGGCCCACATTTCACATAGATCGTATTTTCTACCCATATGTGATGGACACGGATTGGCTACTCCCTGTGCTCTGTGGGACCCACCATGATGTATGTGTTTCATCCATGCCCTTCATATATTTTTTTAGATCATTTCATAGTATGATATAAAAAATGAGTATATCCCAATCTCAAGTGGACCACATTACATGAAACAATGTTGAATGAATGTCAACAAGTAAAAACTTGTTGAGGGCAATAACGTTTTGGATCAAGATGATCTTTGTTTTTTTCCCTTCATCTGGGTTTGTATGGGCTAACAAAAAGATTGATGTCAAATAAACTGTACAATGGGCCTTAGGAGGATTTTAATGGTGGATATTCAATCACTATTTTTTTTTCCTGTGGTGTGGTCCATCTGAGATTTATATCCCTCTCATTTTTGGGACAAACACCTGAAATAATCTTTAAAAATGGATGAACGAAGTGGATGAAACGCATACATCATGGTGGGACCCACATAGCACCAACCACCAGTCACCGGGCTGGCGGCAGGGGGAGTAGCCAATCCATTAAATGAATTGCCGCTGAATGTGATCATTTCTTGCGGGACAAAGGCGTTTAAAGATTGTACAGTGCGTTCATGCATTAGATTTGCACAAACAAAGAAGATGTGAAAAGGTCTAAATTCTGATGGGACTGAGAGTGGATGATCCATGCACAAACATCCCGTTGCCCAGATGTTGTGCTAGATTTTATTTTTTAGGGATCCTTACTCTTGCTCAGGTTGTAGACTCTCAGGACTTTTAACACCGGTCAAGGGTTCGAGTATCCAAAGGTGGTGAAATCCTACCATGGTGTGAGTGTGTGGGGGTGTGTGTGCCTATATATATATATATATATATATATATATATATATATATATATATATATATATATATATATATATATATCTTAGTTGTTTCTATTAATATACAAAGCAAATTCTCTCACTTTCCAATTTCTTTGTTGATTATTCGTTAAAAGCTCGCTGACATTTTTCCTTTTCTTCCTCGTTGGAGTGTGTGTGTATATATAAGGCCAGCGGACTATGTGATGTCTGGGATAATATCAAGAGTATGGAACACTCAATAATAGTCCCACTCGTACAAACTTAGGACTTAAGGTATGTACTAGACAAACTCTACATTTTATAATTCATATTAGGCCATTTGGTTGCTAATGGATGTTATTCTGGATACTACTGTTTAAAAAGAATAGTTTTACTGTAAAAGGTGTGCTAGAATACATCCCCACACGTTTTTATAATAAGATACATCTAATTGGATAATAATAATAATAATAATTTAACCCTTTCAACATGTGAAAGTTATCATCCCGCATTCACAATGAAAGCAGGAGAGCCAAATTATCAAATGATTGAAATAATTTAACTAGAGCTTTTATTTGTTGCCTTTCCACCAAGAAAAATGGGACTTGTCATATAAACGGTCTGGATCATTGTCCATTGAATATATATTTCTCAAACCCCTTACTATAATACATCTTGATGTGTTCAAGAAATGAGTCACTGGATAGAGATCCTTTGAAATGGCATGTTGTTGATCAAAATATTTAAAATAAATAAATAAAATTCATATATTGAAATGTCTCAACTCTTTAATAACTTGATAGTTAAGTAAGTAGGTCATCTATATAACACCCTGATCCATAGCTCAAGTGGTAGACTGAGTGAAAAATACCTCGTTTCAACACTGAGATTTTGGTATCGATTCCTTAGTAGGGTGTACTAACAAGCTAACAAAATCAACACTGAGGTCTTGGTATTGATTCCTTAGTAGAGTGTACTAACAAGCTAACAAAAAAAAAAAAAAAAAAAAGTACCTCACCTATATAGCAAAAAGAGTTGATTGCAGAAATGATCAAAATATACAAATCAAAGAGCTTTTAATTTTTTGTAACACATTCAAGCTCGGATTTTGACCGTGTGGGAACCTTAGAGTATTCTACTAAACCACGAAATAATGATAACCACAGGTAAGACCTCAATTGCCCACCACATGACCGTGTAGGAACCTTAAATATCCAAGAGGTATAGTGGAGGACCACACAACTTATAGGAGCCGTCTTCATCAAATCATCATGTTTCTCTATCACTGTCCCACCATCACGAAAATAAGAAACCAAGGTTTATAAAAAGAAAGAAAGAAAGAACGAACGAATGAAAGAAAGAAAGAGAACCAGCGCTAACAGAAGTAGAGTCTTACTCATGGTTGGTATGCGTGCGCTGGAATCCAGAACGTAGTCCAATGGGGCCACTATAGAATATGGTGGCCGTATAATCATAAGGATCACCTTCATTAGGTTAGTTGCGTGTATGACAAAAAATGAACGGCCTTTCGGAAAGAAATTGAGATAAACATACACGGTTTACATTCAATGCATCTAACGACTTGCATTTTGACCGTATTGGACCTAAGTAAATATGCGGGTGTTACTACATACTCTTAAACTGCAGATATATGCACCGCGTAAACTATATCTTATAACTAACAATGCTCATTATTATAGAGACATTCAAAGTTCTATTCCCAAAATAACCTACGAGCACCCGAAATGCCCTAAAAGAGCTCCGGAAAATTTGTTGGTGGGCTATTACGAAATTATAGGAATACGTTCACCTTGGTGGACTTGATATTTCACCCGGATCAGTTTGCCAAGACCATACCATGAATCGATCCACTTTCTTCGCGACTGAGGACCTCCATTTTTTTAGAAAACTCTATATAAGGTCCATTTAGGAACTAGGGTTAGAAAATCATAAATTTGGAATTCTTTAGGGTTTTGAAAAGAGATTTTGTTAGAAACTCCGATTTGATTGTTGTTTCTTTCGTTTGATCAACACCTAGCGGCAAACGAAGGTAAATCATCATCCAACTATAAAAATTAGGAATTGAAATTGAATTTTTGGAGTCCATATGTGATTTTTGTCGAATCCAGGTAGGAAATCTAGGTCTTTCCCAAATCCTTGAATCCTAGACACCATTAATATACAAATTCACCTTCACAAGTGAGAACTATTCTTCTAAATTAGCTTTTTATTAGTCCCTAATGGTTTCGGTTGGTGAATTTTGTGTTTTGATTGAAATTATATGTATTCAAAAGTTAGAATTGTTATACAATTATGATTCATATGCTATACGTACTACATTGATAACATGTTTGTTGATATGTGTGAAAGGCTTTATTTTGTGAATACGTAAAGCGGTGTGTTTCGCACACCAAGTGTTTGGTTAAATGCCTAAATGATGAAATTGATGTTATAATATGAATTTGTACCTTTAACATGTTTAGGAGATTATATACATGCATTTCTTTAAATTAGTATTTGAAAAACTGTAAATGTGTGAACTAACTACCTAGGGTTTGACCGTCACAAGCTTGTTCGGTCGATTTTAGGTGGAACATGGTTAATTGACTCTAGCCTGGCTGATCTCGTCAAAGTTCGCTTGATCTGTCAGATCAGTCTAATTTAGAGATAATCATAGTTATGTTGAATGTTGCTAAACATCCTATGAAATCTAGAATACCACATTACCATTGTTGTGTAGTCACTTACAATCGTACGTACCAAGTTTCATGAGCAGGGCATGATGGTTTGTGACATTTTGTTTGAGCTGTCGGCCTATATTGGGTAACGAACCTTACTAAGAGCCTTGAGCACTGAACCATACATACTGAAACTCGTGAGTCGCGTACGATGGTATGGGACATTGTGTCTGTGATGTCTTTGGCCTGTATCAATATGGTAATCTTACAGTGAGTCTTGAGTACCGATGGAGGTGACGAGCCTACCATCATTGATCATGGATGACGACCCATTACCGTGTTGATTTTATTATTGGGTATTGAGACCCTTACCAATTGATCATTTATTCAGTTATATTGGGTGACGAACCCAAATTGGGATTTTAGGACACTAGTGACAAGCCACGTGATTCTATCTATTCGACTTACAATTGAGGTATTCTCTCTTCCCCAATACTGTTGTTTGAATTTGGGTTAATAAAGTCTTGACAATCATGCATACATTACATGTGTACTTCGTATCTTGTGTCTGGTTAACTATTTATGCTAAAGACCACTGTACTCCGTCTCTTTTGCCTTGTTGATTGTTTATGCTAAAGACCAGTGTACTCCAACTCTTGTGCCTGGTTGATTGTTTATGTTAAAGACCAGTGTAATCCGTCCTTTGTGTTTGGTTGACTATTTATGTCAAAGACCAGTGTACCATGTCTCTTTTGCCTAGTTGACTATTTATGCTAAAGACTAGTGTACGCCATTTCTCGTGCATGGTTAACTATTAATTTATGTTAATTTATGTTAAAAACCACATTAAAAAACCAAAATAGCTAATGTTTTAGATGTTTTGATGCAAAAATCTGGTTAACCCATTCTAAACCTACTTATCTGCACAAGGAACTGTAACGTCCTGGATTTTTGCCAACTTGGAGTTAGACGTCCTTTGGCAATGGGTCTATCATAATGCCTTATTGACTTTTCAAAACTCAATCTAAAAGTCTCGAATCCCCCTTTCAACCCATCTCTTTCAAAAATCTCACCTTTCACCACCTTATTCTTCAAATTTCTCTAAGTACTTCCATATTAGACACCAATCCTAAAGCTCAAAGGAAGAACTATAATTACACTAAAATTTACTATAAATAGTAAAAATATAAATAAATTGGACGTTAGACCATTAATCAGATGGAATATGGGGAAATAACCAGGTTATTTGGATATATTAGCTTCTCTTACCCCAAAATCATATATTGCAAGTCGAATAACTCATTCAGGTTTACAAGATATACTCGTTTCAAGAACCAAGTGGCAGAATCACCACCAGGAACACCAGAGGAGTGCGGCGCCACCTCCCGGTCGGCGGCACGTCGCCGGTGCACCAAATTTCGATGGACCCTGGCTGAAATTTTTTACATTTTTATGCTGACTTCAAAAAGTCATATTTCCCTCAATATAACTCCGATTTAGGTGATTCAAAAGCCAGATTAAAGCTAAGTCTAATTTCATATAAAAATAAGTGAAAAATAAAATAAAATTTTTAATATTGTTAAATCTAGGTTGATGTGACAACTGTTCAAAAATTATTAGTTGGGATAGTTGCTACTTACAGAATTTTTAGAATTTTTCTAAAACACAAAATTTAATGAAATTTGGTGGAGATAAAGTAGACTTGATGATGAACTACTGAAAAAAATAATTAAAATAATATACTAACTAAAAATGCCAAAAAAAATATAGAACTACCCGAGGACCGCATCTTGTAGTCTAATTTAGGCGAAATTTAGTTAAGTACTAAACTAAATAATCGGTGGATTTAGCTTGGACCACCATCTTCACAAATGAGAAAACCTAAAATCATGAGAATCAATGACTCAATGTCATCTTAAGACCTAGGAGAAATGCTAAGAGCTTGTTGCTCTCAGGAGTACAGTGAAACCCGTATCGGACCTAGACCGCGCGTCGAGGATCCGATGACTGCGAAACTATAATATTATGTCTGTCCTACTGGGCTTGAAAACCATCATGGGAATCGAGCTCAGATAGTATCTGAAAACGCACAACTTGAGCCCTAAGTGAAGTATGTGAGAAAAGAGAATACATTTAGAAAACGTATTGAAACTTAAGTGAATTGGGTCATTCGCTCACACACGAAATTGAGGATTTTGGACCGTTAGTTTCTGAACAAACTTCGCCCATGGGAAAAGGGAAAAAGAAATTTTTCTACACATATTCGTATAACTGTGGCCCCGATCGAACTAGTTCGACTGTTGATCTGACACTGGTCTTCCATGGTCTATCGTCTTGTCTGATCGCACCGAAATCACATCGTGGCATAGATCTATTGTCAGGGAACTTACCCTGTGACGTAGGTAAGTAGTGGGCCTTCCTATGAGCCCTGTTTGTCAAAAACAGTCGCCCTTGGGATATAAATTAAGTATACCATGGCCCTGGGGCCATTTGCATCAGTTCTGGGCCTATATATAGCCCTTAAACCACCCCATTTCTATTCCATACGAATTTCTCTAACCCTAGGAGAGAGAAGAGAGAAAAAGAAGAGAAGAGGAAGGAGAGGAGAGAGACTTTGGGAGATTGTTGTTAGGGTTCTCTCCCACTGCTCCACGCACTGAATCACCTTTCTACTTTGCTACATAATCGTTTTTGGCTTCGATTTGGGTAAGAAAACCTAACCCTAATCTTGATTTAGAAATCCAAATAGAGTAATCGACGAAATAGCTAATCTATTTCATTGCTTAGGTGCCCAACGTTCCATTTTCGGGAACGTAGGATTCAAACGGCGTCCGAATCGAGTATTTTGACGAAAGGTGCGGACTATAAATGTTTAGGTTATGATTTTCAATGCTTTCAATGTCAGCTAATGATTTATGTCCGACTTGATTGCTGTCATGTTGCCTTATATACGCCATTTCCGATATAATATACATGTATGAACTATGTTGAACAAAAGATGCATTCCATATGTTTGTTGAAATGTTTGAATGAACATGTGAGCATGATTTGTGCTTGCCATGATTACTAATTTAGGATTCATCATTGTCATATGTGTGCTTATCTCTCTGTACAAGAAATTGCTAAATTGTATGTTATAACTAATTTAGTCTATGTATTTGGTATGGTGTAGTCTAAGTGTTTGATGAATTGTTTGAATGAGAAATTGTTGATGATGTGTACTTATTACGAGTATTAAGATAGGACTTTGTATTACCTTGTACATATGTATAAATTATTTCATGCAATCTTATTTGCCTCTATGCAATTTATGGATAAAATGTAAGTGTTTGGTAACATGATCAAGGTGTTTGATAAAATACCCAAATGAAGTATTTACTTGGATTGGTTGTCCAATGCTGAAATGATTATCACATGTATTTATTTGCTGCACCTGAGTAAGATTGAGGCTACAATGTAGCCCAGGCAATCGGTAACAGTCCATGTCCGGGTGGCCGAATTAGTCGCGCCACATTTGGAAAGTTTGTCGAATCTAGGTTGCACAAGGATTATTGGCAATGGTTAAGACTGTAAGACCTGTATCATAGTCCGTACTGTTCCGTCGACTCCCACGATTCTTTCCATCGAATTCCAGTAACCTGCGACGTATAATCAACATTTGCGATTGACCCTAAGTCATATCCTATAGGATTGAGTCGGCTTAATCCGAGACTTGTACCATTACGACCGCACCGTCTCCGCTACTCGCGCACCGATCCGATACCCAAGTCGAAAGATGTGGGCCAGCGTTTATTTCAAAGAAATGCCCCACGTTTACAATCCCAAGGGAATCTTTACAACATTTCAAATCAATCCTATCAATCACCCCTCATGTCAAGTACAAAGCACCCCCCATGCTTTCTTTCTCCACAAGTAAAGCAACCACCAAAGTCAACCAATCCATCACCTCACCCATCACTCACATCCATCACCCATCTCCCATCACCTCTCCTTACAACCTCTCTCTCTTTCCCTTCACATTTTCCAAGCAACCATTCCAAGCAAGAGCACCACAAGTCCATGGCTTTTCAAGTGAGAGAAAAGTGATTTTTGTGGCCCACTTTCCCATCCCAAGATCTTCTATCCTAGTCATTCATTTCTCATCTTCCACCATCAAAGAGAAGCACAAGGAGATAGGCGCTCCAACGAACCAAGAAGATCAACGGTGGGTACTTGTTAGGCTAGACCTTTCATATTTTTTTATGATGGACCAAGTGAGGCCTACCGATCAATGGTATGGATCTCGCTTGGGACCCTAAGATGTGGCCGATGGCCCACCTTGATCTTCATGATCATTCCATGATGGGGCCATTCTCCATGGACCCCATCATGATGTTTATTTTCTTGCATGAATAGGGTCATCTAGACCTTCCATTTTGGTAGAGAAAGGATCTCCACCATTGATTTTCAATTTGATGGGCCCACGAGTAATGGGACCCACTTGATGTACGATTGATCATAAGGGAGGGCCCATAATGTCGGGGCCCCTCCATCACATGTGTCTCGTCTCTCTCTCTCTCTCTCTCTCTCTCTCTCTCTCTCTCTCTCCCTCTTTTCCTTTCATGTGATGATATGGCCATATGGCCCACTTGGATGGACCCCACCCTATATGTGTTGTACCTGAAATAGCAGTGAAGACCACTTGAGTTGAAGTTGGAATATGCCAATATCTCCTAGAGGGGGACTTTTTAAAGATTTATGAGTTATATTAAAAATCCTATCACTCTAATCCTATCATGTATACAATTTTCAAGATTACTCAAATGTAACTCTACCAGCTTCCAAGCCAGGTAGAGGATCCAATCACAAACTAATCAAGATATAGCAATATGCAACTTAGTCTATGTTGGATGTGACTATGTATGTGTGTGAGATGTGATCAGATATATGAAAATGAATGCATTGTAATGAATCACACATATAGAAAAGTAATCACAAACACAGTCATTTTATAGTGGTTCGATGATAAGTCTACTCCCGGCTGTCGCACAAAACCCTTGAGTGTACTGGATTTCACTAAGAGGTTTCCCAGGGTTCACCTCAAACCTAAGGTTTCAACCTTTACATGGAGGTTTCTACTCGGTTTACCTCTAATCCTCGAGTTTTACTAGTTCACTCCTAACCAGATGTTTATGCTCTCCATAGAGCAAGGGTCCATACAACGCACCCGGGAGTTTTACTAGTTCACTCCTAACCAGATATTTAAACTCTCCACAGAGCAAGGGTCCACACAACGAACCCACCACGTACACTCCCGCCGGAGGTCTCCTTGAGGACTTCAAAAGGTGAGAACCACTTAAGACCCAATCCTAGAAAGGAATGATCGCAAGTGTCCTCTTGAACTCTAGATACTTACAGATAAGTTGATGAGTCCCATTAAGCACAATGTCGAAGATCTCCTCCTCCTTATTGACGAAGAGTCTTCTGCTTCCTTAATCCGCAACACAAAAGATATACCAAGACTAGGCTTAGGGTTGGGTCAAGGTTAAGATGGAATCCTACTCTCTAAAGGTTTACCTATAAGGAAGGTAGAGTAGTTCTAATCTTATGCATTCAAGGCATCCCAGCTTAATGATTTACCATTAAGGTAGTAGCTGAAGGATCCTTGAATGTGGAAGTTCATTCCCCAATCCACTCTATTGAATATACGATGAGGGTGGATTGGAGGATGAACTCCCTTGAGAGAAAGGGCTTAGGGTATAAGATGTGAGTTGAAACACACAAAAGCTCTCTCTTTTCTCTCTTACAGTAACAAAAGACAAGTCCTTTATATATAGGCAAAAAGCTCCAACGGATATAAAACAGTCACATTTATGACAGAGTTCGATATCATCGAGCGGGCTCGATATCATCGAGCGTATACTCTCGATAGCATCGATGGTCTGCTTGATGACTCGGACTCGATGTCATACGCTTTTGAAACTTCTTGCCAATTGGTCGATGAATCGAGACCATGGTCGATGTCATCGGATTTCGAACTCCGATTCCATTGAGGACAGGATCGATCCATCGACATTTAAAAAATGAGAGAGACTTGACTTTGAAATATTTCAGGATTTCATGAATGATCGGAGGAACCGTCGAGATCATCGAAATTTGAATGTTGATGATATCGAGATCAGAGTCGATGCATCGATAAATCCAGCGGATTTATCTTTAAGCTTGTTGGACGATTTGTGTCCTAGATCGATGCAATCGACCTAGTGCCTATATCATCGATATTTAAATATCAATTCTATAGAAGGGCCCCCGATCATAGTTAAAAATAACCTGAAATATCTGTTGTAAGCAATGCGCGCCCACCATCGATATCATCGATGGACCTCCGATCATATCGATATTTGAATTCAGATCATATCGGACGATCATCGATATATCGAAGGAATTTGAGATTTTCATTAAAAAACAGGGGCGTCGAAAAATTGTCTTTCAATCTTTTCGAGCCACTCTCGATGGGCTCAAGATTTGAATATCGATGATATCGATAGGTGTATCGATACATCAATAATTCGTTCAGATATGTTATAAAATTGCTGGACATGTTTGTTCTTATATCGATGATATCGATATGTGTATCGATACATCGACAAATCCGTCTAGATGAATATTTAGTTGCTGGACACTTTTGGTCCTCTCATCAATAATATCGTTAAGGTATCGAGGACATCGACAGAACGGGTTGATCTTATCGAGGGTATTTTAATAAGATCGACAAGGCGAGAAAAACATAGAGATTTTTCTATTTGAAAAAGTTTTCTCACCTCAAAAACCCTAAGATGTCTATCTTGTTTTAAGGGTTTTAATCACCTGGTGTTTTAGGACATGGGATGTGAGGCTATGATTTACCTATTGCGAGCTTCCACACATTCGGTTGAGGCAAACGCTTGAAATAATCTTCCTATCAAGTTCTGTAGCCAGTCTGACTTACCATTCACGTAACTTGATAAACTAGGGCACAAGTAGGTGTACTTTCAATCTCCCCCTTTATCTATTATGTGATAAAATAACCAAAACACCCTATAACACTTCTAGATACACCCTAAATTGTGTGTACATGCATTTACACAATTTTATAATTTTTTTACCCCATGTACACATTCTAGAAGTACCTGATCCCCCTTACTTCAAAACTCCCCCTTTCTTGGTGCAGTTGCTCCCCCTTACACCTGCAACAACATTAGATATACAATTTTTCGTTCGAGGTGTTTTGAACTGTTCTCCCCCTTTCTTGGTGCAGCTGCTTCCCCTTACACCTGCAACAACATTAGATATACAATTTTCCGCTTGAGGTGTTTTGAACTGTTCTCCACTTTTTGTCAGTCATTGGCAAAGGTATAGCAAGTGATATTGACTGAAGAGTGAATTGCATGGAAAAACCAAGCAGTAGAAGTAGAGCATTGATGTATAAAAGTTAACTCAATTCAATCAAACATCAATTTCAGAATTCATGAATGCATGTAGGATAAGATAGAAGTTGTAAAGCAGTTGAAATGTTCATTAAAGAACGTCACATGCATTCCATATCAGACAAACTAGGGGGTCGATGAAACATAAAAATGGCAGTAAAGATGAGAATTTCATTCAGCCATATACACAAATATTATCCATATATCCAAAGCGCTTACTGCCACAGACAGCAGTAGATTAACAGTATATCCAACAACATTACCAAGCCCATTTATGGGCACCCAATCACCAATCATCAATATTCTAACCCATCCATAACAGATAATGACATCTATCCATGCATATCAGTGTAGAGAAGAGCTGTGAGTTCTCAAAAAAAAAATAACAGTATAGCTTTAAATGACAGAATTCACAGTCTAAGTCTCAATCTTGAGAGGATATTCAATAATTTTCAGGAGAGCAGTCAGAATAAGGTATACCAGTTAGATTTGATGACCATTGAAAGATGCTTTCCTGATATACGATGTTTAACATTCTAGAGTGTCTGAACATTTCATCTATCATGGAGACTATTCAAGTTTCAAACGACTTCGATGACATCGATACTGGTTCAATGTCATCGGATATGTTAAATTTAAAAGTTTTTGAAATTTACTCTTCTTTGACATACATAATGGGCAATAGTTAGTACAAGGAAATATGCCTTTGTTGCACATGTACATTCAACCAAAGCCAAACAACTTCTTCGTTCTCCTTTTTAGAGAGAGAGAGAAAGAGCATCAGTTCTCAGATGTGCCAATTTAGCTCATTTTGCATGTGCATTTTATCATCTTGCACATATTTCAATAGATTTTTGGAGGTCACCAAATCTATTATCATCAAAAGTCTATGTCAGCAAGATGTCACATAGTCCAACACAATGATCTTTTCTTCAACAAGTTCTCGGATAAAATGAACGAATGTCAATATGCTTAGTCCGAGAATGATGAACATGATTTTTGAAATATTGATGGCACTAGTGTTGTCATAGAGGAGAGTTATTGTGGTTCAGCCCAATCAACATCGGAGTACCCAGTAATGACTGTATATGTTTCAAATGGGTACTACAAACCGAAGGTGGTTGTTCCAATCACATACTTGATGATCCTTTTAACTACTGATAGGTGATTTCTTTGGATCTGCTTGATATCGTGTACATGCACCTATGCTTCTGATTCTGTGAGTCCTTCGATGTCACTGATTGATTCATCGACTGACTTATCAAAGAGAAGAATATGACATTGATTTGTGTACTTCGATGACCTTTCAGATATACATATCATAGAATATTTTTTTATCAGCTTGTATACACAGCAAAATTTGTAGAAAAAGTTGTGAAACCATAATTATGATGACATAGCAGTGAGCACTGGTGCGAAGACCCTTCATAACTAGTTTTCCTAATAAATCCAAGATCTGCACTTAAGCTTGTCGAATGTTTCCTCATGCTTGTTGTCACATGTTTGAGAAATGCTTAGGAGGTTGTGTGTCAACACTTCTACCAGGAGAGCATTCTCATTTTTATGCATTTCTAATAATCTCATATCCCATTACCTTAACGGTGCTTCCGTCTCCAAATGTGACCACCCCATCATCATGATTTGAATAATTTGCGAGAAGGGAATGTCACCCGTTACATGTCTTGAGCAACCGCTATCTAAGAACCCCTTAACATGATTGCCTGTTTTTGAAAATGAGTGAGTTACAAGGCAATTTCTTTTATTTTTCACTCCCCTTTTTATGACACTGTTTTTGTTCCACTATGGGTTTGTCTAGATACATTTGGTAATTGAATCACATTCCCTTGATTGATCAATCCTTCTGATTCAGTTGGGCCACTTGATTTAATAGCTCATCCATTCTCTTTGTCATTCTTAGTGGAGATGGATGTTTCTTACCTCCTGCCATATACCTTGGTGGACTCATGACTTGAGTTCTTCCAATTGTAATGCATTCAAATTTGTAGTGTCTTGAGTCTCCACGTAAATGACAAATAAGAGTGGCCCTAGTTATACTTCCTGATGCAGCGGATTTCTCAAGTGTTTGTGCTGCATTTGGAGCTTAGTTTGCCTTTTCCATATCCCAACCCACTCTTTTCTTTACTAGGTCTTCCCATCCCTAAGACTTTAGCTTAACAGATTTTCTAGATTGTTCTGCAATAAAATTGAGTGTATAATTTTCATTCTTTCAGTAGTTCAATCTGTTTGATCAATTTCAAGGATTCAGATTTTAGGGATAGATTCATTCTTTCTAGCTTGTCATTTTTTGAGTGGTAATGTTGTATTTTGTTGATCACATGTGTATTAATTTCTAGTGTTTTATCTAGATCTTCTTACAACAATTTATCCTCATTTTTTCTGCTCATTCCAAGTTTTTTAAGGATATGAATGCTATGTTTATAAGGTTGATTATAGGCATCCTGCTGTTTATCCTTCTCATCTTTTTCTTCTTCTTTCTCATCATTTGATGGAAATGACTCTTTGATTTGAGATTCATCAATTTTCTCATTTAGTACTGGGATGTTTGTGGATGTGGAGGCCATGAGTATTTTCAATGATTTGTAGTCTCCCTTGCTTTCTGAGTCAGTGTTTGATTCTTCAGTGTCATCCCAAGTAACTGTCATGGCTTTTCTTTTAGTTTTCCTATTGAGGCATTCAGTGGACAAATGTTTAAATTTTCTGCAATTATAGCACTGAGGCTCTTTAGACTTTTAAGCAGATTTACCATTGTGCTTGCTTTCCACCGATTGCCTCTGAAAGATTGGCCACAGTTCTTGTTGAAGAATCTTTTGACCTTTGAGTAAAGAGAGCCATTTCCTTATCCTCATTATTTCTACTTCCTCATTTGATGTGTTCTTTGTAGTTGAGAGGATAGTATTTTTGGATTTAGGAGTTTGTTTGAAGTGTAGTTCAAAAGTTTATAAGGAACCTACTAGTTCTTCTATTTTCATTTCATCCATTTTCCTACACATTTTTAGACCAGAACTTTCTTTCCTAATCCACCCATGGAATTACAAATGATATTCAGTTTTTTTAAAAAACAAAATTCCATGAAGGTCTCATCATCTTCCATTCTGATGTGTTCAAATTGAGATCGCATGAATACTTCTTGGGATACAGCACAGTAAATCGCATTCATTTTCTTTTGCTTCAGACATTTATTTTTCTTTCTCAAATGCAGTTTATATTTCATTCGATTTAGGTTTGGAGATAGTTGTGCCATTTTCAAGAATCGCTCGGTGGCACATATCTAGTTTCAACTATGTCCAAACATCATGATCCAAATAGTGCATCCTAGACTTTCAATAACCATAATTTGAACCATCAAATACTGAAGGTCTAGAGACTGATGAGCCCTCTCCGTTGGTCATATTCCCAACTTCAGTAAAGATCACTCTCTAGGCGGTGAAGCCCTTAAAGAGAGACCCGCTCTAATACCAATTGAAATAGTGGTGAAGACCGCTTGAGTTGAAGTTAGAATATGCCAATATCTCCTAGAGGGGGTGAATAGGACTTTTTAAAGATTTATGAGTTATATTAAAAATCCTATCACTCTAATCCTATCATGTATACAATTTTCAGGATTACTCAAATGTAACTCTACCAGCTTCTAAGCCAGGTAGAGGATCCAATCACAAACTAATCAAGATATAACAATATGCAACTTAGTCTATGTTGGATGTGGTTATGTATGTGTGTGAGATGTGATCAGATATATGAATATGAATGCATTGTAATGAATCATACATATAGAAAAGCAATCACAAACACAGTCATTTTATAGTGGTTCGACGATAAGTCTACTCTACTCCCGGCTGCCACACTCAACCCTTGAGTGTATCGGATTTCACTAAGAGGTTTCCTAGGGTTCACCTCAAACCTAAGGTTTTAAATCAGGTTCACCTTCAACCTTTACACGGAGGTTTCTACTCGGTTCACCTCTAATCCTTAATTTTACTGGTTCACTCCTAACCAGATGTTTATGCTCTCCATAGAGCAAGGGTCCACACAACGCACCCGGGAGTTTTACTGGTTCACTCCTAACCAGATATTTATACTCTCCACAGAGCAAGGGTCCACACAATGCACCCACCACGTACACTCCCGCCGGAGGCCTCCTTGAGGACTTCAAAGGGTGAGAACCACTTAAGACCCAATCCTAAAAAGGAATGATCGCAAGTGTCCTCTTGGACTCTAGATACTTATAGATAAGTTGATGAGTCCCGCTAAGCACAACGCCAAAGATCTCCTCCTCCTTGTTGACGAAGAGTCTTCTGCTTCCTTGATCCACAACACAAAAGATATATTAAGACTAGGCTTAGGGTTGGGTCAAGGTTAAGATGGAATCCTACTCTCTAAAGGTTTACCTATAAGGAGGGTAGAGTAGTCCAATCTTATGCATTCAAGGTATCCCAGCTTAATGATTTGCCATTAAGGTAGTAGCTGAAGAATCCTTAAATGTGGAAGTTCATTCCCCAATCCAGTCTATTGAATATCAATAATGAGGGTGGATTGGAGGATGAACTCCCTCGAGAGAAAGGGCTTAGGGTATAAAATGTGAGTTGAAACACACAAAAGATCTCTTCTCTCTCTTACAGCAACAAAAGACAAGTCCTCTATATATAGGCAAAAAGCTCCAATGGATATAAAACGGTCACATTTATGACAGAGTTCGATATCATCGAGCGTATACTCTCGATAGCATCGATGGTCTGCTCGATGACTCGGACTCGATGTCATACGCTTTTAAAACTTCTTGCCAATTGGTCGATAAATCGAGACCATGGTCGATGTCATCAGATTTCGAACTCCGATTCCATCGAGGACAGGATCGATCCATCGGCATTTAAAAAAAGAGAGACTTGACTTTGAAATATTTCAAGATTTCATGAATGATCGAGGGAACCATCGAGATCATCGGAATTTGAATGTCAATGATATCGAGATCAGAGTCGATGCATCGATAAATCCAGCGGATTTGTCTTTAAGCTTGTTGGATGATTTATGTCCTAGTTCGATGCAATTGACCTGGTGCCGATATCATCAATATTTGAATATCGATTTTATCGAAGGGCCCCCGATCATAGTTAAAAATAACCTGAAATATCTGCTATAAGAAATGCATGCCCACCATTGATATCATCGATGGACCTCCAATCATATCGATATTTGAATTCAGATCATATCGGACGGTTATCGAAATATCGAAGAAATTTGAGATTTTCATTAAAAAACAGGGGCACCGAAAAACTGTCTGTCGATCTTATCGAGTCACTCTCGATGGACTCGAGATTTGAATATCGATGATATCGATAGGTATATCGATACATCGATAATTCATCCAGGTATGTTATGAAGTTGTTGGACATTTTTGTACTTATATCGATGATATCGATATGTTTATCAATACATCGATAAATTCATCCAAATGAATATTTAGTTGCTGGACACTTTTGATCCTCTCATTGATAATATCGTTAAGGTATCGAGGACATCGACAGAACAGGTCGATTATATCGAGGGAATTTCGATAAGATCGACAAGGTGAGAAAAATATAGAGATTTTCCTATTTTGAAAAAGTTTTCTCACCTCAAAAACTCTAAGATGTCTATCTTGTTTTAAGGGTTTTAATCACCTGGTGTTTTGGGACATGGGATGTGAGGCTATGATTTACCTATTGCGAGCTTCCACACATCCGGTTGAGGCAGACGCTTGAAATAATCTTCCTATCAAGTTCTGCAGCCAGTCTGACTTACCATTCACGTAACTTGACAAACTAGGGCACAAGTAGGTGCACTTTCAGTACCCACACCATCCATCATGAGGTGGCCCACTTGAGCAAGGCCCACCTTCATGCGTGTGCTGTGAGAACCCGTCCAGCGTCCAGGGACGCTGGACATCACTGGAAAACATAAATATAAGCTTGGTTTACAAGCTTCTTGGTGGCCCACTCATATAGGCCCCACCTTGATATATGGATTCGATCTAAGCCGTCCACCCTATTTACCAACTCATTTTAGGTGTTGAACTGAAAAATGAGGTTGATCCGAGTATCTGGTGGGCCATAGCATTGAAAATAATGTCTTTACAATTGAAATCTACCATGAGTCCTATACACCGAAAAATATCCGATATTGGACTTGTTTGGTCCATCTCAGGCCATGGAAACCAGTGGTCAGGGTGGATTCAGTTGAAGCGGGCCCCACACATGAAAAACTTCAAAAAGAAGGGGTTTTCAAAAAAAAAAGAGAAGAAGCAAGGCAGCACTGCTGCCGCTGACACCACCAGAGGCACAGGCAATGCCTGCGTGTGCAAGTGGGTGGACAGGGACCCATGGTCCGGGTCATGGGCCCCACCATAATGTATGTTTTGTATCTACCCCGTCCATTTAGTGGGACCTTCCCTGAAGTGGGCCCCCTCCAAATTTTAGCCATATATGTGGCTTAAGTGGCCCACATCATAGGAAACAGTTAGATTAAATGGTTGCCTTTGAAACCATTTTTTGGGCCACAAAAGTATTGGATCAAGATGAAATTTGTTTTTCCCTTTCATCCAGGGTCGTGTGACCTTACCAACGGGTTGGATTGCAAATGATCATTATGGTGGGCCCCATGTGGACTCACAGTGATGTATGTATATATTCATACCGTCCACTGACGGTGGACGGTGGATCCCCCATGATTTTTGTGTTATCCACACCGTCCCCCCTAGACGGTGTGTGTGTGTGTGTGTGTGTGTGTGTGAGCGTGTGTGTGCGTGTGTAGATATATATATATATATATATGTATATATATTATTATATTATATATAATATTGTGTGTGTGTATATATATATATATATATGATGGGGGCCTTCATGGAACCCACCATGATGCATGTGTTGTATCCAAGCCATTCAACCATTTGAAAGCTTGTTTTAAGGCTTGAGTCTAAAAATAAGTCAGATCTAAGGTTCAAGTGGACCCCACCATTTTAAGTAGTGGACAATGAAGTCCATCGTTCAAATTTCTAAGGAGCCATAGTAGTTTCCTATTAAGTTGATATTCGTTCCACTTCATCTATCCCTATATTAACTTAAGAACAGGTTAGATGGGAAATACATGTTATGGTGGGCCTTAGGAATTTTAATGGTGGAAATCATTATCACCACTTGTATTCGGGTGTGGGCCATTGTTGTGGCCCATTTGATATACGTAAGGCCCATGTAATGTGGGCCCATCTTAATGTCTTTGTGGCCCATTATTGAGGCCCACCCTGATGTACATAAGGCCCATTTGATTAGGCCCATCTGATGTATTCATGGCCCGTTGTTGAGACCCACTTTGATATATATGAGACCCATGTTACGAGGCCCATTGTGATGTTTTCAAAGGCCCATGGGATACGGCCCACTTGATTTACATAAAGCCTATTGATGTGGCCCACTTGATGTATATAAGGCCCATATGAGGCAGCCCATTTGATGTATCTAAGGACTATGGGTTGAGGCCCAAAGAGATGTATATAGGTCCATTGCAATGTGTGATTTTCCATTGTTTATGTAATGATATTTTATGGCGGGCCATGCCTTGGGAACAATGTTGGTTTGACATCCACATTGTAAGTACAATGTTGGTTAAATGTCCGCATTATAACTCTCCTTAGGGCCCATTGATAGGCTCATGCTTGTTGATAATTCATCACTTTATAAAATGCTTAGTATAACTCCATGATTCATGCCCATACACATCATTTGTATGCTTGATATGAGGAATGTTTGATCATAGCATAAGCCGTTAGGCTGAGACATTACGAGACTCCATATGAGACGGAGTGCCCCACATGAGCGCGTGGTATGCGCGAGATTGTTGCATGACTGATAGTGTGACTCATGCATTTCGCATTGTGTGTCGTGATTCATTGCACGCCCTAGCAACATTAGGGTCGTGGCCTTCACAGACACATCGTGGATAGTCGTATCGGATACCGAAAATATTGGCTCTAGCATTGTGGGCACTTAGGATGTCCTTGGGTGAAAATCTTAGAACCTTTTTAGTACCAGGGAATGCTCCAATGTCTAGACCGAGTAGAGACACGAGGGCCCAAGTGCCGAATACCAGTAGGCCACGTCTCTCACTGTGTCGTGGTCGGTTGGAAGAGAGTGTGGCCTTATTCGCCCAAGTGAGGGGGTTATAAGCTAAGTTGAGTTTGACCAGCTCGCAAATGAGTTCGCTATCGATGAGCCGGGTAGGTATTGGCAGAATACTGGTCAGGTAGATAGTGTGGTCTCTTTTACTTGCTTGACTGTGCAACTAGGGAGGAGGCAGTCAGTGTGAGGTATATTAGACTCCGATGATATCTAGAGAGGAACTGTACCGATATGTGTACTTGATGAGTACTGACATACCTGTATTACATCTCGCATATGACATTTGGCTACATAGGCCTCGAATCGCATGGCCTTGGTATGGCCTATAGCATTCATGCCTTGCGTTACATAGCTTTGGTACAACTGATAGCATTCATGAACTTACCGCATATTTCTGCATTACTCTAATATTGTACACTTGGCGCTTGCCTCATGCACACACTTACACCACCCTCTAAGCTTTTGTAAGCTTATGCACGACTGTTATGTGCAGGTAGCTTGGATAGCAGCAGAGCTGAGGCAGGAGCACGTGTCAGATTCTTTTGGAGCTTTTGATCATCCTGTATTTCCCTTTCCGCATTATACTTAAATTTTTTTTATATAGTGGATATGTGGTGATGTTGTTTTGTGACTTGGTTATGCTTGTAGTTATGCTCCGTTACAAAAAAAAATCATACTGAAAATCTCCCTTGTAGGATCCCAGGATCGGAATCTGGCGTATGGGTGCTGGATCCAAGAATGGGGTACGACGGAGGCTGTCAACACTGGATTCGGCGATCGGAAATTTTGTGAGCCCATTTTTCGAGTTTGGGGCGTGACGAAGACACACGGGGTGCTTATGTACTCCATCTTGATTTAATCGACATATGCTCGTACCAATCGAACATCCCTAACAAACCGATTGGCCTATTGTATGTTCACCATGTATGGATGCCACTACTTAAATTTAAGATACCCCCACCAATGTAAAAGCCCATTTCAACCATAGTACCATGATCCACTAAGACTCATGAGCCGGCCATAGTGGTATGGGACATCGTGGTCGAGCTGTCGGCCTACGCTGGGATAACGAGCCTCCCCGTAGTGACCAGCGAGCAACCCAAACTTGTGAGTGGTATATGGTGGTATGGGACACCGTGTTCGAGCTGTCGGCCTACGCTGAGGTGACGAGCCTCCCGTAGTGACCTCGAGTATAAACTTTTGAATTTGCCTATCGACTGCTTTTCATTAAGGGTGATGCCCTACAACTTGCCTATCGTATGTGGTTAACTAGGATTGATGACCTAGATGGATCCTTCGTTTGGGTTAATGATATAAAAGGGAGGTACCTTAGCTTCCCGAATCTGTTGTGTGAATGAGCGTAATTAAGTACTTAGCTAATATGACTATGCACCGCATTACATGTGCTTTGGCAAAGAAGTGCACTTTAGGAAGGTTGTTATGCGTGAATAAGGTTGTCAAAGTCACTTGTGAGGGAGCTTTGTGCGAGGGCATGCATCATCACTGCACTCCATTCCTACATTAACAAGAGTAGTTAGGAAGTGATTGTTGTATTGCTTTATCATTACTGCTTGATTGGCTTGATAACATGTTAACCTTCATTGTATAGTTCCACTGAATTAGCCACTCATTCCCACCTGGGATGGTGTTTTAAAACACCAACCAGACTCTGGTTTAGATGCAGGTGACGATGAAGTCTATACTATGGAGCAGGACTATATGGATGAGGAGGAGGATTTCTCCTACGTTCAGCTCTCAGGCGGGTCTATGTAGACCTCATGCTAATTCGACGTGATATAGGGATATTTGGCTTAGGTGGATACATATACTTTCCCATATTTTGTTATTTTGAAACAATATATGTATATATTAAATCCGATTGCATAATCATACTCTGGAGGTTTGTGAAACTCTCACATGCTTAAATATATATGATTCAAACTTTCGCTTGCTTAATTTAAATTATATCTGGAGTATGATATGTTGTTTTGGTATAATCTTATTCATGCTTAACTCATTAATATGGATAAATTCTGAACATCATCATCCATATTGCATAAGTGATGTGCTGGATCTCGCGAGTAGAGCTTTACTCGACCCTCGAAATTTGAAGTGTTACAAGATGGTATCAAAGCATGATTTAGATTAAACCGGACCTGGGTTATAGGTAACATGATATAGTCTGACGCACTCTAACTTAGAAAGGGAGTGATGGAATCTAGAAACCACATCAGGATCCTAATTTCACAGACGGATGAAACCAAATGCTGTAGGTTAGTTCCTAGCAAATACCTGAGGGACTTAGATCACATGTAGTGACCCAAATCACCTCTGGGCCGTCAGTCCACGAGTCTAAATCATTAATCGACAAATTCCAAAACAAAAATTGACATAAAAAGACGCGAATATGTGCGTATACAGTTAGGAAACTAGACCGTACAGGCTTAAAGACCTAAAGCACGAAATACAGTGGGGCCCCGGGGGTCCCACGCACATGTACAACACCCTGAGAGGGGGTGGCCACTACCGGACACCCCAGAGGGAGCAGCAGACCGCCGCCTCCACGGCCGAGGCGCAAGATTACTCCGCAGCAAGCGGCATGGTGCATCGCCCGGATTCGGCCGACCCATGTAGGGCCTCTCTCACGTGTGGGACCTCCCACTTAACCCCCTCTTGCCCCCTTTGCTCATTTCATCCTATTCTTACCCCAAAAATACCCCTAAACCAACTAATAACTTTCATTCCATCTCAAATGATACTCCCTATACATTCACATCTCTCATTTCTTCCATATCCTACACTCATCTACCACCATTTCCCTAAACTTATCTCTTACAACTCTCCATCTTCATTATTTCCACTCATTTGGGCACAAAACCCACATTTTTGTGTCTCATAACCTTCACACCTTCAAGTCCACTCCATTCCCAAAGCCTTTCCACCTCCATAGCTCTCTTTGAGCTTGTCACCACTATTTTTCTCCATCTCAACACTCCTTTCCCTTATGGGGAAGAAGAGAACGGCCCCTAATAACGTTGGGCCTAGCCATCCAAGCCGTTCTAGGAAGAAGACAAATGCTGAAACTAGTGCAAGTGCCGAGCGAAGGTCGAAACGGGAGACCGAATACTGTAGTTTAGTCCATAAATAATGACCATGAAATGTTGGGACGTTTAGAATTTTTGGGCCTAAAGTTGGTACTCCTATATTTCAAAAATAAATAAATAAAATCTGATAGTATAGGAAATCTAATAAATTAATAATGTGAACCTTAGGACCTCCTTAGCTGGTATGGTCATGTGTGAAGTACTCGAGCGCAGTTGAATTCAAGTTCGGGCAACTCAATTCTAATCATACAACTTTTGACCCTAAGCGATAAAACAATTTCTTGTATTAGAAATTGTATGAAATCATCTAGCGTATGAGCGTAGACTTTGGATTAAAACTATTGGATTACTGCTACTCCTAAATTAAGACTAGGCTACTAGTTATACTAAGGAATGTAAAAGACTGATTATGCTAAGATAATTGAAAGATAGACTTAGTTGGCTTAAATAGGTTGGAGTGAGACCCCATTCCTTTGTTGGATCCCCTTGATACTTATAGGCTTCTTTAATAACTCTTAGGAAAGTTGTTTTGACTTAGAAACTAGTCACGCTTGAAGAAAACTTATATATCCCTCGGATAGAACGTTAGGTCAAGTCAACACATCCCTTAAAATTACCTTCCCAAGGACTTAGTACAATCAGGAATACGAAGTAGAGAAACTATATATAAGCGAAGTATTCGCGGTTTGAATTGCATTCTCAATCCTGGTAGCTACCAATGAACTCAATGCTCTGATCAAGTAAAAGATCGGGATTAACTAGGATTAAGAACTGATACGACAAATTTTCTGTCATAACTAGGTAGAAGGTTTATGTATCTGGCTCAGACCCACTACACAACCTTCCTTCCATGATGGCCCGACCACTTATAACCAAAAGTTTATTACTTCGCATCTGAGAAGTGTTAAGAACATATAGCCAATAGGGATATTTTTGTTTTGGTCTAAGAAATTTCTCAAATAGGTAACAAACAGTTAGGAATTAGGTGCCGAATCACAAACTATTCTGTGCATATGAACTTAGAAAGATAGCCTACCCGTTAACCTATTTTGTCAAAATTCCTTATGCACTAATAATGTATAGATTACCTTACAGTATTAAACTAGATATGATTAAAGAGGGTAAGTTGGGATCGTGGCAAAAGTCCTTCTTTGATAGAATTAGGCATCTTGCCACAAACTCACACCCGTCCCTAAAATCAACCACAGCACCCATCATTTTTAGTTCATTTCTATAACCATAGGTACTAATGTCATAGTACACATTATCGATGAAAGAAAGACTAATGTATTGAGAGATCGTTTCTCATTCCATGTCAAGGATAGGTCCTACATTACATGTTGTTCCGACATACCGATCAGGACATAGATTCTTGAGCCCTGAGAGTAGAAATAATTTTAAGGGGGGTAGAACATTATGAGCCCAATCTAGTTAAGTTGGTTTATACATCCATTTGACCAGAGGGGCGCAGCGGAAGCGTGGTGGCCCCACCCCTCACTGGCCCAAGATCGTCAATTTAAGTAACACATATAGTTAGTTTACTAAGTAAGATCAAATTCATCCTTGAAACATTAGTAATAGACTCATCAAAGGGAAACAATCAGGACTCTATAACTAGACAAAGTTATATAAGTGGATCAGATCACTAAAGAATAATAGGCCCAACAATGGGTACGAGCTGAATTACAATAGCCGAGGTCAGGGTATCGACAAATGTACTCGTTGAATATGAACTTAATAGAAGCCTTAGCCAATTTCAGGGATAAAATTATTTTTTAAGGGGGTAGATTGTAACATCCTGAATTTTTGCCAACTTAGAGTTAGAAGTCCTTTAGCAATGGGTCTATCATAACACCTTATTGACGTCTCAAAACTCAATCCCAAAGTCTCAAATCCCCCTTTCAACCCATCTCTTTCAAAAATCTCACCTTTCACCACCTTATTCTTCAAATTTTCTAATTACTTCCATATTAGACACCAATCCTAAAGCTCAAAGGATGAAGAACTATAATTAAACTAAAATTTACTATAAATAGTAAAAATACAAATAAAATGGACTTTAGACCATTAAATTGATGGAATCTAGGGAAATAACTAGGTTATTTGGATAGCTTAGCTTCTCCTACCCTAAAATCATATATCGCATATCAAATAACTCATTCCAATTTGTAAGATACACTCATTTCAAGAAACGAGTGGCAGAATCACCACCAGGAACACCAGAGGGGCACAGCACCACCGCCCAGTCGGTGGCACGCCATCGGTGCACCGAATTTCGGTGGACCCTCGCAGAAATTTCTATATTTTCAGGCCGACTTCAAAAAGTCATATCTCCCTCAATACAATTCCGATTTAGGTGATTCAAAAGAAAGATTGAAGCTTGATAAGCCTAGTTTCATATAAAAATAAGTGAAAAGTAAAATAAAACCTCTAATTTAGCTAAATCTAGGTTGATACGACAACTATCCAAAATTTATTAGTTTGGACAGCTGCTACTTCTAGAATTTTTAGAATTTTTCTAGAACTCGAAATTTATTGAAATTTGGTGGAGATAAAGTAGATTTGATGATGAACTATTAAAAAAATAATTAAAATAATATACAAACTAAAAGTGCCAAAAAAATATAAAACCACCTGAGGACCACATCCTGTAGTCTAATTTAGGCGAAATTTAGTTAAGTACTAAACTAAATAATCGGTGGATTTAGCTTGGATCACCATCTTCATAAATGAGAAGACCTAAAATCATGAGTATCACTGACTCAATGTTGTCTTAAGACCTAGGAGAAATTCCAAGAGCCTGTTGCTCTCAGGAGTACATTGAAACCCCGTATCGAACCTAGACTACACGTTGAGGATCCGATGACCACGAAACTATAAGATTATGTCCGTCTTACTGGGCCTGACAACCATCACGGGAATTGAGGTCAGATAGTATCCAAAAATACACAACTTGAGCCTTAAGTGAAGTGTGTGAGAAACGCGAATATCTTTAGAAAACGTATTAAAACTTAAGTGAATTGGGCCATTCGTTCACACACGAAATTGAGGATTTCGGACCATCAATTTTTTACCAAACTTCGCCTATAGAAAAAGAAAATTTTCTGCACATATTAGTATAATTGTGGCCCCGATCGAGCAAGTTCGACCGTTGATCTAACATGGGTCCTCCACGGTTGATCGGCTTGTCCGATCGCACCAAAATCACATCCTAGCATAGATCTATTGTCAGGGAACTTACCTGTGACGTAGGTGAGTAGTGGGCCTTCCTATGAGCCCTGTTTGTCAAAAACAGTTGCCCTTGGGATATAAATTAAGTATACCATAGCCCTGAGGCCATTTACATCAGTTCTTGACCTACATATAGCCCTTAAACCACCCCATTTCTATTCCATATGAATTTCTCTAACCCTAGGAGAGAGAAGAGAGAAAAAGAAGAGAAGAGGAAGGAGAGGAGAGAGACTTTGGGAGATCGTTGTTAGGATTCTCTCCCACTACTCCATGCACTGAATCACCTTTCCACTTCGCTATACAATCATTTTCGGCTTCAATTTGGGTAAGAAAACCTAACCCTAATCTTGATTTAGAAATCTAAATAGAGTAATCGACGAAATAGCTAACCTATTTCATTGCTTAAGTACCTACCATTCCTTTTTCGGGAATGAAGGATTCGAACGGCGTCCGAATCGAGTATTCCAACGAAAGGTGTGGACTATAAACATTTAGGATATGGTTTTCAATGTTTTCAATGTCAACTAATGATTTATGTCTGACTTGAGCTACCATGTTGCCTTAGATACGCCGTTTCCAATATGATATACATGTATGAACTATGTTGAACAAAAGACGCATTCCAGGTGTTTGTTGAAATGTCTGAATGAACATGTGAACATGATTTGTGCTTACCATGATTACTAATCTAAGATTCATCATTGTCATATGCGTGTTTATCTCTTTGTACAAGAAATTACTAAATTGTATGTTATAACTAATATAGTCTATGTATTTAGTATGGTGTAGTCTAAGTGTTTGATGAATTGTTTGAATGAGAAATTGTTGATGATGTGTATTTATTACGAGTATTAAGATAGGATTTTGTATTACCTTATATGTATGTATAAATTATTTCATGCAATCTTATTTGCCTCTACGCAATTTATGGATAAAATGCAAGTGTTTGGTAACATGATCAAGGTGTTTGATAAAATGCCCAAATGAAGTATTTACTTGGATTGGTTGTCCAATGCTGAAATGATTATCACATGTATTTATCTGCTGCATCTGAGTAAGATTGAAGCTACAACGTAGCCCAGGCAATCGGTAACAGTCCCTGTCTGGGTGGCCGAATTAGTCACGCCACATTTAGAAAGTTCAATGAATCTGGGTCGCACAAGGATTATCAACAGTGGTTAGGTCACACAGGGTGCTTATGCACTCCATGTCGATTTAATCGAAATATGCCCTTACCAATCGAACATCCCTAACAAACCGATTGGCTTATTATATGTTCACCATGTATGGACGCCACTGCTTGAATCTAAGATACCCCCACCAGTGTAAAAGCTCGTTTCAACCATGGTACCACATCCGCTAAGACTCGTGAGCTGGGCATACTTGTATGAGACACCTTGGTCGAGCTGTCGGCCTATGCTAGGGTGACGAGCCTCCTCGTAGTGACTAGTGAGCAACCCAAACTCGTGAGCCGGGCATGGTAGTGTGGGACACCGTGTTCGAGCAGTCGGCCTACGCTGAGGTGACGAGCCTCCCGTAGTGACATCTAGTATAAACTTTTGAAGTTGCCTATCGACTGCTTTTCATTTAGGGTGATGCCCTACAACTTGCCTATCGTATGTGGTTAACTAGGATTGACGACCCTAGATGGATCCTTCGTTTGGGTTAATGATATAAAAGGGAGGTACCTTAGTTTTTCGAATCTGCTTTGTGAATGAGCCTAATTAAGTACTTGGTTAACATGACCATGCACCGCATTGCATGTGCTTTGGCGAGGAAGTTCACTTTGGAAGGTTGTCATGCGTGAATAAGGTTGTCGAAGTTGCTTGTGAGGGAGCTTTGTGCGAGGGCATGCATCATCAATGCACTCCATTCCTGCATTAATAAAAGTAGTTAGGAAGTGATTGTTGTATTACTTTATTATTACTGCTTGATTGACTTGATAACATGTTAACCTTCGCTTTATAGTTCCAATGAATTAGTTACTCATTCTCACCTGGGATGGTGTTTTAAAACACCAACTACACTCTGGTTTAGATACAGGTGACGATGGAGTCTATACTCTGGAGCAGGACTATATGGATGAGGAGGAGGAATTCTCCTACGTTCAGCTCTCAGGCGGGTCTATGTAGACCTTGTGCTGATTCGACGGGATTATAGGGATATTTGGCTTAGTTGGACACATCTACTTTCCCGCATTTTGTTATTTTGAAACAATACATGTATACATTAAACCCAGTTGCGTAATCATTCTCTGGAGGTTTGTGAAACTCCCACATGCTTAAATATATATGGTTCAGACTTTCGCTTGCTTAATTTAAATTATATCTGGAGTATGATATGCTATTTTGGTATAATCTTACTCATGCTTAACTCATTAATTGGACAAATTCTGAACATCATCATCCATATTGCATAAGTGATGTGCTGAACTCAGGAGTAGAGCTTTGCTTGACCCTCGAAATCTGGGGCGTTACAGGAACGGACAAGGAAGACCCTGGCTAGAGCAAGGGACCCTCCGATGCCTAAGTCAGGAAAGGGATCTAGGTATAGTCAAGTATTAAAGGTTTAGGGCTAAAGATAGTGCATATCGTTCCTCACTAGAGATGTCTCTATTTATAGTTTAGGGGAGGTGAAGGCGTAAAGGAGATCTCCTTATTTAATAGGTGCATATTGTAAAGGGATTCAGATCCCAGACTAGTAAGAGGATCTTCTGAGATCCTTGACGAAGATCTCGGGGTTCCGAGCGTATCGAAGATATCCTTTGAGATTTTCGAGATGACCTTGGTCAGATCTCTCTTAGATATGATCTGATTACATGAGACCAGCGAAGGCGTGTGATGGGAGGCCGAGGTGGCCTTGGCCGACCTAACCTGGGAGTGGTATGTCACTTTGAGCCAAGCTGACTTGGGTTATACCGACCTGGGTCACCCCGACTTGAGTTGCGTCGACCTAAGCCATAGGGACCAGGGTCACGCCGACCTGGGTCACACCAACCTAGACTATGCCGACCTGTCTCCTTAGTCGAGCGGAGGGACATGATATTCCTGACAAACTTTAGAGATCTTAGAATTGTTGAAGGTGGTGCTCTTATAGGCATGTTCCTTGGTCACAGGCTTTGAGTAGGAAGTAAGCTCTCGATGGGGCTTCTCTTCGTTGCTTGCTTGGTCGAGTGTATAAGTTTCCGACCTGACCTTCTTCTATGGATCAGTTCCTTTTTCCCATAATAATAAGCCCCCTACTTCCAAGTTTGCGAAATAGGCTTGAGAAGTAGGTCGAACCCGATCAAGTCTGATTGGTGTTACTCGGGGTGTTGAGTCATCTTGTTATTATTTTGAGTAAGGCAGCATGTAAAAATATTAGGGCACATCAGTAATCATAGTGCGACACTCTTGAGGTGGCATACCACAACTCGAGGTCGTGTGGGCTGTCAGGGCGCCTTTTCGGTGCTAGGCGAATGAGGCAATGACGTGTGGCCTGTCCTTTGATGTGGGGTCACGCGGCGAGTGGGAGCACACCACATGTCGAGATGGGAGAATCGAGGAGCCATTTCCGCTGCGTATTAATTGTGAACAATAAATGCTAATACATGTGGCTCCACTATAAAAGGGGGTGCTTTAATGTCAGCCGGTGTTATTTGCCCTTTCTACTCTCGCGTGCTCTTTCTTCCTTAGTGGAAGGCGATTCCCAACAAGTGACCTTTCGGCATCTTCTCAGGCGAGCCGCTTCCTTTGGTGAGCCTTACTTCTACTCCCTTACTCCTCTCCCTTTTCTTTCTTTTTTCTTCTTCTAGTTTTTCGATGTGATTTGGGTGCCCCACAGCCATGTCAAAACTTTGAATCCGTGGGAGGGGACCCCTGGTCATGATGGTGGGGCAGACAACCTTCACCTAGGGGTGTACACGAGTCGATCTGAGTCGAACTTGGCTCGGCCGGCCTCCGGCTGGCCTACCACAAGCCAAACCCGGCTGAACCCGACTGGCCCCGATGGGCCAACATGTCGGCTGAACTCAACTCGGCCCAGGTTAACAATCGGGCGAGTTCGAGCTGAGTTCGGACCTTACAACAAGTTTTAAGCGAAGGTGTGCTAATGGCAGGACCCACCAAATGCATGGCCTGGATCTTTCACACGTGTGCCAGGTAGGCAAATGTTCTGTTATGAATGTGGTTGTGGTCTATCCTCACTCCAATATCTTTGACAACTCTGAATGGCTAGACAAAATTTCTCAATTGGATGGTAGGCGGACTACTAAAAGTAGTGCTCAATAATTGAAGACTTATTTTGCACCCCATCCTAGGCCACTAGGCTCAAGTGCTGTGTGGTCTGATGATCTGAACCGTCCATGTTATACACCCCTTCCATGCCAGCAACCATTTAAAAAAATACATTGAAAGGATGGTTGCTGCACCATCACTATCGGTAGATGAATTTGAAAGTGCCCTGGTTTATCAATTAGCGTGAGCGTTGAGTCAGTTAGCCTACAGAGCCTGATAGGAAGATCATTTCAAGCGTCTGCCTTAACCGGATATGTGCAAGCTCGCCATAGGTAAATCTGAGCCTCACATCCATTGTCCCAAATCACCAGGTATACTAAAACCCTTAAAATGTTAGAATATCATAGGGTTTTTAGAGTAAGAAAACATTTTCAAAATAGGAAATTCTCTAAGTTTTCTTGCCCAGTCGATTTTATCGATACACATCTTGATATGATCGACTTGCGCTGTCGAGTCCTCGATGCTCCATCTATACCATCGAAAAGAGGACCAAATATGTCCAGCAACCTTATACATATCTGGACGGAATTATTGATGTATCGATACACCTATCGATATCATCGATATTCAAATTTCGAGTCTATTGGAAGTGACTCGATGTATCGACAGGCAGAATTATGGCGCCCCTGTTTTTCTTAAGAATATCATATAAGCTTCGATATATCGAAGCCTCCTCGATACCATCGAAGTTTAAACCTCGATAATATCGATAGGCCCTCAATGATATCGATCTTAGGCACCAAGTTCTCCAGCAACATATTTCAGAATGTTTTATCTATGATCGGGGGTCTCTCAATAGAATCGATATTCAAATATCGATGATATTGATGCCGTATCGACTGCATCGAACATGGACATAAATCGTCCAACAAGCTTTATGGAAAATCCCTTTGATTTACCGATGCATCGACACAGCTATCGATATCATTGATATCTAAATTCCGATGATCTCGAAGGTCCCTCGATCTCTCATGAAAACCTGAAATATTTTCAGGCAAGTCTCTCTCATTTTTCAAGTGTCGACGGATCGAATCTCTCATTGATGGAATCGGAGTTTGAAATCTGATGACATCAACAATCGCTTCGATTCATCGACCAACTGGCAAAAGGTTTCAAAAGCGTATGACATTGAGTTCGAGTCATCGAGCGGACCATCGATGCTATCGAGAGTATACGCTTGATGATATCGAACCTGCTTAATGATATCGAACTCTGTCATAAATGTGACCGTTTTATATCCGTTAAAACCTTTTGCCTATATATAGAGGACTTGTCTATTGTTACTGTGAGAAAAAGAAGAGATAGCTTTTGAGTGTTTAACCTAAGATCTTATACCCAAAGCCCTTTCTCTCAAGGGAGTTCAACCTCTAATCCACCCTCACCATTGATATTCAATAGAGTGAAATAGGAAATGAACTTCATCATTCAAGGATCCTCCAGCTACTACCTTAATGGAAAATCATTAAGTTGGGATGCCTTGAATGCATAGATGATTGAAACCACTCTATCTTCCTTATAGGAAAATCTTTTGAGAGTAGGATTTCATCATAACCTTGACTCAACCCGTCAACATGCATTGGTACATCTTTTGAGTTGCAGATCAAGGAGACCGAAGACTCTTCATCAACAAAGGAGGAGATCTTCGTCAACATGCTTAATGGGACTCATCCACTTATCTGTAAGTATCTAGAGTCCAGAGGACACTTGTGATCATTCCTTTTTAGGATTGGGTCTTAGGTGTTTCTCACCCCCTCAAGCCCTCATAGGAGGCCTCCGGCGGGAGTGTACGTGGTGGGTGTGTTATGTGGACCCTTGCTCTGTAGAGAGTATAAACATCTAGTTGAAGGTGAACCAGTCAAAACCTTAGGTTTGAGGTGAACCATGTGAAACCTCGGGTTTGGGGTAAACCGCGTAAAACCTCCGGTAGGGTCTTATGGAAGATCCTTAGCCAGTGTGCCTAAAAGTGGGTGCGTTGTGTTGACCCTTGCTCGTAAGAGCATAAACAGTCAGCCTCAGTGTAGGTTGTAAAGGTTGAAGGTGAACCTGATTTAAAACCTTAGGTTTGAGGGAACCGCTATGAAACCTCCTTAGTGAAATCTGGCACACTCAAGGGTTGAGTGCGTCTGCTGGGAGTGGATTAGATTGATCGTTGAACCACTATAAAATTGATTATGTTTGATATTACTATTTTCTGAATGTGTGATTTACTTTTATACTTTCATATCTAAATATCTGAGATCACACCTCACACACATACACAGTCATATCCATCATAAACTAGTTTGCATGTTGTACACTTCTTAAATAATTTGTGATTGGATCCTCTAACGGGCTTGGAAGCCAGTAGAGTTATTTTTGAGTAATCCTAATATGTGTTAGCTTATTAGGATTAGTGTAATAGGATTTTAAATAAACCATAAAAACTCTAAAAGTTCTATTCAACCCCCTCTAGGACATATTGGCATATTCTTACTTCAACTAAAGCTGTCTTCACCGCCATTTCAGAATTTAGAATAATGAAAAGAAAACTTTCAACGGCTTGCATTCTAACTCTTAAAATCAAAGGTTAAGATTATTGCTAATGGGGGTTGTTAAAAAATAACTTATTTATTGGAGTAAAGAAAATATAGACGGTTCAAATTCATCGGACCATCTCAGTTTCTGGCTCCGGTAGGTGACACATGATACATCCTACGTGGCGACGGAGGAAAAATGAATTCATGATTAAAAGGAGTTATATGTTACTCAGGCGGCGTATGACGCTTGATATGCAGGTACTGAAAAATTGCATATGTGGCATATATTACTCAAATAAAACTGACTTGATTGTGCATCCCGTTGTCTCCAAATCACAATCACAAGGTTAGATTGTCTGAACAATCCTAACCTCTGATTCATGGACGCTTGTTCATAGAAATAGGACCTATGGACACATTTCATTTTTAGCCGTCCAATAAATGTCCAATAATCTGATATCTAGATAATCGAATAAGCTTAATTTTTTTACTTCTTATACATCTCAAGCTGGTTAAAATAACTGGACTATTTAATTTGACTACGTGTATGTCACGTGTGCATTTTATAAATGCCTATATATCATCCATCACACACTGTGGAGTATTAAAGTTTTTCTTTTAAAAGAGGTCACATGGACGGGAAGCCTTACTCAACTCCCATTCTCTTCTTCCTGCTCTCTCCATCTCTACGCCACAAAACAAGCAGTGGCAAAACTGTAAATCTCTCCTCTCTCTCTCTCTCTCTCTCTCAAGGTCAGATACATGGCTTCAACGGTTGCGATTCAACCTCCGCCCTTTCTATACCATGGAAAAAGCACCATTTTCAAAAATCTCAGGAAATCTCCGGTCTTCTCAAGAAAAAATATATAGGTCAGGCCGAGTCGGGCCAAGTCGAGTCGGGTTTCGGGCCGAGTTGGGCCAAACTGGGACCTATCTGAACTCGGCCCGAACTCGGATTCAGGCTGAAGAAAATGGCCCGCCTCTACCCGAACTCAGTTCCGGGTTGGGTCGAGTCGAGCTTTTTTAGGTCAAGTCGAGAGAGTTAACCGGGCTAGCCTGGTTCATGTACAACCCTACCTTCACCCAATGTCAAACCCACCATCACCGTTGATGATGATGAGTGACAGGGACTTCCGAGCATCCCTCGAGTCATGAATGGCAGAGCGGTCCTTAGTTGAACAATCGGCAGACGCGGAGGGGGCTGCTCCAGTGGACTAAGAGGTTAATGGGTCCTCGTCAGAGGGAGAGGAGAAAGGGTCGGTAGGTTCTTCAATGACGAAGGCCGACCTAGAACGGATTAGGTCGACGTATCACGTTCTCGACTCCGTGATACTTCGAGCCCTTGCACCAGGTGAGTTTCTAACTATACCTCCGGAGGGAGAGGTGGTCATTTACCAGGTCGCCCTCTAATGTGGGTTGAGGCTCCCTCTTCAAAGGATAGTGAAGTGAGTCCTCGCGTACTTGGGGTTAGCTCCTGGGCAGCTAATCCCCAATGTGTGGAGAGCGTTGGTGGGGACGTTCATTCTCTGGTCTGAGCTTGATCATCCTGAGCTGATAGTGAATGAATTCTTTAATTTATACCAAGTGAAGTCGAACCCTTTCCATGAGGGATAGTATTACTTCGCTGCCTGGAAGAAGACTGGCAGAGCTATAGTCACGGGCATCCTGACCTCGAATAAGAACTAGAAGGCTAAGTGATTCTGGGCGTCGGCGGACTGGAAGACACCAGGGCTATCCGGGCTAAGTTCTTCGGTCCGACCTCCTTCACCACCCTAGGTCGGTAGATCCGAACTGCTACTCCTTAGTTTTCTTTCTTCTATTCGTTTCTAATTGTGGTTGTCATTAACAGTTCTACTGAAGTACCCTGCTGGGGTGGGTGGAGAGGAGTGAGCTCAAATTGCTGAGGTGAGGTCGTTATACGCCGAGTTGAGGTGTTGGAAGAATTTGATAATGCCTCAACTATTGTTTAAATAAGGTCTTGACTCCTTCTTAACAGGTACATTCTTCCTGGGATTTTGATTTTTAGGTCTTCCCTTTGCTTATGTCCTTGCAGACCTCTACTTCTTATCGTATAGAGATGCCTAAGCAGAATTGAAACAAACGGAAGGCTCCATCCAGGACCGAGCTGGCCCAGAAGAAGTTGAGGCATGCCATGAAGAAGAAGACGACTGGCGAGGCCATCTCCACTGCTGTTATCGCTCCTCCAGAGCAGGCCAAGGTTTGTGGAGGCATAGAGGCTAGTGTGGGGGAAGCTTCCACGGTCGAGGTTTAGCCTCCTGAGTCACAGGCATCCTTTAGTTGCGAGACTCCGCCTCCGTCTCAGTTGACCGGCTTGGCTCAGCTCCCAGGTGGTGGAGCTCAGCCTTCCTAAAAGTCTACTGTCGCTGCGACGGAGAGCCTCAAGCCCTGGATCGCTCGACATGCGCCCAACATCGAGTTTGCCCAAGTGATGGAAATGTCTCCAGAGGCCCCCATGGGTCATATGGCTGCACTCTTCTACAAGGAAAGTTGTCCTCTTTTATGGTGGTTGATTCCCTTGTTTTAAGCAGTGCTTCTGTTTTCTAATCATGGGCTTGTTTTCAGTTCGCCCCTTCCCTCGTGAGTGCTCGTCATGACATCCTTTGCCTTAAGACGGAGTGTAGAGAGGCGGAAGCGGCCCTCTTTCAGAAGAGCACCGAGTCCGAGCAGGAAGGCACTTCTTCATGAAGCTCAGGAGAAGACTGCTCGATGGAAATCCGAGAATGCCGAACTGAAGCATGTCATTAAGGTGAAGGTGAAGGAAGTGGTGGCAGATCTCCTAAGGGCTAAGGAGGCGGGGGGGAGGAGTTGAATGCCTCGAAAGAGTGAGAGGAGGAGAGGGACGCTCTTTACAGTGCTGGGTATGATAACTGCTTAGAAGAGATCAAGGAGGCGTATCCCGGGCTCGAGTTGTCCTCTTTCGAGGTTGTCCCTTCTGAAGATTCTACTGTAGATGGGAGCTTGTAACGCCCCAGATTTTTGCCAACCTGGGATTAGATGTCCTTAGGCAATGGGTCGATCCTAATACCTCATTAACTTGTCAGAACTGGATCCCAAAGTCTAAAGCCGCCTTTGAACTCATTTCTTTCACAAACCTCACCCTTCATCACCTTGATCTTCCAATTTTTCTAAGAACTTTCACCCTAGACACTATCTTAAACTAGCTAAGTAGTATAACTTGGATCACTTTATATACAAACTCCAAAGGCCTGAGTACCACCTCGACCAGAATTCACTTAGGACTAAATCCTTTAGAAATGATACAAAGTAACTAAGTGTGAAACCAGATTAGCTACGAAATCCATTTGAATCGATTTAAATACGATCTGCAAGACCCAAAACTTGTAGAATCATTGACGCTAGGTTATCCTAAAGTTTAGAACCAAACTCATTTCCCGGCTGCTCTCGGGAATGAAACGAAACTTCGTATTAGGTCTAGATCGCACATCAGAAGTCCGATTAATACGAAGTTAAGGAACTAGGACCACCTCACTGGGCTTGACACTCATCTCAAAAATCAGGTCCATCCGATGTCCCATGGCCATTCGTTTCGATTCAGAGCGAGGGTGTGTGAAAAACACTATTCCTATTCCAAAATAAATATCAGGAATGGTGATCTGGCATCATTCGTTTACGCGTCAGTATTAAGCAACTTGACCGTCAGAATCAGACCAAATTACACCCTCGGATTAAGAAAAATTTCAGCAACATTTACATGTACTTGGAATTTCGGATCGTGGCCCACTGACCGTTGAACTGAAAGTGATCCGCCACGTGCAATCTGGGAATTCGATCGAGTCGAAAACGTAATCCCACATAGATTCGTGAGTAGAGAGCTTAAGTCTGACGTTTGGCTCAAGGGGGGCCACCAGAAACACTCTTTTGAGCTGAAAAAGTGACGAAATACCTATATTAGCAATAACCCTTGAACCTGAGTCTATTTTGGGGAGGTTTTAGGCTATAAAAGGACCTTAAACCCTCTCCCATTCTAGCCATACGAATTTGGATTTGAGAGAGGGAAAAGAGAGAGAAAGTGAGGGAGATGTGGGAGGAATTCCCTGCTGCTGTTCCCTGCTGCTATTCGGGCTCCACCGCCTGATTCTCATCGCTTTCCCGGCGATTCCGGCGACATTTCTAGGTAATAAACCCTAACCCTAACCTGTTTGGGGGATTAGACAGTTGTAGGTTAGGAAATAGCTAACCTATTTCGTTCTCTAGGTTGCCAAACTCCCGTATACGGAAGCTTAGCGAACCTATCAACTCCGTTACGATTCTACGACACAAGGTGAGGACTTTAGGTGTATAGGTTGCAGTTTTCAACGCTTTCAATGTCAAATAATGGTAGATTCATGATCTGCATGCAATTGCACATGTACAAAGTGCTTTCCGTTTTCTGTTTCGATTAGAATTGTAGAATTTGGAATTTCACATACTCTAGGTATTCGTATAAAATACCGTATACGTATTTTTTATGAAAATGTATTTGACATGTTTATTTGTCGTATGGATATATGATGTATGGATAAAATACTCATTTGGCGAAAGGGTTCGCCTAAATACATGTTTACTAATAAACACTATGTATGTAGAAATACGGTATTGTAAGAAGTACCGTATACATGTATATTTTAGCGAGGTGTTTGTCATGATTAATTGTTGTATAAATATATTATGTGCGCATAAAATAATTGCTTTACAAAGTGCTTTCCGTTTTCTGTTTCGATTAGAATTGTAGAATTTGGAATTTCACATACTCTAGGTATTCGTATAAAATACCGTATACGTATTTTTTATGAAAATGTATTTGACATGTTTATTTGTCGTATGGATATATGATGTATGGATAAAATACTCATTTGGCGAAAGGGTTCGCCTAAATACATGTTTACTAATAAACGCTATGTATGTAGAAATACGGTATTGTAAGAAGTACCGTATACATGTATATTTTAGCAAGGTGTTTGTCATGATTAATTGTTGTATAAATATATTATGTGCGCGTAAAATAATTGCTTGGCGAAAGGAATCGCCGTAATACAAGTTCCCTTGTAAATGCTATGTATGTCGAAATTGGGTATCCTAGAAAATACCCCATGCGTATAAATTTTGCTGATGTAATTATCATGATTATTTGCTGTATGAATATGATATATACGTATAAAATACTAGTTTGGTAAAGGGACAACCCTAGTGCACTTTCCTCTAACATACGTCATGTATGGTGAAATAGTGCATTCCAAGTGTTGGTGAAATTGCTTGTGAGTGTAAGTGTTTAAGTGTTAGAACCTTAGGTAGGTGCTGAGATGGGATTCTCAACTACCTTAGAGTCACATATGATACCCTCCATGTGGTTATTTACTCTAATCACTCACCTATGAAGTATATGTATTTGTATCCCTATTTGTACAGTGCTTTACAACATGCTTTTGAACATGCTTTGTAACTTGTTTTATTAACATGCTTTATGACATGCTTTATAACATGATTGCTAGCGTTCTTGAATTACTTTGTTTATCATGCTTTATTCCACATGCTATGGATGACAATTGATTGTGCTTGGGGCTATGATGATAGTCCAGACAATCGGTACTAGATTGGAAATCGTGGTTGAGTTTCATGTCGCCACGTGAGATGTGTTAGACGAACTCGAGTCATACTTCGGTTGGCGATAGTGGTTGGCCACGCGAAGTGCTTATGCACTTCATGTCGTTCAACTTGTTGTGCGCTCGAGCTAGCCGAGCTCGTCATGTAACCCGATTTGTCTAATGTATGTTCATCATGTTTGGTCGCTATTGCTTGAACCTAGGGTACCAAACTTACCAGTGAAAACCCTTTTAACCATGGTACCTCGATCCGCTAAGACACATGAGCCGGGCATGGTGGTATGGGACACCGTGGTCGAGCTGTCGGCCTACGCTGGGGCTACGTGCCTCCCCGTAGTGACCAGTGAGCAACTTAACTCGTGAGCCGATTATGGTGGTATGGGATACTATATTCGCGATGTCAGCCTACATTGATAAAGTGATGGGGGAGTGGTGCAACCTTTGTGCGTAACAGCCATGACAGCCCTTTGTAGTGACCGCGAGCATATTCTGAAGTCGCAGTGCGCCTTAGGGTTCGCCGCGATATATATAGAGTATGAACTAGGCCTGTTTCTGTATAGTGATGAATCGTTTAAGGGGTGATGGGGGAGTGGTGCAACCTTTGTGCGTAATGTACCAAGGCAAATTTCCTCTGGTGACCTAGAAAACACACCATCGTCGATATTAACTAGGACCGACGACCCTAGAATGGATCATGTTTGGGAATGATACAAGGGAGGTACCTTAGTTTCCCAATCCTGCTGTTTGAAATGGACTAATTAAAAACTCCAGTAATCATGCTCATCATGCATCGCATGTGCCTGGAAGATGTGGAGCACTGTGGGATGTAAGCATGCCGCGAACGTGAGATGGTGTCGCATGAGGGAGTATGTCGGTGAGGGCATCCATCATACCTGCATTCATACTTGCATTAATCAGAGTAACTAGGAGTGTTTGATTTACTGCTTTATTATTACTGCTTGACTGCATCGATAACGTTAACCTATGCTTTATTGTTCCACTGAGTTAGCTAATCACTCTCACGTTACGGGACGGTGTTGTACACACCAAACAGATTTGTTGAATTTCAGATGATGGCGATGCTTATGAAGCAAAGCCGGACTACTTCTATGGTGATGAGGAGGAGTTCTCCTATCATGTAACTCTCTGACGGGTCTCTGAAGACCTGGTACTGTATTGACGGGGCTATGGTACTTGGGATAGAAGACATTACACTTACACATTTGGTATATTTTAGAACTGTACTTGTAATTATTTAACCTGGTAATGTTATCACACTCTGGAGACTCATCATAGTTTATATATTTTATCTATCTATCATAGTCTTCCGCTTGCAAATTTAACTGTCTCTGGAGTATGATATGCTGTTTTGGCTTAATCTCACTCATGTTCAATGCACGAATACAGTCAACATTCAATCATCATTCATTTTGTTGCATAAGTGATGTTCTGGAACTTGGGAGTTGAGTTTATGCTCGACCCCCGATTTTCAGGGCGTTACAGAGCTAAAGATTCTTCCTCTCCCTTTTTGTAGTTTTCAATTTTTTGTAATGTACTCCGCCGAGTTATTCTAATGAAAAGGCACTTTTGGTTCATTGCGTTGGTCATTTTGAGCAGATTAGTAGAGTTTGAGCACATCGGAATCTTGTACTGAGGTCAAACCCTTAGTCGTTTTAGCTTTATGAATCTATGATTCTTGGTCGAACCTTTCTGCAAGTTGAATATTTCTGTGTTTTCAAAGTATCATTTTTACCGTAAGTTATTTGGCTCGAGTAGCAATGATAGTTCATGGCCTGACCTCTCCTTGAAGGGTTGGCCCATTAGTGAGGGCTATTCTGCTCCTATATTGTGGGAAGCCCTTAATAGATTTTTAGCAGATGGATCGTTTGTAGACGTGGAAGTAGAAAGCAAAACTCGTCTCAGTTTTGGAATTTTTATTACAATACTTACAACATTGTAGACTAAAAACAACAAACAAGTAGATTTGGGGGGCTTGGGGTAGGTCGGCCCTTTTGCATGGTAGATCTTAAGATGCTCAGTATTTCATGGATGTGTAAGAGTCGTCCTTCCAAGTCTTCAAGTCAGTATGATCCTGGTCGGCTTGTGCTTGTTACCATGTAGGGTTTTTCCCAGTTCGATCCCAACATCCCTAAGCCGGGTTCCTTGGTGTTCTGGAAGGTTCTGTGGAGAACCAGGTCTCCAACTCGGAATCTTCTTGTCTTTACCTTGGAGTTGTAGAAACGGGCGACCTGCTGTTGCCAGATCGCGACCTTGATCCGAGTTCGTTCCCTTCTTTCTTCGACGATGTCGAGATCCATTGTCATCTATTTGGCATTCTGTTGTTTGTAGTAGGAGCTGGTTCTAGCAGTTGGTAGCCCGATCTCAACTGGGATAAAGGCCTCTATGCCGAAGGTTAGAGAGAAATCAGTTTCTCCTGTGGCCATTCAAGCAGTAGTTCGGTATGCCTAAAGGACGTTGGGAAGCTCTTCTGCCCAGGCTCATTTGGCTTTCTCGAGTTTCATTCAAAGGTGGTTCTTGATGATCTTGTTGACCACTTCAACCTATCCATTAGCTTGCGGGTGCCGGGGTGATGTGTAGACATTCCAGATCCCGAGATTGTTGCACATACCTCAGAATTGCTTGTTGTTGAACTGTTTCCCATTGTCCGAAATAATTGTGTGGGGGATTCCATACCGGCATATGATATTCTTCCAGATGAAGCCCATAATTTTCTGCTCGGTGATCTTAGCCAGGGACTCGGTCTCGACCCACTTGGTGAAACAGTCGATTGTGACGACTGCAAATTTAGTCTGCCCTTTGTCAGTTGGTAAGCGGCCAATAATGTCGATTCCCCATTAGGCGAATGACCATGGTCCGGTCATAGGAGTCAGTTGCTCGGGATGCTGTCGAGGTATCATCACGAACCGCTGACATTTGTCGCATTTCCGAGTGTGCTGTCACATGTCCGTTTGGATGGTCGGCCAGAAGTATCCTTGTAGGATGACCTTGTGGGTGAAGGATCGGCCGTCGGAGTGGTTGCCGTAAATGCCTTCATAGACTTCTTTTAGAACATATTTGCTTCGTCAGGTCGGAGGCATCTGAGATATGGGACTGAGAATCCTTTTTGTATAGAGTATCTCCGATCATGGTATAGCATGCCACTCTTGTTCAAAGCCTACACGCCTCTGGACGACTTTTGGGTAGCTTTCCCTCTTTGAGGTAATCAATTATCGGGTCCATCCATGTCGGCTCCGAGTCTATCAGGAAAACTGCCTTGGTTCAGGTTCACTGATGCTTGGTTCGATTAAAAACTCGATCGAGATCAATTTTGGGATGTCATCCTTGACTACCAAGGTTAGTTTTGCCAACATGTCCACTTTAGAGTTCTCTGCTCTGGGGATCAAGCTGATGTTGCACTTCGAGAATTTACTGATCAGCTCTCGAGCTCTCTGCAGGTAGGCTTTCATTCATTCTTTTTTTTTTCTTGGTATTCGTTGGCTATCTAGTTGACAACGAGCTATGAGTCATTGTGAATCTCCAAATGTTGGACTCTCATGGCTGCAACTAACTTAAGCCTGGCCAGCAATGCCTCATATTCTACTACATTATTTTATGCTTGAAATCCAAATCTCAAGGCATATTGTATGCATATTTGCTTAGGAGCCTCCAGGACTATACCGGCCCCGCTGCCTTTAGAATTGGATGAACTATCAACATACAACTCCATGTCGGCTGATCTGGGTCATCGTCTAACGTTCAGTCGATTTAAACTGGTTGTTGGGACTGGATCTCAGGTCGGCATCATCCAGCTCGGCATGATCTAGGTTGGCATGACCCGAGTCGGTGTGACCTGGGTCAGTAATGGGATAGGGTCCCAGCTCGGCATGGCCCAGCTTGGCAGGACCCAGGTTGTTCTCGGGTATGAGTTCGGCGATGAAGTCACCCACTGCTTGGCCCTTAATTGTTGTTCAAGGCTGATACTTGATGTCGAACTCACTTAGTTCAATTGCCCATTTTGTGAGTCTCCCAGATACCTCGAGCTTTTAGAGCACCTGATAGAGAGGTTGGTTAGTCGAGACAACCATGGTATGGGCTTGGAAATATGCTCGTAAGCGACATGATGAGATGACAAGGGCTAGGGCATTTCAGCGGGGACCAGGGCTTTGCTGACGTAGTACACCAGAAGATGTTTCCCTTCTTACTCTCTAATGAGGGCCGAGCTAACTGTCGTTGTTGAAACTGCTAGATATAGTAGTAATGGTTCTCCTTGCTCAGGTTTAGAGAGCAATAATGACAATCCCAGGTATTGCTTGAGTTATTGGAAGGCGAGCTCGCACTCTTTCGTCCACTCTGTTTTTTGTTTTCTTTTTAATTGGTTGAAAAAGGGAAGGCATTTGTCGATTGCTCGAGACACGAAGAGGTTCAAGGCGGCTATTCTTCTTATAAAGCATTGGATCTCTTTTGTCGTCCTGGGTGAGCTTATGTCGAGCAGAGCTTAGATTTTCTAAGGGTTGGCCTCAATCCCTCTTTGACTGAGGAATTTTTCTGAGCTGACGCCGAAGGCGCACTTGCTCGGGTTCAACCTCATCTGATATTCTCACAGGATTATGAATGTTTCTTCAAGCTCAGAAATATGGTCCGCAGCTTTAATGCTTTTGATGAGCATGTCATCGACGTAAACCTCCATTGATCGCCCAATCTAGTGGGCAAACATTTTGTTAATGAGACTTTGATATGTTCCCTCGACGTTCTTTAGTCCAAAAAGCATGACCTTGTAACAGTAAAGTCCCTTATTTGTGATGAAAGTCGTCTTCTGCTTGTCATATGGATGCATAGCGATCTGGTTATAGCCTAAGTAGGCGTCCATGAAGCTTATGAGTTCATGTCCGGCCGTCCTGTCGACGAGTTGGTCAATTCTGGGGAGCAGGAAGCTGTCCTTAAGGCAGGCTTTGTTCAGATCGATGTAATCAACACGAACTCGCCACTTCCCATTGGACTTTTTAACCAAGACAACATTGGTTATCCAGTCTGGATAATAGATTTTCTCGATGAAGTTGGCCTTGAGGAGTATTTCAACTTATTTTTCGATTACAGCATATCGTTTGGATTCGAATGCTCTTCGCTTCTGTCGGATAGGTCGATGGTTGGGATCGACATTCAACCTATGGACCATAACTTTTGGGCTTATGCTATGCCGGGCATGTCCTAATGAGAACATGCAAATACATCGGCATATCGTTGAAGGAGGCTCATAACTTTGTCTTGTAATGGTGGTGTCAGAATGAGTCGATCTACACTGTTCGGGTCGGATCAGAGTCGTCGAGCGAGACGAGTATGAGGCCTTCCATGGGGCGCCCTCTTTCAATGGAGTTTTCTCGGGGATCAAGAGGTGTGATAGTCATTGCCTAATGTTGGGTACTTAATGCCATCGAATAACATTGCCAACTTCTTGTTGGTCTCCTCTGACCAGTCCGGTACCATGTTTGGTAGGGAATTTCATCGTGAGATGGTACGTTGACATGATGGCCCGAAGTGCGTTGTGTGAAGGTCGTTCGAGAATGAGGTTGTAGATAGAGGAGCAGTTTACCACTAAGAAGTCGATCATGGTCGTTATCTAGTTCTGCTCTTCTCCAGCTATGACTAGGAGTTGAATCGATCCTTCTGATGTGTCTCCTGCGAATTCGAGCAGGGGAATTTTGACAGCTCGAAGGCGTGGTCGCCTAACTTCCATTTTATCGAATGCTTTAGCGAAGAGGATGTTTGTCGAGCTACCGGTGTCCATTAGGATATAAAACACTCTGCTGTTGACTATAGTCATAGTTACCACGGGTGCATCATCATGGGGGTGGTGAACACCTTGGGTGTCCTCTTCAGTGAAGGTCAGATCGCAAGGCATTATCTTTTACTCTTTCAGGGGTCTGCTGGTGATGAGGATCTGGTACTCCGACCTAGAGCAGCTAATGATTCTGGTGTGGGCTCTCCGAGCTCGGTTTGAGTTGCCTCCTCCGGCAGGCCCGTCAAAGATCATACGAATTTCTCCAGTTGGTTCGTTGTTGATGGGTTGCTCGTTCTTTGGGTTAGCTCATTCTTCTTTTCTACTACATATTCGCGTAGGTGCCCGTTATGGATCAGAGCTTCGATTTCCTCTTTTAAGTCGAAATAGCCACTAGTTCAGCGGTCGTGGTCTCAGTGAAAGTGACAATATTTCCGCTTGTCTCATCTATCCGTATCGGATTTCATCTTATTCGGCCATTTGAGAATACGTTTGTCTCTGATTTCCATAAGAACCTGCTCAACCATCACGTTGAGAGGGGTGTACGAACTGAACCTGCTATCAGGTCGTCTACTCGGGCGGTGGTTCCTAGGAGGCTAATTGTCTTCCTCATTTTGTTGTCGTTGGCCGAGGTGGGTTCTTCTTTAGGTCGTCTTTCTCTAGTCGAGCTTCCTTCGTTTCGAACAGCTTTTCGCAGAGTGGCGATTTTATCAGCGTTAGAGTATTTCTAGGCTCTGTTGAGGGGGTCGACCATAGTCAGAGGAGGATTTTTGTCGAGCGAAAAGAGGAATCTTCCTTCCCTGAGGCCCCCATCATGGCGGTTAGAGCAATTTCTTCTGAATGTGCGTGACTTGCATGGTTTCTAAGTTGAAACGTTCGATGTAATCCTTCAGTAGCTCACCTTCTTTCTGAACTATATTGAAGAGGTGGGAAGCAGGTTAAGGCTTTCCTTCCCTCCAATAAAGTTAGTGATGAAGGCTTTACTGAGCTGCGTGAAGAAGTTGATTAATCACGACTTCAATTGTCGGAACCACTTCAGAGCTGCTCCAGTAAAGGTCGGTGAAGATGCACGGCACATGACGACGGTTGATGCACCATGCAATTCCGTCCAAGCCCTAAAGGATTCCAAGTACTTGGTTGGGTCGGAGGTTCCGGAGTATAGGGCGATCTGAGGCATACAAAACCTTAGCGGGAGCTGCCATGCATAATGTTGGCAGTGAATGGAGGTTCAATCTCCTCTAGTATTGCCTCCACAGAGGTTAGAGTGGTAGTGTGGTAGGCCTGTTGCATGTCGCTGATCTGACCCCGTAGATCTTTGAGTTTAGCTTCCCAAGGGTCATCTCTCTAAGCCATAACCTCGGCGGCTGCTTCGGGTACTTTGTCGCACTTCTTTCTATCCAACTCATGACGTAGACCGGAAGCAACTAGCGCGGCAGTTCTTGCTTCCGGAGACGTGAGAAGGTGCTAGCTTTGAAGTTCCGAGTTGCCAGCTTCTGTGGGAGACAATGTGCACATCGAATGGCTCAAGGAACTCTTGTACCGTTGGTCTTGCCACCTGTTCATCCCTTTGTGTGGGACGGGGTTGTAGTTGTTCCAACAGTTGTTTCATAGAGTTCATATTGTTGTTAATCATCTCAACTTGTTGCTCGAGGGAGACAAGTCATCCTCCCCTACTGCGGGATCGTTGCGTCAGCCCCACATGTATGGAATTAGCCTGCAGCTAAGAAGAGGAATCTCAGTGGCTAGCGAAATGTTTCGGAGGTACGAGGTTGGGCACAACAGAGGAGGCTGGAGCTTTCTTTTTCCCTTTCGCCATTGTCAAAATGTGATGAAATGAGAACGACTTTCGATGTCATTCTCACGGACGATACCAAACTGTTGATGCAAAAATCTGGTTAGCCCCTTCTGAACCTGCTTACCTATACAAGGAACAGATAAGGAAGACTCTGGCTAGATCAGGGGACCCTCCAATGCCTAAGTCATGAAAGGAATCTGGGTCGAGTATTGAAGGTTTAAGGCTAAAGATAGTGTGTACCGTTCACTGCTAGAAGCGTCTCTATTTATAGTTTAGGAGAGGTGGTGGCATAGAAGAGATCTCCTTATTTAATATGTGCGTATTATAGAGGAATTCAGATCTCAAACTAGCAGGAGGATCTTCCAAGATCTTGGAGTTCCGAGCGTGTCGCAGATATGCTTCGAGATCTTCGGAGAAGACCTTGGTCAAATCTCTCTTGAATACGATCTAATTACACGAGACTAGAGGAGGCGTGCGATGGGAGGCCGAGGTGGCCTTGGCCAACCTGACCTGGGAGTGGTATGCCACTTTGAGCCAAGCTGAGTTGGGTCACAACAACCTGGGTTGTGTCGACTTGGGCCACAGGGACCCAGTCATACCAACTTAGGTCACACCGACCTGGTACATGCCGACCTATCTCCCTGGTCGAGTGGAGGGCGGGGATATGGCTGACGAACTCTAGAGATTTCGGAATCATCGGAGGTGGAGGCGGTGATTTTGTAGGTACGTTCGTTAATCATGAGCTATGAGTAGGAAGTGGGCTCTCGACGACACTTATCACGTATAATGTCACCGCTGTAGCTTCTTGCATTTGTAGGTTCCTTTTTTCCCTAGTCCGGTACGCTGAATAAAATCAATGACATCATTCTTGGAGCATCCACGATCCTTGAAAGATAAGCCATCTGTACTTAGGGAAACGTGGCTGGTATATCAACCCGCCATGCGTACAGCGCAGGAATGGACGCGGGCGCGGGCGCGGCTGCAATGGAACCCCGGAACTTCCGAGGTAGGTGAAGCCCAGACTGTGGGACCGACGGTGATGTATGTTCTTTAGATCCACTCCGTCCATCCATTTTATAAGTTCATTTTAGAGCTTGGAAGAGAAAAAGAAGTAGATATATATCTTCAGTGGACCACACTACAGGAAACAGTGGTGAATGAATATCTACCATTAAAAACTTCTTGGAGGCCATAGGAACGTTTATCTGAGATAAAACCTGTTGACAAGGTCACAAAGAAATGGATGAAGGGACTACCAAAATATCAACTTGATCCAAAACTTTTGTGGCACACGAGAAGTTTTTAATTGCCAATCACTGCGTTTTCCTGTGGTGTGCTACACCTGAGATATGAATCTACTGAACCCTAAAATGAGCTGCGAAAACGTATGGACGGCGTGGATATAGGGCATATACCGATCCGGAGCTCCACATATACCGCGCCCCGCAGAAATAGCTCCACGATATTCTTGTTCTACCGTCTCCACGCTGTCATCTCTTGTCGTTAACCATGTGAATATCCGGCACAGCTGGTCGGTCTAAATCGAATTAAATCCTGGCGCCAAAACCGACACTTGCATGTGGATCCGGACAGGAGGTCACCAGAAAGGACTTAAAATTCTATGAAAATTTCGAGGCCGTTCCTGTTCAACTCCTCGTAGAATAAAGCTTACTCTGTAGGTGCTGAGCTTGGCCCACCCGGTTATGCTTTGATTGTCTTACTAAGAAATTTGGACGGTCAAAAAAGCAAAGTTGGTCCAACCATCATGTGGGCCACATGTGAAGTCGGAGGAGAAGTCTATCAAATGGTCGGCTATTGATATTTATGGTGCTTTAGTGGATTGTGAATGAGTCATACAATTTATGCATAACCCAGTATGTAGAGGATTCCGAAAATTAAAGCATATCCAATCATTAAGTAAACTTACACCTAACCATTAAAAATTAGTTGGATTAGCTTAGTCTATGAGGAGTGCAATTTTTACCATGGGTCAGCACTTTTGGACGGATTGGATGACATAAACATAATCCATAGGTTCATCATGCATCATTCATATATATATAATAATGTTACTGTAAGGGATTTTTATAAAAGAGCCTGTGTTGTTTGGATGTTTAATAGCTTACTTGCCTTTACATGAACCCATATGTTCTTGACCTGCCAAATCCCTGGAACATCCGAACTGTGCGTGCTGCCAAAAAAATGTGACGTGGATCAGGTGGTGTTGCCCACGCCACTCAACGCGGTGGTACGGTGATGTGTTGGGCATGTTGGATTCATTGTGATGCATGAATTTTATATTCAAGCCGTTCATATGTTTGACATATTCATTTTAAGACATGAGCTATGAAATGATGAAGGTTTGAAGCCCAAGTAGATTATACTACAAGAAATAGTTGTGGATGAATGCTCACCATTAAAATCTTCTCCATGGCCACAAAAGTTGGAACAAGATTATATTCATGTTTTCCCATGTCCATGATGTTATCCAATAGGTTGGATGGCAAATAAATGTTATGTGGCCCTACGAAGGTTTTAACTTATCTCCACTGTTTCATGTGATGTGGTCTATTATGATGTGCTTCAATTTAGGGTTCATTACCTAATAACAATGTATTGGGATTGGCTTATGACTTCAACACTAGCCAATTAACCTGTGTCAAAGCTCTATGGACCTTACTATGACGTGTGTATTTATCCATGCTGTCCATCTATTTTTTTAGTTCATTTTACAACACGAGCCAAGAAATGAGGCACATTTAAATCTCAAGTAAGCCACACAAAAGTATAGTAGTGTTGATCGAACTTCTACCATTAAAAGCTTTCTTAGGCCTATCGTAATGTTTATTTGCCATCTAACCAATTGATTAGGTCATATAGAACTAGATAAAGGGAAAACACAAATATTAACTTGTTCCAAAACCTCTGTGGCCACTTAAAAGGATTTCAATGGTAAGTGTTCAATCCTTATTATTTTGTGTGGTATGGTCCACTTGAGATTTGGATCTACATGATATTGGCTCATGTCTTAAAATATACTGAAAAAGAAAAAATAATAATAATAATAATAACTGCTGCCGACAAAACATATATTCATCACTGTGAGGCCTACTTTGTCAGTGCCTAATAAGCTGGTCAGTGTTGGGGTCGCTAGCCGAACAACATCCATGAGACACATACATCATGATGGATCCTACAGAGCCCAACACATCATCGAACCACCTAATTTGCTCGCGAGAAAAGAAAATGGTAAGAAATATTCACACACCTGCAGATCGGTGGTACAGCTTTTTCAGCTACAAGATGGCTTAAGGGGAGATAAAAAATGATAATTATTTTAACACAGTAAGGTAAGCGGTGGATTAACTTTTACCTTGAGTAACACATAGGTTGGTGTTACCCTTATCCTGTGGGGCTCACCTTGATGAATTTTTTATACATCCACGCAGCCCATCCGTTTCTTCATCTTATTTTAGGACCGTATTCCAAAACTTAAGTAGACCCGGTTCTCATTTTGACCACAACACTGGAAACCGTGATAAACAAAAATTAAAACCAATTTGCAGGCCACAGAAATTTTGGATCAAGAGATAATCATTATTTTGTCCCTTCCTCCAGGTCTGTTTGACCTTATCAACAGGTTGGATGGAAAATAAACATTACGGATCCTTTTATAGTGGGACCTGGGTAGTTTTTAATGCTGGGCGTTCAAGCACCACTGTTTCTTGTGGTGTGTTCCACTTGAGATTTGGATCTAATTAATTTTTGGGACCCCTTCCAAAATTGGGCTTAAAAAACAGATGGACTGCATGGATATATAGCACATCATCAAGGTGGACCCCACGGTAAGGGTAGCACCACTAAGGTGTAATCCGCTCCCGCTAGAGCAGACGACTATAGATGGTAAGCTCTCAAGCTGGCACCTAATGGCGCGTGATGACCGGCGTGACTATTTTCCTGTCACTTCGATGGGAGAGCGGATTAGGTTTTACTCGGGTAACACTTACCGCCGTGGGGCCCACCTTGATGATGTGGTATATATCTAGGCCATCCATCCATTTTTCCAGCCCATTCCAGGACGTGTTCCAAAAACTAAGCAGATTAAAATCTCAGTGGACCAAACCTAAGGAAACAGTGGTGATTGAACACCCACCACTAAAAACTTCCTAGGGCCCACCGTAAGCAGATTTGTAACTTTTATTCAAGTTAAAAAAGACCTGGATGAAGTGAAAATACAAATATCAACTTGATTCAAAACTAGTGGCCTACAGAAAGCTTTTAACGGTTATTCACCACTTTTTTCACTGGTATGGTCCATTAGAGATTTGGATTATACTAAAGTTTTGGGATAACGTCCTAAACCGAGCAGAGGAAACTGATGAGTGGTGTGGATATACAAACAATTCATTAAGGTGGGCCCCACACAGTAAAGGTAACATCCAGACCATCGAGCCCGAGCGAGTGGTGGGGCCCAAGAGAAGCTTGGCTGCTCGATTCAAAGTTTGCTGAAACGGATTTAACAAGCCTGACAATCCAACCGTTAGGCTTGCTTGCTCCTTCCTGTTCGTAGATGCAAAGGGATACCCGTTTTCAACTGGGACCCAGCTGGTGTCCGTGACTTTTCCCATTTAGGACCTTTCAGCCCTTATTAGTCTCACTGGGGCCGACAAGTGTCCTTTTCTCTTACATCTTTTGTCCATGACGAATCGAACACCAGGTCCACCCATCAAACAATGGCATCATTAATAGCTGTTGATGAACTTGATGTCCGTACGTGCCAAATAAATGTTTCATCTGCATCTGCCAGTGTGGATGGTGCAATGGAGCGGACCAATTCATATCTGCCTTGACCCAAACGGAAATGGATTGGCTACTCCCCCTGCCACTAGCCCGGTGTGGTCGGTGCTCTGAGGGTCCATCATGATGTATATGTTTCATCCATTTTTAAAGATCATTTTACATTGTGAATCTAAAAACGAGCAGTAAATAAACCTCAGATGGACCACACCACAAGAAAATAATAGTGATTGAATATCCACCATTAAAATCGTCCTAAGGCTCACTGTACTGTTTATTTGACCTCCAATCTGTTGATTAGGTCATAAAGACCCAAATGAAGGGAAAAAGCATAGATCAGCTTGATCCAAAACTTTCATACCCCCAAAAAGCTTTTAATGGTTAATGTTCATTCAACACTGTTTCCTTCCTGTAACGTGGTCCACTTGAGATCGGGATATATCTCATTTTTTTGTTTCTTTTCATAAAATGATCTAGAAACATAGATGGACGACATGGATGAAACGCATACAGTATGGTGGGGCCTACAGAGCACCGACCAGCAGCCATTGGCTGGTGGCAGGGGGAGTAGCCAATCCGTTTCCAGTTGCAGGCCAGTTACCTAAGGATGAAGTGGACCACACATGCATTAAATAACCGATCGTTTAAACTAACCAATCGACGGTCCATTTCAATGTGCACGTGTGAAGCGCTAGTGGTCCAGCATTTCAGGTGATGCGAGTAGCCACGCTTTGTCCACTTGTTACATCTTTCTTTCAGGTCTCTGAATTTCCGAGAAAAGCGAACACGTTTGTTAGAATACCTCCCTACCCGTTTTTACACGATATGTCAGGAACTTAACCATTGATATGGGTTATATTTAAATGATCCAAACCGTTCATACGATGGACATCACTTTAGTGAGAAACAATAATAAAAAGTAACTCTTATATTGGAATGTAACAACGGTTGGTTATATCAGTCTTTTTTTCAATATGAACGGTCTCCATATCCTATGAGTATTCAAAACTTCGAGGTATTTCAATCCTAACTTCTTTTTAAGTATCCACCGTTTGCGGTGCGGCCCACCACATGAACGATTTAGGTTAAAAGAAGACGTTTGTTCAACTGCTAATGTCCTCACGCATATTACTGCTACACGAAGGGATGTATCCTACCAAACCTTAAAGAGAATCGAGAAATGTGGGACGGTGGACCCCACCTTTTATCCAGCAGGTTCTATGAAGCAATAGAAACTTAGTTTGGGAACTTAGACCTTCTCGTACCTTCTCATACGGTCATCGAATTTGAGGACGAAAATACCCCTCCTTTCACGGAAACGGACTGGGTACTCCCTTGCCACCGTCCAATGGCGGCCGGTCGGTGGTCTTTGGGCCCCACCATGATGTATGCTTTTCATCCATGCCGTCAATATATTTTTCCATATCATTTTGTGGTATAAGACCAAAAATGAGGTATATCCAACTCACAAGTGTACCACATTACAGGAAACAGTGTTGAATGAGCGTCCACCATTAAAAACTTTTTGGGGGCCATAAAACTTTTGGGTGCCCACTGTGATGTTTGTGAGAAATCCTCCCTGTCTAAGTTCATTCATAGGGTCAAAAAGACCTGAATGAAGAGGAAAACCAAATTTCACAATGATCCAAAACTTCTATAACCCCTAAAAGGGTTTCAATGGTAGACGTTCAAATCCCCATTGCCTTTTACAGTATGGTCCACTTGATAGTTAGATCTATCTTATTTTTCGTCTCAAGCCTTAATATGAGATCGCCAAATAGATGGACGGTTTGGATATAACATAGACCTCATGATGGGACCCACAAAAGATATGTGATTTGTGAAAGCTTGGCTTCCCTACTGCTACGGATTATAACTGTAGCCATAACCGTTTGATATATATATATATATATATATATATATATATATATATATATATATATATATATATATATATATATATATATATCGAAGGTATTTCGATATGTACTTCGATATGATTGAAAAAGGTCCAGAACTGTCCAGCGAGTTTGCCTTAAAAATCCTGCAATTTTCGATACATATCGAAGAGTAGAAGGTGATTATACCTATAGCTATGGATTATAACTGTAGCCATAATTGTAATCTGTGCCTGTGTATGCAATTTTTTTTTTTTAATTTTTTAAATTTCATTTTTTTACATGGAGAACTTTATTCTACCTACAATTTTCTCTAATACATATTTATATAAATATGTATATATAAGCATAAAAAAAAATTTCTCTCTTTTTTCATTTCTTTCTTTATTCATTTAACAAGAATATCTTCTAAACCAAAATTAGTTACTTGACATACCCTATATGATTGTGGGGGTAGGAGAAACTACTTTAGCCAACCAATCTGGTTATTTTTCAAGATTCCATCTAGGGGTGTACACAAACCGGGCTAGCCCAGTTAGCTCGCTCGACCCGGCCCGAAAAAGCCCGACTCCCGAAAAACTTGACTTCTGACCCTAACCGAGTTCGGGTCGGACGAGCCAATTTTTTAGGCCCGAAAGTGAGTTCAGTGCCGAGTTCGGATACCTCCCGGTTCGGTCCGACTCGGTCCGAATCCGACTTCGCCTTAGCTCGACCCGACCTGCCTTGACCCAGGCAGGTGTATGATCAGTATTTAATTTGTATAAAATGTTTTATTTTATGCTTTGTCAAATGTATGTAAATGTATGTAAATGTCCTGACTAGTTAGATTTTTTGTGGAGTCTATAGTTCAACTATCTAAACCGTTGATCAAGGGCCTTGTAATGGGATGCAGGTTACCTGCCAAAACCCTTCCCATGAACTTGTTGTAAGATTCAAAATTGGCCCGAACTCAGGTTCGAAACTGGCCCGAACTCGAAGGTTCGAAACTGGCCCGAACTCACGCCGGGCCCAGTTCGTGCTGGAGATGTTGGCCCGGTAACCAGGCCCGGTCGGGTTCAAGCCTTGTGTGGCTGTTGAACGGGCCTGAGGCCAGTTCGACTCGGCCGACCCGTGTACACCCCTAATTCCATCAGGTCGATGGTTGAAAATCCATTTCATTCACTTCGCAGTCAATTTCAATCAGTTCACGGTCAATTTCATTTACTTCACGATCAATTTCATGCATTTCACGGTCAATTCCATGCATTTCATGATCAATTCCCTTCATTTCATGATCAATTCCGTGCATTTCAGGGTCAATTCCCTTCATTTCACGGTTAAACAGAAATTGAGTGGGGCAAACTAGAAATTGAGCGAGGCAAACATGAAATTGAGCGGGGTAAACTAGAAATTTAGTGGGGCAAACATGAAATTGAGCGGGGCAAACATGAAATTGAGCGGGGTAAACTAGAAATTGAGCGGGGCAAACATGAAATTAAGTGGGGCAATCTAGAAATTCAACGGGACAAACATGAAATTGAGCGGGGCAAACTAGAAATTCAACGGGGCAAACATGAATTTCAGTGGGGCAAAACATGAAGGTTGAAGGTTAGGTTACACAGTTTTGAGTGTTTTTATGCAATTTGTTTCTATTTCTAGTTTTGATTATATATACTGGCGTAATCGATATTAGGGTTAATGCTAGACATGCTTAAGGGTTTGAAAGAATTACACCATGGACTATATCTCAAGTGGTAGGCTAAGTGAAGATACCTCGTTTCAACATTGAGGTCTTGGTATTGATTCCCTAGTGGGGGTGGCTAATAGTGGAGTGTGCAATGACAGTGGATTGTACTAATAAGCTAACACCCCCCCCCCCCAAAAAAAAAAAAAGAGGGTTTGAAAGGTTTTTTGAAGAAAGAAAAAGATAGGGTTTTTCTCAAGGGTTTTTGAATCGGTAATGCAGTGCAAATGAACATACACTAGGGTTCCTTTAAAGAAAGATGATCTGTAATTGTCAAATATTGTTTGTTAACCCTATTTGATAATCGTATTGTAGGATGCTCATATTCAGTGCGAGTACAAATATTAAGTTGGCATACGCATTTCAGTAAATTAAGATTTAACCGCTGATTTAAGTTTCGATTTTTGTTTATTAAGATATACTCATTATGCATGCATAAGGTGAAATGAACAGTTATGAATGACTATGATTGAAGTTAAGGCATCTCTTGATAGAGATGATTGGACCACTTAGAAGTGTACATGCCAATTACACCTAGCATGAGATTTTCATGTTTTACATTAATGTTTTCAGTATTTATGTCAATGGAAATGCTGACATTGTGATCACGCCTAGTCTCACTTTGATAAATGAGGTAATTATTACCGTGGTCTATTGTCGATAGTTCCAATCGACCAAATAATTTAGGATACTTTATAGGGTCCATTAAAAATATCTAGTAGAATCTCGATCATTAATGAATTACCATATAATACATTGCATATTGAAGAATATCATGATTATCCCAAGTTAGAGAATGTTGGAATCATTGGCCATGTATGGCATGTTTTCATCTGGTAATGCAATGATTGGTTTAATTTAATCACATTGGGGTATATACGGTTTTATAGGCATGAAGTACTATAGACAACCCAAGATAGAATTGTATTGAAGAATGACTTCTCTCCTTGTACGTGAGAGATTGAGAAGACGTAAGTGAAAGAGTTCTACAATGGGTGGACTCTCTCCATAGCCACTCTCCTATATAAAATGCATTCGGTCCCTAAAATAGACCTCATGTTTGCCCTGCTCAATTTCTAGTTTGCCCTGCTCAATTTCATGTTTGCCTCGCTCAATTCTAGTTTGCCCCACTTAATTTCTAGTTTGCCCCGCTCGATTTCATGTTTGCCCCGCTGAATTTCTAGTTTGCCTCGCTCAATTTCATGTTTGCCCCGCTCAATTTCATGTGTTGCCCCGCTGAAATTCATGTTTGCCCCGTTGAATTTCTAGTTTGCCCCGCTCAAATTCATGTCTGCCCTGCTAAAATTCATGTTTGCCCCGCTGAATTTCTAGTTTGCCCCACTCAATTTCATGTTTACCCTATTGAAATTCATGTTTGCCCAGTTGAAATTCATGTTTGCCCTATTGAAATTCATGTTTGCCCCGCTCAATTTCATTTTTGCCCTGCTGAATTTTCAGTTTGACTGCGAAGTGATTGAAATTGACCACGAAGTGAATGAAATGGATTTTCGACCATCGACCCGATGGAATCTTAGAAAATAACTAGGTTTGTTGGGTAAATTAGCTTCTCCTACACCAAAATCATATGCGGTACGTTAAGTAAATCATTCTAGTTTAGGAGATATGCTTGTTGAATAAATAGCCAAAGAAATGAATTAAAAGAGAGAGAAAAAAAATTATATGCTTATATATACATATTCATATAAATATATATTAGAGAAAAATGTAGGTAGAATAAAGTTTTCCATGTAAAAAAAATTTTAAAAAAATTAAAGAAAATGCACAAACTGCAACGGACTATAGTTGTGGTTACGGTTATAATTCGTAGCCATAGGAAAAATTGCTGGATTTTTAAGACAAATTCGCTGGAGTTTTGGACCTTCTTCAATATATCGAAAGACCTTCAATACATATAAAAAAAGCAGGGCCTATGACTATTGCTACGGTTATAATTCGTAGCCATAGAAAACACTGTAGCCATAGCTTCCTGTTATTTATTTATTTTTATTTTTATTTTTATTTTTATTTTTATTTTGCAGTTATAATCCCCACCGCCTTTTGTGGGTCCCATCATGAGGTCTGTGTTATACCAAACCGTTCATCTATTTGGTGAGCTCATATTAAGCTTGAGACATAAAATAAGACAGATCTAATTATCAAGTGGACCACACTATAAAAGGCGGTGGGGAATTGAACATCTACCATTGAAACCCTTTTAGGGTTTATAGAAGTTTTGGATCATTATAAAAAAAATTTTCCCTCTTCATTCAGGCCTTTGTGACCTTATGAATAGATTGGATGGAAAATAAATGTTATGGTGGGCCCTACAAAATTTTTAACGGTGAAAATCAGTTTTCCCGCTGCTCTTTGTGGTGTGGTCTAGTTGATCTTTGGATATGATTTTTTTTTTTTTTATTGGGGATAATACTCCGAAATGATCTCGAAATATGGATGAACTAGCAGTGGGGCCATGTAACTTTGATATCTTTTGAGCCGTTCGTACAACTCTCGGTTGGAGGAGCGTCAGCGCTGGTCTCCGAAAGGAAGGGAGGGGTATTTTCGTCCTCAAATTTACTGTCCGTACGAGTAGGTCTAAGTTCGCAGACTAAGTTTGTATTGTTTTATAAAAACAGCTGGGTATAAGGTGGGGTCCACAGTCCCAAATTTCTCGAGAGAATCCAACCCAACTTCTCTTTTTGGAAGATTTGAAACAACGGCGGAGGCAAATCCGCTTACAACGAGAGCGTCAAAGGCAACAACGTGACAGGAGACGGCCAGTTATTGAATTGAGTTCTTTTTGTATATGTCGCGACGAAGATTTTACTGTATGTGTCCACACACTGGGGTCCACATTCTATGTTGTCTGATGATCATAACTGTCTATATTGTGGAATGTACTATACACATTCAACTAGTACAAAATTATGCTGAATAGATAATTTTAATCGATGTTATCTATAGATGAATTTATAACGAGGAAAAGATACTTTTCAGTGATCGAGATCTTCACTGAGCCTTATTTATAGGATAATAGCTTTCCTATTTTGCTAACTAGAATGTTGACCGTTCAAACCATCAGACCATCTCATCATGTGGGGTTCCATTGGATGGTGATGCACGCTAGATTTAAGTCGCGATGGAGAGATAGGGAACCGTATTATATTTGAAGATACATTGCACCCGGATGTTGCCACGTCCACATTTCTGGAATATCTTTTCGTTCGTCATCTAAGGGGATGCTTCTGCCCATATCCCATCAACGTCCAGCTACATTATGAAATAGAGAAACCTAACCATAGCAAGGAAACAATGATATATGATGGAGTGGGCATCAGCACCATTATTCACCACCCACGTGTAAGTAGATTGTGGATCGGAAGTGTCCCCATAGTGCTGCCTTAAGGACATGGCCCGCGACTCAAAAACCGCACTAATAGATTAATTTTATCAAATTCGGTCCTTTCATTAACCTGTCTCCCTCAACTGCAACCATTAACAACTTTTGTCTTAAGGCCATCTATCAAATCTTTAATGGAGTACTGTACGTTATGGATTAATTTTCAACCATGGGCCATCTATAAATGGGTCTAATAAATGTGCGGTCCCGATTCAATTTTTACTTTGTCTAAGTCTATCATATCATTCACGCAACAATTAAGAATGAAATGCTTGTAAGGAAATTTTATATTCGGCTGATAAGTGCGACTAGGATGAATGCGACTCAACGTCCCTGATCTCGTGTTGGGTTAAACAAAATGGAATGGTTCTGATTTTCCAAAAAAGAAAAAAAGAATATTATAATAATACTAATAATAAAAAATATATTTTGTTTATGATTCTTAGTGAAAGGGTATTACAATGGACATGTCTTTCACGAGAATGGACTCAGTGTATTCCTTCTCTTTTTAAAAACTTATCTTTACATCAACAACTCCACCCGTCTCCTCTCCATTGTTCTCTCAATGATGTCTTTTTTTTTTAAATATTACAAAAACTGCAAAGGGATAAATTGTAAGTGGTAAAGAAGACAAGGTGAAAACCCTTGCATATAATGAAGTTAGAAGTGCCTGCTGTAAAAGTGTAATCAAGGTGCGTTTTATTAGTAGGGTGTGACTATCATCTTCAAGATGGTAATACTATAACACGCTTTCAACTTATTTTTAAATGTGTCATGCTTCTCCTCTTTCAATTTTAACATGATATTTATGGCCACTTCTTTGGACCATTCCAACTTCATTCAAATAATACTATTGGACGGCTCAAATTCTCTTTGATGGTAATCACGAGTGCATCTTTTTCTCATATCTCTCAAGTTAGACCATGTGCTTACTAAAGATCTTCAAGCACTACCTTCAAATGATAGATGGTGATACAAGTTCAAAATCGACAATATTAGGAGCATAATGACTACCTATGCAACGGCTATATCTTCAATGCACTTATCAACTCTTTGTTGTACCCTATCTCTATCTGTTCCTGTGAGAGCCAATCAAAGAGACATGTAATTTTACATGAGTTGCGTGGTATATTTGAGATCTGCAGATATATCCAAAGAGAATTTTGCAGGTATATAGCCGGCGTCTATCGAGCAATGCCACATCATCCACAAAGCAATACTAGTTGAGAAAACATGGTCGAGTTAACAAGGAAGCTTGGAGTACAATTATCTGTACACGTAGCAAGCTAAGAAGAAAAGGCTCCAAAGGGTCAGTAGTATCGAAGCTATTATAGCAATCATTAGAATGTAGGAAGAATCTAGATGGTTATGTAAAGGTTATTGAAAATTCGCCTATAGTGTAATGAGATTTCCGTGGCTATGCTATGGAAGCTTGATGGATCTAAGGAATGAAGGCTATGCCCCAAAAGGGGAGGGGGGATTAGGATCAAATAAAAATTTCATCTTTTTAAACCTCAATTGACTACTTAAGCTAATATGCAAATTAAATTAAGTAAGGTAATTAACTCTAAGGCTTTTAAGCCAATAAATGGTATAATCACATAGACTACAAAGGATATGTCGATTAAGCAAATAGTATATAACATACTAGTGTACATATGTGTGTGAGATGTGCTAACTATCAAGTCCTAGCATTCATCTAATCATACATGTAAATAATTAAACATTTAATCATATAAGCATAATTAAATAAGTTTACAAATGACAATCTCAAACATAATCATGTATAGTGGTTCGATTTCCCTACTTCACTCTCAGCGGACGCACTTAACCCATGAATATACCATATTTCACTATTGGAGGTTTTAAATCAGGTTAACCTCTAACCTTTATAGCCCCACACAAGAACTAAAATATAGGTCTTACACAAGAGGCAATGTCCTATATAAGAACCTAGGATTTAAGCCCTGCACAAGAGCCAAAGTCCTACACAATAATTTGGTGATGTACACTCTCACCGGAGGCTCCCGCAAGAGACTTTATATGGTTTTCTATAGGCTCGCCACAAACCTCGGTCCTACATAAGAACCTATTGACGTACACTCTCGTTGGAGGCTCCTACAAGTAAGTTTAATTGGTTTTTCGTACGCTAACCAACAACCATGCTCCTAGTCCAAAGACTTACTTTGCTTCCGCCGGTGGCTCCCATGGAGACTAATACATAAACACTCATGCCTGGTGGCTTACATAAGGACTTGATTTAGGCCTTATACAAGAGTCAAGGTCCTACACAAAAACCTAGTTGAGTGTGGGTCACAAACTCTCTTAACCTTATCCTATATAAGGAAGAAGAGTATATAGACTCTTACAATTGAAAACTTACTTGTCGGATTGAGCTCCTTTTGTAGTGTCGTCTTGGGTTGCTTGATCGATGCTCTCCTGCACTCCAATTAGCTCCCCTTTTCTCCCCCGATCATGATGTTAATGCTTTGTTAAGGTTCATTTTCAAGATCAAATATCTTACATGTAGTGCTCCTTTGATGTGATCAAGGTGATGGGAGGTTGGTTGAATCTCCTACTGAAAGGATGAGCTATAAATGTCCTAGAGGAGAGGGGGTGAATAGGACAATACAAAATATTTCGATATAATGTGGGATAATTAAACAATTACTCTCAATTACTTAGAGTAATGAAATCTTGATTCCAAATAGTTCACAGGATAACCTTCACCTACCTTCACCTAAAATATTTAGACAGGACAACCTTATTTCACAACGTATTTAAGATCAAAACATCAAACTTAGTAAAAGACAATCAACACAAATAAAGTAATAAAGAGATAATCAATCATCACTAATACACAAGGAGTTATAACGGTTCGATGCTTAAAACCACATCTACTCCACTCCTAAAATTACTACCCTCGTAATTTTGGCTTTCACTATTTCAAGGTTTTCACAAGGTCACCTTAAAAACCTGATACAGTTTTTATGATTTTCATGGGCTATCACAACAAAACCCAATTTGTGATTTTCACGGGATCACCACAAAAAAAAAAACCTGCTAAGATTTTTGGGCAATCTCAAAAAAACTCAAATGAAATAAAGAAATATAAAGTACTTATCTTCAGATGCTGAGTTGAAGACGTAACTGTAACTTAATTGCAGCGATCTTCTTTCTTGGGAGATTGATGAAGTCGTATATGTGTTCAACCCAAAAAGAATATAGGAATCTAATGTATTTTCAATAAACAAAACTCTAATTGCTGCAAATTATATTCTCTGAATCTCAAGTAGACTTTAGATAACTCTCTTAAATACAATTGAAACTAACTTGAGAAAGAGAATAAAATAAGCTAATAACATATTAGAATTATCGCACAAATAACTTAATGAAGGCCCGACTTTCGCTTTTTACTTGAGTAGATTAATCACCGATTTTCGTGTTGTAAATGAGTGAGAGAAGGCCTCTATTTATAGCTTAAGGATTTCAAAATTCGGTTGGCCAAATTCCAATGATTGCATTCCAATGACTCTCGGATTTCATGAGATAAAATCTTTTAAAAATTCAACTGGCCCTGTCACGCCCCAAACTCGGGAATCGAGCTCACAAAATTCCTGATTGCCGAATCTGGTGCCGACAGCCTCTCGTAGTACCCTATTCTCGGCTCCCAGCACCCATATACCAGATTTAGATCTTGGGATCTTACAAGGAGGATTTTCAACGTGATTTTTTTTGAACGGTTAATCTGTTTAGGCGGTTACACATTTTGTTCATGGTATCAACGCATATCGAAGAGACAAACCTGTTCGACATGTCACACATAATATGGTGCACCAGCTCAACATGAAGGAAACAATAGATAACTCTAACAGCTTTTGTATATATCCTGAAAAAGTATAAGTCATACATATGAGCAAACCGCAGCTCGTGAGTCTACTACGTGTTAGGAGTAAAACATGTCTTATCAGGGCGCTCCCGTAAAGACATTCAAAACAACTATAGACATGTTATCAACCAATCATGTTATCATAGGTGAGTAAATTATCAATCAATCATGTCGTACAACTCACAAGTTATCATGAACATGACATCAATAATAGGCATGTCACTCAATAAGTGACCATGAATCATTAAAATAGTCAATTATCATGAACAATATAATTAAATTCCATTTTCTAATATATGTCATACGATAGAAGGGCAATGATAGAGCTGGCATGTAGAGTCAAGATGATAGTACATGGTATCGCAAGCTGTGGTGTCCATCACAAGAGACTTCTATTCAAACCAGTCCCATACCTAAATTTGAATAGCTAAACTTAATGTGGTAAACTCTTGATCTCAGGTTGGTCGCGTACCCAACCGAAATCATGGCCATAGTGAAAGTTCACATAATGATTTACTTGCGCACCACCAACCCGAGTGGATAGTGAATGAATGAATGAATGAATGAGTCAGTTGCTGAGTACGCAACTCGTACTCAGTAAGTCTACATATAACCACCGCAACGCTTTCGATGTGGGACAAGGTTCCGCCCCACTGTATGCATAGTAGCTTGCCAACCATGGTAGCTCCCTTAGGCCCTTAGGCCCAGCCCACATCAGCGTCAGCCCACGTGTGCCCGCCTACGTGTGCAACAGTGATGGGCGTCACATTATCAGTACCGTACATCTCTAGGATATCACTGGGGTTTAATAAAATGTTGTCAGCCATACTAAGGTTATGTGGTGGAAGGCCTACGTGGCCGATGTTATATGCAAGATGCAACGCAAGCATGCCATTCCTCATCAAGATCCACATATTAGTACAGTTCATCTTTGGAATATCATCAGGGTCTAGTGCACTATACATTGACTACCCCTCCCCTAGGCATGCAGTCAAGTGAGTGTAAGAGACCTCACTATCCGCCTGACTAGTAGTTAGCCAATATCTACCCGGCTCATCGGTAGTGGACCCATTCCTCGAGCTGGTCAAACTTAACCTAATTGTACTCCCTTCATCCGAGCGAGTAAGGTCACACCCCCTTCCAACTGATCATGACACAGTGGAAGACGCGGCCTATTGGTATTCGGCACTCGGGCGCTCATGCATCCACTCAGTTTCGACGTTAGAGCAACTTCCTGGTACCATAAGGGTTTATGTACTTTTACCCAGGGACATCTATGATGGCCCATGTCTAGAACCAAAACATTTCGATGTCCAATCCTTCCATCCACGATATACCTGTGGAGGCTACAGCCCTGATGTCGCTAGGGCATACAATAATCATGTCAAACAAATGCGAGATGCATGAGTCATACTATCCAGTCATGCAGCAATCCTGCGCGTACCATGGGCTCATGTGGGGCAACTCCGTCTCACAAGGAGTCTCCTAAATAACTCAGTCCAATGACATATGCTATGATTAATCATTTCTTACAACATGCATACAAATGATGCGTATGGGCATGTATCATGATGTTATACTAAGCATGTTCTCAGTGTGTCCTACTAGACTAAGTATGCTAGCATGATTATCAAATATAAACAATAATTAGCCTAAACACAAGAATAACCAATGTGACGTGAGGGTCCATATATTTAAGTGTCATTAATAGCACACTAAGGCCCTATACCTCTTGTGAATACTTAACAAATGGCTACCAGGGCTCCTATAACACGCACATACATAAGGTGCATAGGTTATAGTGGCACACAAGTTCTAACATGTATCATCATTATCATAGACATCATTCATCATCAAATTTATCCTCATAACATGTATCATGCAATCATGTGCATAGAGTACATAGCATATAGGGATTCACAAGTATCATCAATATCATGGCCATTGTCCAATACCATCATTATACATGCCCTAGGCATTAGTCGTCTATCATGCAAAAGGTTATCCTTATGTCCACCAACATCATTTATTTATCATTATTCACGCATCAAGTAAAATATGATTCTCTTATCCGCATTATCATCACGACAATCAATACGTGCATTATTATCACTTATCAAGCATGGTGGTCAATTAGCATGTTTTGTCATCATGTGTGTGTGTATGTGTGTGTGTATATGTGTGTGTGTGTGTATCATCATCATCATCATTACCATGAGGATCATTTTCACTTCATGATTAACATAAACAATGTCATAAGTGTTATAAATAATTACTCATCCATCATCAATGCATATGCTCTAATTCACCATTCATTAAATCATATCTATCATTTCAACTAACAACTCACAATCATCATTATCATGTTACCATACATGTATCATCATCTCACCCATCACTAGGTGCATCCTACTTAGTGTGACTTCTACACTGGACTTGAACTACATGCAAGGCATGGGGTCGTATAGGTCAAGTGTGAGTCCCACTTGGTGAACCAATAGGCCAACCCAAGGGCATAAATGTCCAACCACAATGCTCTTAATGGTGTGAATCTAGTTCCACAACTAAGTGGGCCCCATAGATTCCACCAACTAGAAACAATGCATAATCTCAAACATAAAGGATAGCATGCTAACATCATTCATGTCATATATCATATTGGGCCCACTAGCGACATACACAACAAACCAAGAAAAGCCCAATTATCCAGTTTATGCATTGTAAAATAGGTCTCTTTAAGCGTGGTTCACTCGACTATAGTTAGTATGAAAGATACGCTACCCCAGTAGGCAATGGGCCTGCCCAACAAGCTCAAGGAACCATTGTGGGATTCTCATTCCCCAACAATTTCTTTTAGTGTTGGGCCCGCTTGGGCCTTAGGGTTGCATCATTTAGATGGGCTTAAGGCCACTTGTGTCTTAAGAGAACATTTGGATAATAAGATTTGTGCACTAAATATTTTACAAGTTATACAACACCCATTTACAAAACATGTTAGGTGGACCTCCTTACATGAAAGGTAAGGCCCATATAAGATAGCCCATATTAGATGGCCCACTTAAGCTTTTTAAGCCCAACAATATCTGAGAGTTATTTTTCAGAGTTTAGATGCTACATTAAATTCTTTGAGAAGGTGGTGGACCCCACTGACGTGGCCCCACATAAATTTTACATCAAACAGATTTTTGTGCAATGTTGGTTTTTGGCCATCTTCAATTCAGATTTATGATCATGTGAGACCCACATCTGGTGAAAAGAAGGATTCATCTGGTAGCTCTACGTATGAGATGTAAAAGGTAGAAGTCAATCCTCATTGGTTTGGTGTATACAATTTACGGTGATGTCCCAAATATGGGTACTTGGAGGAAATGTACAGGAAACACAGTGTAGAATTAGTTTTGGCCCGATCTTGAGTACGTCCCATGATCACAGGGGACCACCTTTCAGTGTCCCATCAGGTGCCCTTGGTTGTATATGTATGTACTTCAAAAACTATAAGCTGGGACCAATTGGTTGTGCACACGTAATATTTGGTATAGGGTCAAACATAGGTACTATGATTTTCTTCACATAATTTTTTGCATAACCATGCTTGACCACATTTTAGGATCCACTCCCTTATCATGTGGGGTTTGATTTAGCTCGAGTAAAATATTATTTATTTATTCATTGGTATAGGTTAAAGGTTTCATGTGGTGGCCTACTCATATCTCCAACGTGTGGTCCACTACAGAGGGCCAAAGTTGGTACAAAACATAAATAATCAGACAATTTTCATCATTGGGGTCTTTCACAAGGCCCAATTTCCAAACACTTAGGGATCATTCCTGATAAAAAGGTGGGACATCCCAGCTCACTTATATAAGAATTAAACATCCCCCAAAGTAGGACCCTTAACTAAAGAGTGTGAGGCCCACTATAAGGTGTCAAAGAGGCCTACATGCAACACAGTCAAGTACTTAGAAAATTTTAGCAAACAGAAAGTGCAAAGGAAATGAAATAGATCCAATGGTAAGTGGGGCCCACTTGCTAGCAAACCATAGATAAGAGACACACAAAAATATACATGGGTTTCCAGATTGGATGAATTAATAAAATGCATAAATCACAAGTGATCCCACACTCAAGTGGATCAATAAGAGGACGAATGTTATGTATAACATATATCCAACATACACATCTAGTAGCACATGAAATATATTGATTAAATCTCTATAATCAGATTCTCTGCTGAAAAATCCGATCCAATGGAATGTTTATTAATACATCATTTAGGCTGTATATAGGTTTCCAACCATACAGAGCCTTAGATCCATCTGGACCATACAAAACAATTTAAGATTTATCCTTACGGAAGTATCTGTTGGTTCAGAATTTTTTAAATTTTATCATGAAAGAATCTGATCATAGGGACCGTATATATGATTATTTACTATCTCAAGTAAGTTAAGAACAAATATCAAATACATCTGACCGTCGGAATCACGGATATCGACTACACAAGAATGGTCATAACAAGCCCTCAAATACATCTTTCGTATAAGGTGAAGATCTCAGTTGTCCGAACTCCGATTGAGGCTTATTATATACCGTTGAAAAGCTGGTTCGATTTTCTATGAATCCATTGGAATTTATATTTTTAATACATTCATTAAAAGAGTTAAAAATGAGTCCGTTTTAGGCAAATCGGAATCCTGCATGTGCTACTGGACAACAACTAAGTAAACTTGGTGTTACGGATGATTGGACCGTTGGATGGCTACGAAATTTGGTCCAGAGTTAGTTCATATTATGATTCATGTTATTCCGAAGTTTCAACTTTGATCTTAGCATGGTCGATTTTATATGATTTTTAGAACTTGCTATCCAGATACAAAAAAAAGGATTACATGCGAAGGGTGTGAATATGATGTTCATCATGGTGGACCATACTGACATGGGCCACTTTACTGACCACCATAGTCATAAATATATGCACATAAGAACTCCACACTAGTGGGGCCCACACATATCAAGAAAATAAAAAGAGAAAAAAAGAGGAGGATGAGGAGAATGGGAGGAGGGGTGTAGACTCACCTCAATGGATAGATGGTTGGATAATGATGTGTCATGCCCCAAATTTAGAAACCAGGCTCACAAATTTTTGATCGCCAAATCTGCTGTCGACAGTCTCCTAGTACCCCATTCTCGGCTCCCGGTGCCCATATGCCAGATTCCGATCCTACGATCCTACAAGGAAGATTTTTCAACGTACATTTATCTCATAAGAAGCATAACCACAAGTTTACTGAAATCACAAAGGCAACATCATCATCACATATCCACTAATATAAATAGTTAAATACAGTGCTGAAAGGGAAATACATATATCAAAAATCAAAGCTCTACAAGACAGTTGCATGCTCCAAGTTTAATGCTACTGTGACCTAACGCCACCTGCACGCATCTATCGTGCATAAGCTTATAGACAGCTTAGTGGGTGGTGTAACTGTGTGCGTAAGGTAAGTGCTAAGTATGCAATATCAGAACAATGCGGAAACATAGTAAGCTAAATATCATATACTGAGGATACAATGCAATTTACAAATGCTGATGAGTCCACAAATACCGTCAACCTCATCTAGGCCATATAAATGCAGAAACATAGCAATCCAAAATGCCATATGTCGCGGATGTAATGCAATATATAGATCCTGGCGAGTCTATAATACAATCAACTTCATTTAGGCAATGCAATACAAAAGTATAATAAACTAAATGCTATGTGCTGAGGATGCAATGCAATATGCGATACGAATGAAATAACCAAGCTGAAGTGTGAAGTCAGGATGATAGTACGTAGTATCGCAAGCTATGGGGTCCATCACAAGGGACTTCTATCCAACTAGTCCCATACTAAAATTTGGATAGCCAGACTCAATATGGTAAACTCCTGATCTCAGGTTGGTCACGCGCCCCAACCGAAATCTTGGTCATTGCGAATGTATATATAACAATTAGTTGCGCACCACCAGCCCGAGTGGATAGTGAATGAATGAATGAGTAAAATGCTGAGTATGCAACTTCTGCTCAATAAGTCTACATATCAGTACTGTACATCTTTGGGATCATCACCAGGGTCTAGTACACTCTACGCCAGCTTGCCGCTCTTATCCGAGCGTACAACTGGGTAAGTGGAAGAGACCTCACTATCCGCCTGCCATTATTAGGCTCGGCTCGTCGAAAGTAGACACATTCCTCAAGCTGGTCAAACTCAACCTAGATATTGCCCCCTCACTCAGGCGGCTAAGGTCACACCCCCTTCCAACCGACCATGACACAGTGAGAGACGTGACCTACTGGTATACGGCCCTCTTGCGCTCATGTATATTCACTTGGTCTAGATGTTAGAGTGTCCCCTGACCTCGGGGGTTTATGGATTTTTACCTAGGGACATCTATCGCACCCGTATGCTAAAATCAAACATTTTCGGTGTCCCATTTAGCCATCCACGATATGCCTATGGAGGCCACGACCCTGGTGTCCCTAGGGCGTATGGTGGTCATATCACAAAATACGAGATGCATGAGTCATACCATCCAGTCATGCATCAAACCTGCATGTACCACACGCTCATGTGGGGCAACTCCGTCTCTTAGGGAGTCCCATACTAATCCGCCCAATGGCATGTGTTATGACAATCACTCCTCATATCAAGCATACATATGATGCGTATGGGCATGGATCCTGAATCTATACTAAGCATGTTATATGATGATGATGTACTCTCCTCATGTCAAGGATGGGCCTAAACGGCCTACTCATATTAAGAATAGGCCTAACGAGGCCTAAAGAAAGGTCACAATGTGGACATTTAACCATTATTGCCCATCAATATGGACATTCAACCAATATTGCTCTCAAAGAGTGGCCCTCATAGGGCAAAACATATAGTGGGGCCCATGGCCTTACATACAACAAATGGGCCTCACTTAAGAGCCCAATATACATCATAATGGGTCTCACTATATAGGCCTCATATAATCACAACGAGCCTCATACATAGGCCTCACAAACATCACACTGGGCCTCATCATATCGGCCTCATATATCACAATGGGCCGCATCACATGGGCCTCATATCCATCATGTGGGCCGCATCACATGGGCCTCATATACATTAAGTGGGATGCATCACATGGGTCTCATATACATCAAGTGGAATGCATCACATGGGCCTCATATACATTAAGTGGGCTGCATCACATGGGCCTCATATACATGATGTGGGCCGCATCACATGGGCCTTACACATCACAATGGGTCGCATCACATGGGCTTCTCATAAATCATAGTGGGCCTCATCATATGGGCTTCATATACAACACATCGGGCCTCATATACAACACATCGGGCCTCACTCATGGGCCACATATACATCATAATGGGCCTCATCAATGGGCCATAAATACATCACATTGGGCCTCATCAAATGGGCCACAAATACGATGGGCGGCGTGGATGTAAAACAAATGAACGATGTGGATGTAAAACAGGTGGACGGTGTGAATATAGAATACATACATTTGGTGGGTCACACTATCAGATGGATGGTGTTTATAAAACACATACATCACTGTGGGTCACACCGTCCCACATGCAGGGACGGTGTGGATATAACACATTACACAGGTGGGCCCCACACCCCAAGACGGTGGACAACATAGATATAACACATTCCTCATGATCAAGCCCATTAATCTTGCTGACGATAATTGGGTGGGCTGCTAGCCCACCGTCCAGATGATGGACGGTTGGGATATAACACATATTTCAGGATCTAACCCACAGAACTTGCTGACATCAAAATAGTAGCATATAGTGTTGGTGTGGTCCACATAGATGGATGGTTTGGATATGTCACATGCCTCATGGTGGGGCCCACCGTCTCAGTCAGTGGACGGTGTGTGAATAAAACACTTGCATCAGGTTAGGACCCACCATCCATGGGTTGGACGGTGGATGGAATACATGAGGGTGGGTCCCACTTGAAATTCATATCTATCTCATTATTATTATTATTATTTTATTTATATATATTTTTTACAGCAGCTGTGAAGCTAAAAGTCCCCCACCGTCCAGATGGACGGTGGGATAAAATACATAAATTATGGTTGATCACACTGTCCCATGTGCAGGGGCGGTGTAGATGTAATACATATCTCAGGTGCGTCACGCAAGTGAACGATGTATATGCATCATGCACCGAGGTGGGGTCCACGTGTCCCAAAAATTGACGAACGGTATGGATATACAGGTACATCACGGTAGAGTCCCACCATCCCAGTCATCTGGATGGTGGGGATGAAACCATACCTTAAGGTGTGTCCACACGTGTGAGACCCACCTAGCTTTGGGATAAAGCCAATATTTGTGTTTTCCTCATCGTCTAAGTCCACTGGATGGTGCCAACAGCGTTGGACCGTCCAGCCACCTGATGGGTGTCGTCAAGGTGGGCCCACTTAGACAGCGGTGTGGTCCACGTGGTGGATGGCATGGATAAAAAAATACATCGTGGTGGGCCACAAGATGAGAAGATAGATAGATAGATAGATAGAGAGAGAGAGAGAGAGAGAGAGAGAGAGAGAGAGAGAGAGAGAGAGAGAGAGAGAGTGAGGCGGGAGAGCTCCGCCACTATGAGCTCCCCTAGATGGGCCATATACAACACATATAACAAGATGGGTCTCAAATCATGTGGGCCCTATAACAAAATCACGATCTAGTATGATGAACACCCACCGATTGCTAATCTTCTTAGTTCTATGGCTTCCTTAGCTCCTTGGCTTCAACTTTAATAAAGGAAGATGAGGATTGAAGGGTGGAGATGAGAGTTTAGGGATAGGAAGTGGGCCACACACTAGGCTGTTTCTCTCTTAGAAAGCTTGGACGTCCACCTTCTCTTTGGTGCTTGGAAAATGGTGGAGAAAATGAGAGAGAGAGGAGATGTAAGGAAAGAGGGATGGGTTGTTGTAAGGAAGGGATGGGTTGTTGACTTTGGGGATGGCTTGGTATGGGTTTATTTGATTTGGTGAAGAGAGAGGTATGGGTGGGTGATGGGTTGCACTTGACTAGTGATTGATTGATTGATGTGATATTTGGTAGAGATTCTCTTGGGTTTTACAAATGCGGGACATTTTTCTGAAATATGTGCAGGCCCACAACTCCTGGCCTCGGTATCGCATTGGTGCGCAAGACATGACGTTAGAACCATGGAGACGACGTGGTCGTTAGGGTACAAGTCTCGGGTTGAGTCAACTCAGATATACAGGATACGACTTAGGGTCACGCGCAAATGCCGATTACAGGTTATGATTTGCTGGAATTCGACAGGGAGGATCGCGGAAGTCTAAGGAATGGTACGGACTAGGATTCGGGCCTTACGTGATGCGTTGTCCACTCCCCTCTTTGGTTAATGGTGGACCACACCTTGGCCCCACTCTCTCTTACTCTCTCTTAAAATCTCAGAAATTTCTAAGTATAGAAAAATAATAAGTGCAAGAGAGTTCCTACTCTTATATAGGGAATTGGGGGTTGAGTTAGCAAGATGATGTGATAAGTTTATGAGATCTTATTAGTGCTAAAAATGAGGTGGAATGTGATGTATTGTAAGGCCCGTATCCTAAACCATACCGTTCCTTAGACTTCCGCCATCCTCACTATCAATCTGTGACCTGTAATCGGTGTTTATGCGCGACCCTAAGTTGTATTTCATAGATCTGAGTCAACTTGACTCGAGACTTGTACCATTTTGACCGCACCGTCGCCGCGGTTCCAACACCGTGTCTTCCACACTGATGCGATGCCTTGGCCAGGAGTTGTGGGCCCGCGTTTATTTGAAGGAAACCCCGTGCGTTACGAATCTCAAGAGAATCTCTACCCAATCCATTACATCAATCAATCAATCAAAAGTCAAGTACAATCCATACCTAGCCCATCCCTCTCTTACCAACAAGGCATGACACCCATCCCTCTCTCACTCAAAAGTCAACCAAGCCCATACCCTTTATGTCATTTTTCTTACACACCCATCCCTCTCTCACCCAAAAGTTAACCAAGACCATGCCTTCCATGTCATTTTTCTTACACACCCATCCCTCTCTCCTTACATCTCCCATCCTTCACTCCATCTCATTCCATTCTCTATCATTTTCCTAACAACCAAGAGAGAAAAAGACTAAGGAGAAAAAAAGAGAAAGAACCTAAGATCAAGGCCCACTTCCTACCACCAAATCTCACCATCTAACCCTTCAATCTTCATCATCCTCTATCAAAGAAGAAGCCAAGGAGCTAAAGAAGTCATATAACTAAGAAGAAGTGGAATCGGTGGGTGTTTTATAAGCTTAGATTTTTGTTTTGATGATGGGCCAATTAGGGCCTACCGATTGATGGTATGGTTCACACTTTGGACCCTAGGTGTGGTCGATGGCCCACCATGATTTATATGTTCATTCCATGATGGGGTCATACTCTATGGACCCCATCATGATGTTTATTTTCCTAGTATGAAAAGGTCATCTAGACCTTGCATTTTGGGGGAGAAGGGATCTCTACCGTTAGTTTTGATTGGTGTGCCCACATGTAATGAGACCCACTTGATGTACGTTTGTAATGCATGGAAGGGAGGGCTCATAGTGGCGGAGCCCTCCATCACTCGTTCTTTCTCTCTCTCTCTCTCTCTCTCTCTGCTTTTCCTTGTTGTGGACCCCACAGTGTTGTACAGGTTTTATCTCCATCATCCATATGGTGGGGTCACCCCAGCCAAGGGCCCAAGGACCAGCCAGGCCCAACGGATAGGCTGCTATCCAGTAAGCCTGGACGGTGGGCCTGGACGCTGTCAATTTTAAAAAAAATAATAATCACAATAATAATAATATATAATATAATATCATTATGTATATATCATATATGATGGGCCCCACGTGGGACCTTATAACGCCCCGTGTTTTGAGGACCTGAGTATATACCCGTTTCCCAAAAACTTGAGTGTTAACCTCGAAAATTCAATGTAAGTTTGAACCTCTTATCATTAATCAGAGTTAACAGCAACAAAGCTAGAGTAAACCATGCATTGAAAAAAAGCATTCCAACATCACGAAATTTCAAATGTAGTGCCCATACAAGACTTATATAATCCCAAATACAAAGTTCATTAAATAAGAAAAACAGAATTCTATCATCTAATGGTGGAGCTCAATATGGGCCACAGGGACCCCGTCTAGCTCCTCAGCTACCCAATCTGCTCCAGCAACCTAGTGAATAACATCGACTCGCTCTACACCTACATCAACTATTACGGTTTGATAACATCAATGACTATCGTAGAGAGGAGCACCATCTAAGATTGCGCACTCATCATTCATAATCAATATAGAACGCAAGTCATGAATTTAGATATATTAAACATGACATTTCATAATCATACGTATATACTCAAAAATTAAACGAATCAATAGAATCTCATCATAAGCAGAATATGGTAGCAATTGCAATATAAGAAAACATGTTCAAATAGTCAAATAATCAATCACACGACTTTCTATTGCACCTGAAAATCACATTGTACGAGAACTCCGTAAGATGACTAAAAAATTAATAAGCGAACTTCAGCTCCATCTAGAAATCGTGGTATAAGCGAAATCCATAAGGTGAATAGAAAGTCAACCTTTAACCCTCTTCTTCACACGGAAATTATGTCGTACGTGAACTCCGCAAGATGGCTAGAAAATCGATAAGCGAACTTCAGCTCCACCCGGAAATCATGGTACGACTGACCTCCACAAGATGAAGAGACAATCAACATACAAACCCTAGACCACCTGAAAATCATATCGTACATGAACACTGCAAATGGCTACAAAATCGATAAACTAACTTCAGCTCCACCCGGAAATCATGGTACGACTGAACACCGCAAGATAGCTAGGACGCAACACGATATATGAATGTAACCATCAAGCCACAAGAGGGCACCAATAATCCATCAACGCCATGAAGGGCAACTAGACGATCCAAGCCGTGTAGGCAACATGCAGTCCAAGCCATGTAAGACAAAGTGCGATCCAAGCCATGTAAGTCAACCATGGACTGCGAGATGGCTAGACCTCAACATGTCCCATTCAGTCCATAAGATACTCACAAATGACCACATTTAATTAATTAACAAACCCTACAACTTGAGATAACATGTTGCAGCCGATTCATTCATGTTTGCTAACATTAAAGAGACATAACAATTATTCATTACATGAGTCAGTCACATGACATGTTGGCAAAATTATATAATAAGATAAGTAAACTATGAGCTAATTTAGAGCTACTAACTTCATGGAATTAAAACATCATTTATGTCCAGATTGGTGAATTTAAGTGGGAAGGACGAAGGGTGAGTCTTCACCTTTGCTTCAACTAAGAACTCAAGACCTTTAGGCTTAGCTATAGAAGCTACAACAAAATAGGGGAATCAGCTTTTAGAACAATTTAAACAACCTAAAACTTAATAACTCAATGAGTTAATGTAACGCCCTGAAAATCGGGGGTCGAGTGTAACTCAACTCCCGAGTTCCAATGCATCACTTATGCAACATGTTTAATGATGTTTGAATGTTGTCTGTGTTAGAGCAGTAAACATGAATGAGATTATACCAAAGCAGTAATTCATACTCCAGATCAATTGTATAAAAGCAAGCGGAAGACTGAACTGTATATATAAGTATGTAAAGAAACAAAATAAACGATTCATTATCCAGAGTATGAATCCTTCTGAGTCACAATATACATGTCTGTTTATAAACAAAATGTCAAAATAAACTAGGTACAATCCCTGTAAATCCCATCGGTCCCGGACCTAGTCGAAGCGCCCAAGAAGAGCTGCATATACGAGAACTCCTCCTGGTCCTCGTCATAATCGAGCTCGCCTCCAGAGTAGTCGGATCGCCTAAACCTGAGACAGAGTCTGGTTGGTGTGCGCAACACCGTCCCGTAACGTGGGAGTGAGTAGCTAACTCAGTGGAACGATAAGGCATAAGTTATCATGTTATCAATACAGTCAAGCGGTAATGATAAAGCGAAAATCAAACACTCCTAGTTACTCGATTAATGCAAGTATGAATGCAGGTATGATGGATGCCCTCGCCGACATACTCCCTCATGCGACACCATTCACGTTCGCGGCATGCTTACATCCCACAGTGCTCCACATCTTCCAGGCACATGCGATGCATGATGAGCATGATTACCGAGTTTTTAATTAGTTCGTTTCAAACAGCAGGATTGGGAAACTAAGGTACCTCCCTTATATCATTTCCAAACATGATCCAATCTAGGGTCGTCAGTCCTAGTTAATATCAGACGATGGTGTGTTTTCTAGGTCACTGCAGAGGCTGCCAGGGCTGTTACGCACAAAGGTTGCACCACTCCCCCATCACCCCTTAAACAATTCATCACTATACAGAAATAGGCCTAGTTCATACTCTATATATCGCGGCGAACCCTAAGGCACGCTGCAACTTCAGAATATGCTCGCGGTCACTACAAAGGGCCGCTGTGGCTGTAATTACGCACAAAGGTTGCACCACTCCCCCATCACCTTATCAATGTAGGCCGACAGCGCGAATATAGTGTCCCATACCACCATAATCGGCTCACGAGTTAAATTGCTCACTGGTCACTACGGGGAGGCACGTAGCCCCAGCGTAGGCCGACAGATCGACCACGGTGTCCCATACCACCATGCCCGGCTCATGAGTCTTAGCGGATCGAGGTACCATGGTTAACGGGAATTTCACTGGTAAGTTTGGTACCCTAGGTTCAAGCATTAGCGACCAAATATGGTGAACATACATAAGACACACGGTTTACTTGACGTGTTCGGCTGGCTCGAGTGCACAACAAGTTGGGCGATATGAAGCGCAGAAGCACCTCGTGTGGCCAACCACTATCGCCAACCGAAGTACAACACGGGTTCGCCAACACATCATGCGTGGCGGAATGAATCCCAACCACATCTTCAAGTCTGATACCAGATGCCTGGACTATGAACATAGTCCCAAGCTCAGTCAAATCCTAACCATAGCATATGAAATATGGCATGATAACATGGTAATTCAAGGACACTAGTAATCATGTTATAAAGCATATCATGAAGCATGTTAATAAACAAATTACAAGGCATGTTCAAAAGCATGTTATAAAGCATTATACAAATAGGGATACAATTACATATATTTCATAGGTAAGTGGTTAGAGTGAATAACCACATGGAGGACGTCATACGTGACTCTAAGGTAGCGGAGAATCCCATCTCAGTACCTACCTAAGGTTCTAACACTTAAGCACTTACACTCACAAGTGATTTCACCAACCCTTGGAATGCACTATTTCGACATACATGACGTATGCTAGAGAAATGTGTACTAGGATTGTCCCTTTACCAAACTAGTATTTTATACATATACATCATATTCATACAGCAATTAAACATGGCAATCACATCAGCACATTTTATACGTATAGGGTACTTCCTCGTATACCCAATTTCGACATACATAGTGTTTACAAAGGAACATAGATTGCGGCGATTCCTTTCGCCAAACTAGTATTTTAATCATGTATTGTATAATCATATATTAAATAAATATGTCAAACATTATTCCAAAAGAAATACGTATACGGTATTTCTAAAATACGTAATTTCAACATACGTCGCATTTACAAGTGAACATATGTTTTGGCGGTTCCTTTCGCTAAACTAGTATTTTATTCATATATTATATAATCATACATTAAATAAACATGTCAAACATTTATCCAAAAAAAATACGTAAACGGTATTTCTACGTATACCTAGAATATGTGAAATTCCATATTTCACAACGTTAATCAAAACAGGAAACGGAAAGCACTTTGTACATGTGCAATTGTAAGCAGATCATGAATCTACCATTATCTGACATTGAAAGCATTGAAAACCGTAACTTATACACTTAAAGTCCTCACCTTTGCCTTTGGAAACGAAACGAATCAGCAAGGGTAGAAGAACTTCCGTATACGGGAGATTTCTAGCCTAAAGAGCGGAATCGGTTAGTCATTACACATCCTACATCGATCCCACCTCAAATCAGACCTAGGGTTAGGGTTTCTTACCTTCAAATGAGACGGAATACGCCGGGAAAACACCTGGAATGAAGCGGTGTAGGCCGTGTAACAGTCCAAAGCAGTAGGAGGAAAATCGGCAACAAAACCCAAGCTCTTCTCTCTCTTTTCTCTCTCTCCCTCTAGGGTTTTCTCCAAAATTCGTATGGCTGTGAGAGGGGCTGTTCTAAGCCCCTTTTATAGCCAAAAACATTCCGAAATTAGACTTAGGTTCAAGGGGTACTGCTTATATAGGATTTTCGTCGCTTTTCCAGCTCAAAAGGGAGGTTCTGGTAGCCCTCCTTGAACCAAACGTCAGACTTAAGCTCACCATCGATGGATCTACGTGGGATTACGTTTTTGACTCGATCGGATACCCAGATCGCACGTGGCGGACCACTTTCAGTTCGACGGTCAGTGGGCCACGATCAGAAATTCTAAGTACATGTAAATGTTCCTGAAATTTTTCTTAATCCGAGGGTGTAATTTGGTCTGATTCTGACGGTCAGGTTGCTTAATACTGACGCGTCAACGAATGATGCCAGATCACTATTCCAGATATTTATTTTGGCATGGGAATAGTGTTTTTCACACTCCCTCGCTCCGAATCGAAAAGAATGGCCATGGAACATCAGATGGAGCTGATTTTTGAGATGATTGTTAAGCCCAGTGGGGCGGTCCTAGTTCCTTAGCTTCGGGTTAATCGGACTCCCGATGTGCGATCTAGACCTAATACGAAGTTTCGTTTCATTCCCGAGAGCAGAAGGGAAATGAGTTTGGTTCTAAACTTTAGGGTAACCTAGCGTCACTTGTTCTGCAAGTTTTGGGTCTTGCAGATCGTATTTAAAGCGATCCTAACGGATTTCACGACAAATCGAGTTTAGTACTTAGTTAACTTTGTTAAATTTCTAAAGAATTTAATCCTACGTGATTTCTGGTCGAGGTGGTACTCGACCCAATGTACGAAAATTTTCGGGTCGTTACAGTTAATTAGATTTTACCTAAACTCAAACAAGCTTGATTCTAGTAAGCCCCGAACTTGACAGCTATAAGGCTCGAGTGGGACAACCTAAACTCAGTCCAACTCCACCGAGTTGACTTGGCGGGTGCAACTAAAATCCTAAATCTCTCCCCTTCCTCTTCCTTTCTCTCTCTCTCTCTCTCTCTCTCTCCTTTTGCTCTCTTTCTTCTCTTTTTTCTTTCTTTTATTATTATTATTATTATTATCATTATTATTATTATTATTATTATTTTTTCCCTTGCTGGAACCCCAGCTGGACTAGGCCATTCAACTTAGTCAACTTAGTTCCAAAACCGAGTCGGCTCGGTTTTTTACTAGACAGCAACTCCAAGACACTAGGCGCTCTCCAGCCCTCTCCTTCTCCTCTCTCTTCTTCTCCCTCAACTGGTTCGACCCAAACTTAGTTGCTGAGTCGGTGGTACACTAGCAGCAGGTGCACCTCTCCTTCCTCACATTCTTCTTTCTTTCTTCTTTTTCTCCTTTCTCAGGCTAAGTCAGCAAGAAAAATCGGACATGAACTGATCTCGAGTTTGAGTGAACTCAGCTTGTCTCAACAGTGTTACAATTAGAGGCGCAGGTAGCTCGCACCCTACCTTCGTTCGCTAATCTTGTTGAGTTTCATCCTAGTACACATGGGATGGATATAGGGTTGGTTACATGGTGGAATGTCACGCCCCAGACTCGGTAACCGGACTCACAAGGAACTCGATGGCCGGTTTTGGCCGCAACAGCCTCCGTAGTACCCCATTCTTGGCTCCTGAGGCACGTTCCAATCCTGGGATCCTACAAGGAGGATTTTCATAATAGTATAATCATTACCAATACGAGCATTCCCAAGATCACAGCAAGTACATCTGGAGGTAACAAAGGATACACATTACAAAATCCACTAAGAATTTAAACTTTTACAAGCTTACATCAGGTCTGAAAAGACATACATAAGATAATGGAAAAAGAGAGAAAAGAGTCAGTAACACTGGAGTCCTCAAGCTCAACTCTACTCCACGCTCTGCTGCTACGACGCCTGCCTAGGATCTCCTACACGCATCAATCGTGCATAAGCTTATAGAAGCTTAGAGGGTGGTGTAAGTGTGTGATAATAGTGCTCAGAAGAAGATAGAGAATGCAGAAGGGAGTCATGATCAATACCAATACCACTAACCTTACCAAGGCTATCATGAATGCAAGAAACTATACCAAGGCAGTACGATAATGCAGGAAGCCATACTAAGGCTATATAATGCAATGAGTACTATGATGCAATGAGTACTGTAATGCCATGAGTACTGTAATGCGATGAGCACTGTAATGCAATGAGTACTGTAATGCAATATGAGGCTTACACAGCCGATGCAAATGCAATGCGAAGTAATGTCAGTGCTCATATCCAATCCACATATCAAATACATTTCCATCATAAGGAAATCACCGGGGTCCATTACACTGCTGGATGACTGCCACTCTACAGACCCTGCACAGTCAAACGAGCATAAGAGACCTCACTACCCTGCCTGCAGACAACTAATCACCAGCAAGGCTTGAAGGTAGCGGACCCATTCACGAGCTGGTCAGACTCAGCCTAGCAATGCCCCCTTACATCAAGCGACTAAGGCCACACCCCTATCCAACCGACTACACGATAGTGGGAGTCACGGCCTAACGGTATAAGGCCCTCATGCGCTCATATATACCACCCGGTCACGCCGTTGGAGCAGATCCTGGTACCATGGAAGTTTTGGAAATTTCACCCATGGGCATCCTATGCACCCGGTATGCTCAAGTAACATTTTCGGTGTCCAAACATGGCCATTCACGATGTATCTATGGAGGCTACAACCCTGATGAAGCAAGGGCGGTAATGCTCATATGCTATGCAATGTCAGATACATGAATCACACAATCAACCATGCATCAATCCCAAGCATCCAACGTGCTCAAGAGGAGAAACTACGTCCCTCGGGGAAGGTATCATGCAATGCCCAATATGACCACACACACAGTGTCAACCAAGCATACAATGATGCACATGATCATGAGGATGAATTTAATCACACTATAGGGCGATACACAATGTATATTACATTCCTCCTATCCAAGAAGGAACCAAGACCAGGTACTTGACAATATCCTTAAGGAATCCAACTTCTAGTGAGGGCCCATTTACCTGGGGTAGCCCACGAACTATGTATACAAGCTACGGGTCTAAGTAATGTGGAAATGAGCCTAACAAGAGTCTAAGATGAGTATCTAATCACATTTAGATACAATCGGGCCTAGAGGGGTCCATAATGGAGACATTTAACCACCATTCCCCAAGAAGCATCTCAACCACGAACTATATGGATACAAGGCCCAAGGCCCTACATTCAAGATAAGAACACAGGTAACCACATACATACATTCCTCATAATAGGCCATAAAAAGATACAATACCACTTTTAACAACATGGGCCCCAAGAGAGAAATTAAGGCCCAAGGCTCAATTCCCAATGGCCATAGAATCCATGCATTAAGTTGGACTTGGTGGGCAGCCTGCATACACAATATACGGCCCAAAATAAGTTTAAGTTTGGATGATGAAATGGGCCCAACTACATTAGCTCAATAGCTAACGATTTAAGTGGGCAACTAATGGCCCAATACTATCCTTATCTTAGCCCACAAGTCTATCAAAACGGTGGAAGTTGGCTTAATATATGGTTGGGCTAAGCTGGGACGTCCCAACCCACTCTAGGCTCATGGGATGCCCCAAAAATCTGATCTAAGATGGGGTCCTCATGTGATCACTAAAGGTGACCCAAAAATGTATTTATTAAGCCTAAAGATTATAAGAAAACATAAGCACGCAACATGCACACAAGTTCTCAAAATGGTGGGTCCCATGTCTAATAAAGTTTTAACCATAGCAATGTACATTTAAGGCCTCTTAATAAACGTTCGGCCTACTCTTCTTCCTGGGCTTGCGAAAGCCCAGAAATTAGTCAAATCAGTGGGAATGATCTCATGAAGGCCAACAATATTCATAGGGGGCCCCACCAGATGGAGGGTATGTATACATAAAGAAAAGATCAAGTGGGCTTGCTATTGGATTGTGAATCTTGTAGCAACCTAAGGCAGAGAGTGCCTCCATGATCGGGCGATCCAAGGCTTGGACAACCTGGACCACATGCATTAAGGTAGGTTCCACATACATACACATTGAGCCTTAAACAAATGGCCTAGGGTCTATGGTGGGCCTTTAACCATCCATAGAGAAACCTATGGGCCTACCTTAGGATCACCAAGGAGGACATCCAACCTCAACTGGTTTCCAAGAGGTAGCCCGCCACTACTCGAGTATGGAATAAGGTCTAAAGCTCAAGCAATGCATGGCCTAACGGGCCATACACCAAGCCCAACTCATAGCCATATAGTGGGCCCTTAAGTAAGGTTTGGGCCCAACCACAAAGGTCATAATTCCACATGTTGTGGTGAGCTTCATGGGCAGCCCAGTAATTCATTTACATGGGCAAGTTTCACATTTAACATAAGTGAGTTGGGCCTCACTTTTGGCCCAAGTACAGGGTCAGTTTAGTGGGCAGCCAAGGGCCCAACTTCTTGTGTATTATTGCCCCTAAGCCCATCACAATCGATAGGAGACTATAGGCCCAAGATCAATGGGCCTATCCAAAAGAACTGAGTCCACAAGGCCTACTTGCTAACACAAACATGCATATAATATATCACATAATGGGCCCAAAAGAAATGGCCCAAATAAAAGCCATCCAATTCATACATTATGGTGGACTTGAAGGCAGCCCGTAAACCCAAGAATACACATGGGCAAGGCCTATACTGACAGTGTGGGCCTTGCCACACCAGCCCAAAGACATAGTAAGGTCCCCACAATATACATTTATGCGGGCCTTGCAAGTCAGCCCACAATTAAGCACTTCATGAGGGCATCAAGGCTAATAAATGCACATGATCAGCTTGTAGACGGCCCATTGGGCCCATGAATCAATAAGGTCAGCCCTTGCACAATCTTGGGCTCAAGGGATTGGTTTCCAGGCCATTGGGCCTATAAAGCTATCAAAAATTCTGTTAAGGTTAGCCCACAAACCACCACAAAGGTGGGCCTCATGGGGCACTAATTAAGCCCAAAATGTCTAAGGAAGGAGGGCAAAGAGTGTGTGCAACACTCCCTTAAATCTGGTGGACCACCACGGCTCCAAAAGTTCAACTATGCAGTAAATTTGGGCCCTTACTGGAATTCCAGCCCACCCACTTCCTGGGCCTGCTGGAGTCCAGAAATTTATTTAATTTAAATGGGTTACTGATCCATGGTGACCCACACATATTACAGTGGGTCCCACCAGATAAGAAGGGGGATATATAATACTTACTTCAAGTGGGCCATGCCGTTAGAATGCAGGCCCAGCAGCCCAAGGTAGGGGCATGCCATGGTAGTTAGTCATTTGGGCCTGGGTATTTGGCCCAAAACTGACCCAATTTACAGGTCATACCACGATCAGTCCAGGGCCCTGATGGCCCTGAAAATTTGCAGGATTGTCCTTCCATAGGTGGACCACAACCCCACAAAATTTTAGAATTTTTGGATATTTAGAAATAATTTAATTAATTTGAATAAGACAAGCTGTCCAGAAAATCGGACTGGCCTGGACGTCCCAACGTGGTAGGCCAGTCCGGGCCTTGCAACGGTGTGCACAGGGGTCCATTAGACCTGAAATTTGGTAGGTAGGTTCTACCATGAGTTTAATACCTTCCTGTAAATTTTCATAATTTTTGGATACTCAAAAGTATTTTAATTCATTTAAAGAATACAATCCGTACAGGGTGAAATACTGCTGGAATATAACTGTCCTGAATTTGGGCCATCAAATGGGTGGGTTCTGGGCCTCCAAAATTCTTGAAATTTGGACCCAAGGTCCCTCATCAAGCCCACAACAAGGTGGGACCAATAAATATAGCCCACCTTCTAAGAAAATATTTTTTTTAATTTATTTTTATGGAACTATGCTGCTGAACTGCATAGCAGAAATTTCTAGCAGCCCACTATATTAGCTCACCCTTTTGGATGCCCAAATGGGGTCCATTGGCCCTAAAATTTTGCAGGTAGGCCCTACCATGGGTGGGACACCTCTCTACAAAATTTTAGAATTTTTGGGATATTAAAAGTATTTTATTTAACTCCTACAATTTATGGACAGCAAGGTATTTAAAAAACAATTCTACTGCTGAAACAATGCTGCTGCCCCTGATTTGCGCACCCCATTAGAGTGGGCCCAGGTCTGCCAAATTTTAAGAAAATGTAGGAACAACATCCCTACACAAGTATACAATAAGGTGGGGTCCACAAAGGTGGCCCACCATTTCAGAAACAGACTGATAATTATGTTTGTACAACAAGCACAGTTGCTAGACAGTCCAGAAAATCTGGACTATCCACCCTCCCTGGCCCACTCTTTTGGGTGATCAAACAGGGACGGATGAGGGTGAAATTTGGGGAACATCTAGGTGGAATCCCCACCTTTAAGAGGTATATATCAAATGGGACCAAACACCCCACCAATCATCCACAAATCTGAGCTTAAGACAGCTCAAAAATCTGTCCAGATGGCTTTTGGACAGCAACATAATACTGAATTAAAATAATTATAATCACTATAAAAAGAGGAAATCAATCCATGGAAATTATGGTATGGACCAACCCAGTGGGCCCCACAAACATTCAGACCATACCCCCTCCATGAAACCCATTGCATGTGCCCAAAATGGAGCAAATAAAGTGCCAATGTCCAAGGAATGGACATCCATGAGTGTCCACTTTGCTTGGACGGTCTGGATATTCCGAGGCCACTAAGTGGGCCACACACATCAGGAAATCAAGAATAGAATAATGGAAAATAAAAATAATCCAGCCACAAGAGAGGAAAATGACATGCATCAAAGGAAAATGCTATGATGAGGTCTATGGAGAATGGCCCCATCCATGGATCATGCATGCAAGGAAAAAGGGCCATTGGCCTCAACCATGGAGACATGAGGGACCTCCATCACCACTTGATGGATCCCACAAGCTCCTAAGAAAGAAATAAAGAAAGATCTAAGAGCACCCACCTAGATCAACCTTGAAACTTACATCACCATCATCTAGAGGCTCCAAGCAACATGGATCAATGGCTAAGATCAAGTAAGAAGGGGTAGATGAGGAGGTATTTTAGGGAGAAGGGGCTGGAGAAAATGGAGGAATTGCTGGCCATGGAGAGAATGAGAGGGAGGGAGAGAGATAAGGAGATAGAGAGAGAGAGAGAGAGAGAGAGAAATCATTTGTTTGTAAGAAAAGAAATAATTACCTATGGGAGGAGAAAACAAGGTTGTAGGGTAGATTAGGCTTTTGGGTGGTGTGTGTGGGGTGGGTAGTGTCTATTCCATAGAAATTGTGTAGTGTGTGTGGTGTGCATGGGAAATTGTGCCATTGAGGTGGTCTACATGCATTTGTACAAAAAGTGGGCCACATGATGAAATGCTCATAACTTGAGATGTACACGTCGGATTGACGCATGGGATGCGGCGTTAGAATCGCGGCGCCGATACGGACAAGATGGCATGGGTCTAGGGTCAATCTGAGTCGGGTTTATGTGACCAAACTTAAGGATGACCACAACATAATCCAAGGGTCGCGAGTCGCCGGGAATCGACCGGTAGGACCGCGGGACCAAAATGAACGAAATGCACACTTATGCACACACATGCACACATGAGAACTCAGGTCGGGTCTCACATGGAATGCTGCCCAAACGGGCCATCTAATGAGCTTTCCCGATCTCGGAATGGGGTCCTCATTGGTTGCACGGACTCGACCTTCAAGCGAGGAAGAAGAAGGATGTTCATGGCAGATTCCATATCGTCGCGTTTTCCTTTGATCTGGTTATCATGGAGTGTGTGGATGAGGCCAAGGGAGCTTGGAGCATGCTTGGATAGAAGCTTCAGGGAGGTTTCTTTAGTGGGTTCGAAACTTAAAGGGGTGCGGCTATTTTTTCTAAGGTTTTCGAAACAACTGGAGGAGATGGTGGAGAGATGTTTTGTCCTCCTCTCTTACGGTTCACTGGAGCCCTTTAGTGCCATCGGATGAGGGGTGGATGGCTTGGATTCGATCCTGCCATCTGGTTTCTAGAAACAACCAGCAGGTAGTGGTTTTCTTACACCGATTTTCTACCGAAAGCCTAATGCATGTGGGTGGAAACGAATGGCTGAGATCGACCTAAATGAAAGGCTAGGATGGATAGACGCACAGGCACATGGATTGCCAGCATGGAAGAAAACCAGACTTTCCATTTTTGGAAGGAAAAGAAGCACAAACTGCCCCCTTGTGCTGGTGTTTGTGATCACCTAAGTGCGATCCATGGGGTGAACCAAACATGGTTTCGGTAGGTCTCGAGTTCCCTGTAAGATGGACGGATCAGATCATGGGACCGATCCATTATTGTCACACCCCAAACTCAGAAACTGGGCTCACAAAATTTTCGATCGCCGAATCCGGTATCGACAGCCTCCGTAGTACCCCATTCTCGGCTCCCAACGCCCATACGCCATATTTCGATCCTGGGATCCTACAAGAAGGATTTTTCAATGTACATTTTATTCGTAATAAGCATAACCACAAGTTTACCCAAATCACAAAGGCAACATCATCATCACATATCCACTAATATAATCATTTGAATACAATGCTGAAAGAGAAATACATATATCAAAATCAAAGCTCTAGGAGTCCACAGCACGCTCCAAGCTTAAAGATGTTGCGACCTAACGCCACCTGCACACATCTATCGTGCATAAGCTTATAGAAAGCTTAGAGGGTGGTGAAAGTGTGTGCGCAAGGTAAGTGCCAAGCATATAGATATCAGAGTAAGCGAAAATGCTGGCAATCCATAAATCGTACAATATCAGAGTAATGCGGAAACATGATAGTAAGTCCATAAATACTATCATCCTTATCCATGCTATGCGATGGAAAAAACATAATAAGCCAATATAAAACATAGCAACCTAAAATGCTATATGCTGCGGATGTAATGCAATATGCGGTGCGAATGAAATGACCATGCAGGAGTGTGAAGTTGGAATGATAGTACGTAGTATCACAGGCTATGAGGTCCACTACAAGGGACTTCTATCTAAACCAGTCCCATACCTAAATTTGGATAGCTAGACTCAATGTAGTAGACTCCTGATCTTAGGTTAGTTGCATACCTCAATCGAAATCCTTGCCATTATGAAGGTACACAACAATTAGTTGCACACTACCAGCCCGAGTGGATAGTGAATGAATGAATGAATGAGTATGCACCTCTTGCTCAATAAGTCCATGTATCAGTACTGTACATCTCTGGGATCATCACCGAGATTTATTACACTCTACGTCAGCTTGTCGCCCCTATCCAAGCGTACAACTGGGTAAGTGGAAGAGACCTCATTATCTGCCTACCAATATAGGGCCCGACTCGTCGATAGTGGACCCATTTCTCAAGCTAGTCAAACTCAACCTAGATATTGCCCCCTCGCTCAGGCGGGTAAGGTCACACCCCCTCCCAACCGACCACGACACAGTGGGAGACGTGACCTACTGGTATACGGCCCTCACGTGCTCATAAATATCCACTCGGTCTAGACGTTGAGGCGTCCTCTGGTACTAAGGGGGTTTAGGGATTTTCACCCAGTGCCATCTATGGCGGCCCGATGCTAGTAACAGATTTTCGGTGTCCCATCTGGCCATCCATGATATGCCTGTGGAGTCTACGACCCTGATGTCATTAGGGCGTACAGTAATCACAACACATAATGCAAGATGCATAAGTCATACAATCCAGTCATGCATCAATCTTATGCATATCGTGTGCTCATGTCAGACAATCTCCGCCTATCAGGGAATCTGATAACAACATGCCCAATCACATATGCGATGGTCAACCACATCTCATAACAAACATGTAGATGATGTGTATGGGCATGTATCATGATGTTATGCTGTCACATAGTCATAATCGGCATCGATAATCGACCTCGACAATTGGAATTGACCTCGACAATCGGAAGTGGTATCGACAATCGACCTCGACAATCTGAATCGGCCTCGATAACCAGAATCGGCCTCAACAAGCAGAATCAGCTTCAACAATCGGAATCAGCCTCGGCAATCGAAATCAACCTCGACAATCGGAATCGGCCTCGATAATCGAAATTGGCCTCGATAATCAGAATCAGCCTCGACAATCAGAATCGGCCTTTGCAATCAGAATCGTCCTCGACAATCGGAATCGGCCTCGACAATCGGAATCGGCCTTGACAATCTGAATTGGCCTAGATAATCGAAATCGGCCTTGATAATCAGCCTAACAAAGGTCCTAAGGGAAGGTCACAATGTGGACATCTAACCATCATTGCCCATTAATGTGGATATTTAACCAACATCGCTCCTAAGCAATGGTCCACATAAACATCATTATCACATTGGGCCTCACTCATGGACCTCATGTACATCACAATGGGCCATAATACATGGGCCCCATATATGTTAAATAGGCTGGAATATATGGGCTAAAAAATACATCTCATTGGGCCTTACTAAATGGGCTGGAAATACATCATAATGGGCCTTACCAAATGGGCTGGAAATACATCACAATGGGCCTCATCAAATGGGCCACAAATACATCACAACGGGCCACATACCTGAGCTTAATACACACCATAATGGGCCTCATTAAATGGGTTACAAAAACATCACAACGGTCATGACATATGGGCCGAAAATACATCTCATTAGGCCTTACCAATGGGCTGGAAATACATCACAATGGGCCACGACATATGGGCTGAAAATACATCTCAATGGGCCACGACCCATGGGCCTCAGTACATCATAATGGGCAGCAACCCATGGGCCTCAAATACAACAAGTGGGTCACATTAATGGGCACACCAATGGGCCTTATAAACATCAAGTAGGCTGCATTAATGGAATGCACCAGTGGGCCTTATATACATCGATTAGGCAGCATTAATGGGCCGTACCAATGGGCCTCATATAGATCAAGTGGGCCGTATCAATGGGCCGCACTAATGGGCCTTATATACATCAAGTGGGCTACATCAATGGGCCACACCATCTACACCATTCATCTATTTTAGAGATTAATTTAGAGCGTTACTCAAAAGAAAATGAATCATATCAGAAGATCACCTGGACCATACCACAATGTGTATTTTACATCCAAACTGTTCATATGGTCACAGAGACCTGAATTAAGAGGAAACAAATTTCTTATTGATCCAAACATTCGTGACCCCAAAAAGGGTTTCAATGGTGGACATTCACTCTACACTATTTTCTGTGGTGTGGTCCACCTGATCATCAGATCTGTTTCATTTTTGTTCCAAGCCTTAAGATGAACTTGCTAAATGGATGGACGGTTTGGATGGGACACATTCTTCATGTGGGTCACGCTTGTCCAGATGGACGGCGTGGAATACAAAACATACATCAAGGTGGGCCACTGCACGGATGGTGTAAATACAACATGCATCATGGTGGGGTGTACATGGCATGTGGGCCACCTAAAAAGGTGGGCCGGCCACTAGGCCTCCCACAAATGTCATAGTAGGCCCAGAAGGTTTCAACGGTGGGTTAACCCGCTGCTGTCCAGCAACGTCTGCTGCTGGACGGTAGGCCAGCCAACCGGCTATCAAGGTGGATACAATACAACAAGGTAGGTCCCCACTGCACCGCCTAGAGATCTCTAGACAGTGGGGATATGAGATAAATGCATCAAGGTGGGTCCCACATGTGGCCACCATATACTGCTGTACGGCAGTTGTACGTCAGGGGTCCCACCGTCCTGTGGTGTGGATAAAACACATACATCAAGCCTCATGGCACCGTCCAGATCCATTTGGACGGTGCTGACATTGATACATTAAAGGTGGGTCCCACATGGTAGTGGCCCACCCAGATATATATGATATTACTATATTATATATAAAATATATATGATATTAGTATATTATATATAAAAAATATATAATATATTATAATACCCACTAGTCCAGTGTCCAGGCCTAGACGGCCTAGATGCAAGGCATGCATCATGCCATTCTCATTCACACCGTCCACGAGGCTGGACGATGTGGACAAACCTCATACAACATGATGGCCCCACATCCAGTGGGCCATACGTTGGGATCAAGCTGATATTTGTTCTGTCCAACGCGTCCATTAGGTGGGTCCCACAAAGGTGGATGGCATGGATAAAATATATAATTCATGGTGGGCCACACACATACACACCATCATCCATATGAGAGAGAGAGAGAGAGAGAGAAACAGTGAGATGGAGGGACCCCGCCACTATGGGCCCCTCTCTTATACAATACATACATCAACTGGGCCCCATAACAAGTGGGCCCTAAAATCATCAAAATCGAGATGTTGAACACCCACCTTTGGATCTCCTCTTCCTTCTTCCCTCAATGCATGCTAAAGCTCCAAGGAAAGAATTTCAACGATTGAGATTGATCATGGAGGGTGGGATTGGATGGTAGGAAGGTGGGCCACACTAGCTTCTCTCTCATGGAAGCCATGGACGGTTGCTTGGAGAATGAGGGAGAAAGAGATGTTATAAGAGAGAGAGATAGGTGAGTGAGAGAGAGAGTTGACTTTAGGGATGGCTGTTGTACTTGGGGATGGGTGTGAGTGATGGTGAGTGATGGGAGTATACTTGACATTTGATGTGATGGATTCTCTTAAGATTTGCAACGCGTGGTGTTTTCCTCGAACTGACCACGCGCCCACATCTCTTGGCCTGGGTATCGCCTCGGCGCGAGAGAGCTGCATTGGAACCGCGGTGATGGCGCGGTTGCTAAGGTATAAGTCTTGGGTCGAGTCAACTCTAGAATGCAGGACATGACTCAGGATCACCTGCAAATGCCGATAACAGATCGCGGGTCCCCAAAATTCGATCGGGAGGACCGTGGAGGCCTACGGAATGGTACAGACCATGATACCGGCCTTACAATTATGGTGGGTCAGATCGCATCTAAATGGACACCATCCATTTTAAAACCTGCTGAAGCGGGAATATAGGAGAAGTTCCGTTTTTCAGACGAGCGCAGGTCAGCGCTCGTCTGGCCACGTCAGAGGTCTGCTGCACCTCGGGTGCGCCCCAACTATGTACACACATCTCGTGTGAGGTCCACCATGATGATCTTAGCAATCTACTCCATCCATTTGTTTGGTCGGCTTGAATCAGGGCCCAGCCCAAAGAATGGGGTAGATTCATGGCTTAGGTGAGCCATACACGACAAATTTGTGTTCGATTGGCGATTTGTGCGGCCCATGGTAATCTTAAGTGAAATCTAGCCCGTCCATTAGTTTCAACCTTAGTATAAAAATAATATGTATTAAGTAATAATAATTACATTAGTATATACTATAATATATTTTATCAACATATATACAACTTATATTACATTTATATTTTATATTAATAATTATTTATCAATTAGTAACGTATTTAATTTTGAAATTATATATATATATATATATAAATATTAATCATTCAAAGTGTACTATAATTAATTAATAGAATATTATTATATATACATTATAATAAATATTAGTAATAAATATTTTAGATTATATAATAAAAATACATTCACATGTTTGTTTAGCAGAATACATTAATAGTTATAGATAAGTATTTATTTACAATCTTTAATATTTATAATGTATTTTTTGTTATTATATATGCATTTGTTAGTTTAGAAAAATTTATGTTAAGTGATTATATATATATAATTTGAATAATTCAAGTAACATATGTATTATTACATATAATTATGAAATTACTTTGTATTAATATACACACACACACACACAATTATATCACATTTAAAATGAAATATTAGGGTATTAACTTAAGATAGGCCACCCATCTGACTTTGAGGTAGATCTATAGCTCTAGATCTGATGATCACCCCTACAATTAAGTTCCCCTACATCTCAGTTGGACGGCAATTCTCGAATCTCGTAGTCGCTCCACCATCTCAACGGTTGGATTTCATGACTTATTAATACAACCGTTTCAACTTCCTCCCTCCATAGTTCTAGATGTCCTAAGGACAGTACAAGTAAAGATCTAACCATTGATCCAATGTTTAGAGGGTCGGATGGCTCGATATACGAATGCAAGTCACCCCTAACAGTTGGATTTAGGCCAGAGTGTGAACATTCACATAAATCGGGATTGTATTTGTACTAAGTTAGGTTCTCATGGTAACACCCGAGTATAGAAAAGTACGGGGTGTTACAATCTACCCCCCTTAAAGATCATTTTGTCCCCGAAGTTTAATACTTCTACCTTAAATGGGAATGAGCATAATGTATTCTACCATGTCTCTTAGCATTCACCACCTTCCTCGTGATGCATGTTTATATGCTCAAGGGTTCATGACTAACTACTAGGACTATGTTGTTACAATCTACCCCCTTTAAAGAAGAATCTCACTTGTGAGATTTGATCGTGCTCATCCCAATTTCTTTTAGCATTAAGTATGATCAAGGGTTTGTTCAAACGACTTAAAGAAGAGTTTTATGTTTATGTGTGTTCTTGAAATTCACAATGACACATTCCAAGTCATCTACAGTAAGAATAGTAGTTTATCTTCTCAATGTTCGGGTTAAAATGAACAGACAGTTATGGTTGGCTTGAGCCTGATACGCCGAACTTCTGCCTGGCTGAGCAGTGAGCTTATTAGTATCTTTCCTAATCCCAATGAGTATTGATCTTCTGCTTGATCAGGGCATTGAGATCAATGTAACCATCTAGATTTAGAATTTGAGTCAGACTGCATGAACTTTGCTTAAACATCGTTCCATCGATTCGTGTTCCTAATCATTCTATTCACTTGAGATATGTTATTTAATTTCCTATTTTCCTAAGGAATAGGCCTAAATGGTTCATTACGTTTTAACACTACATTTTAACTATTTGGGGTGCTATCCTAAAATCAATAATTCATTTATTTCTAATTGTTATAGTCACATTACTACGCATTCTAAAAAAATTATAATCCCTACGAACTACTATATAACTACTAAGGAAGATTTATAAAGATTGTACCTTGGTGGCCAAAGTTGTTGCACTGAAGGGAAGATCCTCTCGTCTCGTCGTTTCTTAAAACACTACTTTAAGAAGTGACCTGGCCTTCCACAATAGTTGCAAAGCTTATCCTGACTCGAAGAATGATTTGGGTGAGGCACTAATTCCATCCTCTTCTCGGCCATAGGAGATGCAATTGGCGCTGTCTTGGCTTTGCTTGCCGAACCTCAAATAAGAGCACGTGTTTTGGTCCTATGCTCGAAGTCCTTCTCTAAGAATCATATCAAGGACTAATAAATAAAAAATATACACAATAGAAAGTCATAAATAAAAAATGAATATCAAGGATAAGGACATATATATTAATGATGTAAAGTCATCCAAGTTCATAAAGATTAATATCCAAATATTCTAGGAGAAACCAAACAACTATGCAGGTAATCCAAAGAGAGATTTAAAGTTATTATAGACCATAAAGAAATGTCATTCAGATTCAGAAGAGGACGGAGCAGGCATCTCAGGATCATTAATTTTCAAACTCCTATTAAATCAATGAAAGTACTTTTTAATGTACTTTTTTTTTTAGTTTGAGCTAATAAATCATGGGATACTTGCAGTACATCCACCTTCTTCTCAAGAGCAGTCAATTTATCAAAAAATTGAAAAGGCTAGAAATCAGAATCATTTGTATCACCAGACTCCTCTAGGTTTGCAAAAATATCGTCCATATTGAGATTGCCTTCGTGAGCTCCCTCATGATCACCTTGTTGCTCAGGAAGCGGGGCTAAACGCATCATGTTTAGATTTGCATTATTGAACGGAAGTTCGGATTCTGGTGCTTCAATTGATGGAATTTCAACGTTGTAATTTAAAGCAAGAAAAGTAATAAGAAATGTAAATGGAATAAAACCATGACGAGGATGCAGGTGATATTGAATAATCACAAAATAGATTAAGGAAGGCATATACGAATGCCTGTGGCAACAGCATGAATGACTCTCATCATGAAGGGGGTAAGATCAGTCTTATTCCCTGCCCTGGGATAGACATTAGAGGTGAATATGCGGTGAAGAACGCAGTATTTGGGAAATAATTTTCCAGTGGGGAGAGCATTACCAGAACTCCATTAAGCGTTAAATCCACATAACACATGGGTAATCTATTTCTTTCTGAATAGGACATTTTATTAGAAAGTGTAAAGATTAGTATCCCATCATCTGCCATTTCAATGCCCATTAAGGTTGAGATGGTGGAAGATGTAATTGTGATGGTTTCCTCTAAAAATTAAATATTAAAAGTTAAATTATCAATGAAAACCTCATTGATTGATGCATACATCCCTTGAATGATGGACCAGTAAGTCGACCCGCCCCATTGTAAAATTTTCTCCCATTTAACCTCAGAGAGGAGCTTGTGAAGACCATATTGAGTGATATGATTAAGCTTAACTAATCGCTCAATGATAATGCTCCGAGATCGGAAATCCCAAATATTTTCTGGATCTTCCTCGGGTGCGCGTATGGTCCACATGACTCGAGGAACAAAATGAGATGAAGATCCAGCTTGTACTTTGCGTATAACAAGTCTAACTCATGATTCCATGGAAGAAAAAAGAGGAAGAGATATCAAGATTGGGAAATGGGTTGGTTTTGAGCAAACCCACCAAAAAAGAAGATCTAGATTCAGGAAAAATGAAAGACATAAATAACATGAATCTAGGAACTTAAATCTAGAAGGAAATTGTTAAAAACCAACTTACAATGGAGTTTGAGAAGAGGGCTGGTCGAAGGAAGCACTGGCTTGCCGAAGAAGAAGAAGGATAAATAAGCCATTTGGAGTTTTTCTCCCTTTTTGTTCAATCCAAGCATGATTCGGCTAGCCCTAGTGTGTCCTCGACTAGTTGAATATCTTGGTCAGCTATGGGCTAGACAAAAAACCCAGAATATAATTATTTTTTAAATGTTTTAAATTTAGTTTTCCATTTTCTTTTCTCACATACAATATATATATATATATATATATATATATATATATATAATGTAAAAATGAAAAGAATAAAGACAATAATTATTTTGCAGTGCATAATCCAATTTCATGCTTTAGATTAGAGAACCTGACATTGTCGAGAGGTTTAGTCAGGATATTTGTAAGTTTCTTTTCTGTCTGAATGTATTCTAGCATGATGGTCTTATCTTCAACTAATTCTCGTATATAATGATATCGCATGTCAATGTGTTTAGTGTGAGAGTGTTGAATATGATTTTTAGATATATTTATAGCATTGGTATTATCACAATATAAATTCATCGTATCTTGATCAATACCATAGTCAGCTAACATGCGTTTCATCCACATAAGTTGCATGTAAGCATTCCCTGCAGCAATATAATCATCTTTTGCAATGAATAACGACACTGAAATTTTCTTCTTACTCATCCAAGATATGAGGCAGTTTCCCCTATAGAAACATCCACCACTTGTGGATTTTCTATCATCAACATTACCTACCCAGTCTGCATCAGTGTATCCAGTTATTTGTATAGACGTATCATGTGGATACCACAATCCTAAGTTAGCAGTACTAGCAATATATCTGATAATTCATTTAACAGTAGATAGATGAGACTCCTTAGGATCAGATTGAAATCTAGCACAGATGCCTACAGTGAAAGAAATATCAGGTCTGCTTGCAGTTAAGTATAGGAGACAACCAATCATGCTGCGGTAAAGTCGAGAGTCAACACTTTTACCTGATTCATCTTTAGATAATTTAAGTGTTGTACTCACGGGAGTATTAAAATTCCTGCTATTCTCAAAACTAAATCTTTTTACTAAGTTCATAACATATTTGGTCTGAGAGATAAATATCCAATCTTTGAGTTGTTTGAATTGAGGACCAAGAAAATAATTTTTCTCACCAACCATACTCATTTCGAACTTTGATTTCATCAAATCTGTAAACTTAGAGGAGAGGTCAGTACAAGTTGATCCATAGATAATATCATCTACATATGCAAGACCCTACCCCAAGTATCAGTTTCATTCCTATAGGTCTCATGGTCCTACTGGTCAAAATCCCAGTGACCCACGACCTGTGGATTGCATTTGCGGTCATCCATAAGTCTGGTCACGTGACCTGACCAGGATCGACTTGAAATCTATGTTATTGACTCCGCATCAGCGCTGCGGTTTCAACACCGCGTCTCATGCATAAATTCGACATGTGCATCTTGTGATATTGACCCGAGAATTTCTTGGCCCTCCATCATGTGTGGGACCCACTTGCTAGGGCCTACACATTTTTCCATGATGGGCCCCACCTAGTTATAATTTTCTAGAAAACCTACACCTAGCCTCTACCTAACCTAGCTACTCCATCATAAGCCTACCCTAGGCTAGCCTCTCTAGATAGGCAATCATTTGTTTTGGTTCCCACCCCCAAGGCTCCATCATGAGTTTCTCTTCCCTAGCAAGGAGACAAGTCATTGCATAGATATACCCTCCCTCCTCTCTCCTTCTCCCTCTCATTCTCTCATTCTCCTCTCCTCCTAGCAAGAATGTCCAAGCTCTCTCTACCTATTCCAACCCTTTTTTCCCCTCATTTCCCCTCCATCTAGCCATTAGCAACCCATTTACAATCTTCAATCATCTTCCTCTTGAAGCCTAGTACTTGGATCTTGGAGTTTGGAAGACATATTTCAAGGTGGGTGCTTCATCAACATTCTTCATCTCTTCTTCTTCCTCCCTTTCTTCTCTTCTTTCTTCTACATGCATGAAAACATGTAGGGCCCACCAATCCATGGTGGAGGCCTTACATGGCTCCTAGGATGAAGGCCAAGGGCCTAGATCCTTCACAATCCATTCCATTGTGGGCCATTTTTGATGGACCCACCATGATGATTTTCTCTTATTTCTTGCATCATATGGGCCACCTAGGCCTTTGTATGCATGTAGGGAAGGGATCTCTACCACCCAATAACTTATTTTGTTTTATCTTGGCTTGCATGTAAGTGTATGATATAGTGAAGATGTGATTTGTGTGTAGGTGGTCCATTAGTGGTGGGACCTCCCACCTATGGTCGATCTTGCTCCTTCTCTCCCTCCCTTTTCTTCATTTTTTTTTTGTATATTCTCTGATGATGTATGACCCACCAAAGTAAGTCAGCAACATCCCAAGCCCTTAGCAAGATGGGACATCCAAGCCCAACTTGATTGGACGTCCAGGCCCAACCATGCATGCATGGTTTAGGTGGCCTCTAAAATGGATTTTCATGGAAGCTTGAGAGCTCTGATGGGCCTAAAATTTTGTGAACCTATCAACGTGGAGCCCACATGAGTAATCAGGGCTATGGACCCTTTGATTAATTTGCATGGGCTGAAATATGGACAGCCTATGTTGCTGTCCAAATTGCAGGCCCAGTTGGAGTATGTATTTTGAGCTACTGTTTAGACCTATTTACATGCCTTTTTATCCCAAATTTCTTTAGAGGTTTTATAGTGTGTGGACCCTACTTTGATGTGGAATGGGCCCCACACCCTATCTCCCATGATTGAGGCCCATGGGTTGGGCCAAAGAGGGCTAACTGTCCAGAATTTTCTGGACAGTTCGGTAATACTATATGATAGAAATTACCATGTTTACCTAATTTTCTAGAATAAGTGGGCCACCCCAGTGGACCCCACTTGTTGTCCAGATGTAGGACCACCTTACCCACAAATTTTCCATGTGTTTGGACAGGTTTAGGCCCACTCCATGTGGTCCCGAACATAGGGACAGTAGGGTTTCTGCAACAACCAGATTTCATGTAACATGTGTGGCTGCCCATTTAATATAAAAATACTTCCATGCTTAATAAAATCTAAAATTTATTCTTGAGGTGGGCCACCCTTGGTGGGACCCACCTACCAAATTTCAGGCCAATTGAGCCACTGGAGAATTTATGCCAGAGGTTGGACCAGCCCACCTGATTTGTGGCCCACCATAATGTAGTGTTTTATCCACCTTTCCATCCACCTTATGGTCCACTTGGAAGTTGTCCACTTGAGAGTGAGATGTTCAAGGTGGGGCCCACTTTTATGATTTGTGTAAGGCTGGGCATCCAGCCCATTGAGACACCCAGGCCCAACTATGGGACGCCCATGGTGGGGCTGCTGCTGGGCCTTTGGTCCAACAGTGTGGCCCACCTATTTTTGACATTTTTGGGGTGCTCCCTATGTGGTGGGGCCCCTATGCTTGATGTTGGACCACCTGGATTCTTATCCCAATCAAATGAACTTTTTACTAGGCTCCAACAGGCTCATAAAACTGGTGGAAAAAAAATCTAGTAATATATTGTAAATGTACATTGCCTGTGGGCTGAGATTTTTAGGAGTGAGGCCCACCACATTGTGAGGACCTTGAAGGGGTTAATTCATGCCCTTAATCCCCTAATTTTGGGCTAAATTAATCACCCTTGAGACCCACCATAGTTGGGCTATTTGGGACCATTATGTAGTTAGATTGTTGGACTTTTTAGGCCCAAATGGGCTGGAACCTTCTTGCTAGGCCCAGTGGACTCTTAGGCCATTTTCACCATAATGTTGTGTTGGGTTAGTGGGCTGGATTATACAAATGATTGGGCCCTTGGTTGCCCACCAAATCAACTATATCCTTGGGCTAGAATGTAGGCCCAACTTGCTTAGCTAGAACATAATTATTGCCCATGTGGTTAGGGTAATGGGTTGCCCACTAGGCCCACCACAATATATAGATTTGGTGACCCTTATGTTAGGCCCTAACCTCCCTTATGGGCCCATAGTATTGCATATGGGTTGGGTTATGTAGGTTACCCTTTGGACCTATGTATTGAATAGACCTTGGGCAATTTATTTGAGGCCCAATATGAATGTATGTGGAATGTTATGGCTGTCCATTTCTTATTCATGGTGATGTTTGGGCCTTGGGCCTTGATTCCCTTCTTTTAGCCCATATTGTTATATGTAGATTGGACCATTTTTCTTATGACCCATTATGTGGGATATATGTATGTGGCCGCCTATTTTTATTTTGAATGTGGGCCTTGGGCTTTGTATCTATATAGTTTATTGATGGAATGCCTTTTGGGGAAATGGTGGTTAAATGTCCCCATTATGGACCCCTCTAGGCCCATTTCCATCTAAGAGTGGTTGAATGCCCACCTTAGACTCTCGTTAGGCCCATTCTCATCTTTTAGGCCCATGTCATTATCTATCTTAGACTTGTGGGCTATCCAGGCTATTGGGCCCCCACTAGAGGTTGTATTCCTTATGGAAAAGTGTCTAAGTACCTATACCCTACTCGGTTAGAAGGAGAGTACATCTTCACTGCATTGACATCTTTGTTCATCCTCATGAACCACTCCCATACACATCATATGCATGCGTGGTTGAGATGTGATTGGTCATTGGGCTGGATATTTTGGTATTTCCCTGAGGGATGGAGTATCCCCTCTTGAGCATGTTGGATGCTTGGGATTAATGCATGGTTGATCGTGTGATTCATGCATCTGACATTGCATAGCACGTGGATATTCGCTCTTGCTTCATTAGGGCCGTAGCCTTCATAGGTATATCGTGGATGGCCATGTTTGGACACCGAAAATGTTACTTGAGCATTTAGGGCACTTAAAATGTCCTTAGGTGAAAGCCCCTTAACCTTCGTGGTACTAGGAACGCCCCAACGGCTAGACTGAGTGAAAAACATGAGCGCTTGATTGCCTTTACACCTTGAGGTTGCGTCTCCCACTGTAACGTGGTCGGTTGGGAGGAGGTGTGGCCTTACTCGCCTAAGTGAGAGGGTAATAGCTAGGTTGAGTTTGACTAGCTCGTGAATAAGTCCACTACTATCGAGCCTCATTGGTGATTGACTGTCCACAGGTGGGTAGTGAGGCCTCTTACGCTCGCTAGGCTATGTGGCTAGTAGAGCGACAATCAGAAGGTAGTGTATTAAACACTGGTGATTTTCCTAGAGAGGAACTATACTGATATGTGGACTTGATATAAGGACTGTCATGATTGCATTGCACCTTGCATACAACATTGTCTACGTAGGCCTCTTGTGCATCCTTTGTTATGGCGCTTAGTACTCATATGTTGCATTATATAGCCTTGGTATGGCTTACTTCATTCATGCTTGGTATAGCATAGCCTTGGTATGGCTGTCGGCATTGATGGTATTCATGGTTCATGCCGCATTTTCTCATTCTTTTATATTACTTTTTTGACACTGGTATTACACGCACTTACACCACTCTCTAAGCTTTATATAAGCTTATGCATGATTGATGCGTGCAGGAGATTCTAGGTAACTGCAGTAGCTAAGGAGGAGCATTGGAGTGTGCCGAAGAACTTTTGGAGTCACCGTTGTTCAGACCTTGTATTTCCCTTTTAAGCACTGTACCTTATATAAAAGTTTTATTTCTTAGTGGATTTTGTGATGTGTTCCCATGGTTATTTCCAGTGGTTATTATGTTATGATCTTGAGTATGCTCTTATGGATTGGACTTATGTTATAAAAATCCTTCTTGTAGGATCCCAGGATCGAAACCTGGTGAATGGGTGCCAGGAGCCGAGAATGGGGTACTATGGAGGGTGTCAGGCGCTGGAATCGGCTATCGGGACTCTTGTGAGTTCTGGTCACCGAATATGGGGCGTGACAGTTGTTGGTATCAGAGCATAACAAATAACCTATGGAATAACTCAGGACAACATCACATATCTGTTACGCGCTTAGGATAAGTAGTGTCCCGAATGTGTACCCTTTTGATTTAGTTTTTTTATGTCCATTAGTCGTGAACGCCTTTGTTGTTTTTGTAGACTATGTTGCCCTGGTGTGGTACCCGAGGAGCTCATGGTGCTCGAACGACCTGAGTGAATCCCTCTCCAGCTATTGAGGACCCTATACCTAAGGTTGTGATTCCACTTCCTGTGGCACCTGTTCCCCCACCTGAGCCTGCTATTCCAGTTTCTTAGGTTCCTACCGTTCCTGTGCCTCCACCTGAGGCTAGTGCCACCCTCGTTCATCCGACGGTTTCGGTTGGGGCCAATCATTTCCAGCAGATGATGCAGGCCATCACTGCTATTCTTCAGACCAGTTAGCTTGTTCCCGAGACGCCCGGGCAGGAGGAGTAGGAGCGTGCGAGTACCCTTTTATGAGACTTAACTCAGCAGTGAGTTCCTCTGGCAGTATTTTTATTACAGGGCAAGGCTGAGTGGATTGGTTCATAGAGGGATCATGATCTGGGGAAAGACTAGAAGAGGCAGGCCCCCTCCGGTAGCTCTCGGTAGTGTCGACAGCAGCAATGGTGCGCAGCCTATCGAGCCACCAGAGCATCAGTAGCATGTTCAACACCACCTCAGAGGCTGTTTACTGGTATTTGCTTTGGATGTGGTGGGGTAGGACACCATAGGTGGGAGTGTCCCCTCTCGCAATAGCAGCAGTAGCCACATCATCCGCTGAGACCCCAGCAATAACCGAGAGCACCGGAAGCACCTCTGTCACCACCTTTGCTATAGTACCTAGGAGCTTGCTATGGGTGCGGTGTGACAGGACATCGTAGGCACGAGTGTCCTCATCCACAGTAGCAGCGACAGTGGCTCCCACCACCGAGACCCCAATAGTAGCAAGGTAGGCCACCGTAGAGGTAGCAACAACAGCAGAGACTGTAGAGGGGACAGGCACCTCCCCAGCCAGCTTAGGCCAGATTTCGCACAGCTCAGCAGGACCCTTAGTCATTAAGGGAGTCATTGAGGGTATTCTCCCTGTCTCCATATGTAAATCTCATGTCTTGTTTCATTCTAGTTCATCGCACCCTTTTGTATCCAAAGACTTATGTTGTTCGATCAGATTGCCATTAGAGTTTGCCCATGAGGGATTGTCAGTATCGACGCCCTTCGGGAAGACTGCAGTATTAGGCCAATTTTGTTCATTTTGTCAAGTTTTAGTTAGTGAGATGTTCCCGCCTGTTGATTTATTTGTATTGCCGATGCTATCTTGGGTATGGACTGGCTTGTTGATTACCATGCTATCTTGGACTGTGCTACGAGGATAGTCACGTTTCATATTCCTAGCTTGACGATATTCCAGTTCGTTGCCGAGCTGAGAGGAGATCCGCTGTCGAGTTTGTTAGCTTATATTGTTGAGGAGTCTGTGGTAAGGTATATTGAGCAGCTGCTAGTAGTTCGCGAGTTCTCGGATGTGTTCTAGGAGATTTCGGGTTTGTTGCCTCGTCAGCAGATAGAGTTTCAGATTGATTTGTTGCCTGGTACTGCTCCTATTTCGAAGGCCCCCTACCGGATGTCACCGATGGAGTTGCAGGAGCTGTAGGAGCAATTGGATGAGATCCGGGAAATGGGTTTTATTCGTCTCAGCAGTTTACCATAGGGAGCCCCAGTATTGTTCGTAAAGAAGAAGGATGACTCGTTGATGCTCTGCATGGATTATCGCTAGCTCAACAAGGTCACTATTAGGAACGATACCCGCTCCCTAGGATTAATGATTTATTTGACCAGCTGCAGGGTGTTCAATTCTTTTCTAAGATTGACTTGCACTTCGGTTATCATCAGATTCATGTCCAAGAGGAGCACATTCCAAAGACAGCATTCCGGACGCACTACGGTCACTTTGAGTTTCTGGTCATGTCGTTTGGGCTGACTAATGTGCCCGCCGTGTTCATGCAGCTGATGAACGAGGTCTTCCGGCCCTACCTCTATCAGTTCTTAGTTGTATTCATCAATGATATTCTTGTGTATTCGAGGACTCGGGAGGACCATGAGGAGCACTTGTAGATTGTACTTGAGACCCTCTGTGCCCACCAGTTGTATGCGAAGTTAGAGAAGTGTGAGTTCTTGCAGGAGGAGGTGAAGTTCCTCGGTCACGTGGTGACGAGGGAGGGTGTCACTATGGACCCCCCAAAGGTTGATGCAGTACGTCAGTGGGGCCAGTCCATGAATGCGTCTGAGATTCGTAGCTTCCTTGGTCTAACAGGTTATTATTGACGATTCATCGATGGTTTCTCCCGTATTACAGCATCGCTGACCCTGTTGACGTGGAAGAGCGCCGAGTTCATCTGGAGTGATGCCTATGAGGAGGTATCCATGGAGTTAAAGGATTGCCTCACGTCTGCTCCTGTCCTCACTCTTCCTGATGGGAGTGATCATTTTGTTGTTTTTACTGATGCCTCCAGAGTTGGCTTGGGTGCTATTCTGATGCAGTATGGGAAGCCAGTGGCATATGCCTCGTGCCAGCTCAAGGTCCATGAACTGAACTACCACACACATGATTTGGAGATAGCAGCAGTTGTCTTCGCATTAAAGGTGTGGAGGCATTATCTCTATGAGGTTAGGTTCAAGCTCTTTTCGGACCATAAGAGCCTGAAGTATCTGTTTTCATAGTCAGAGTTAAACATGTGATAGAGACGATGGATGAAGTTGTTGAAGGATTATGACTTCGACCTGCAGTACCACCCAGGCAAGGCAAATGTGGTGGCGGATGCACTCATCCATTAGCCACGAGGCCTAGTGGCACAGATGTGTCAGAGTTCAACTTTGAGTTAAGTCTGCATTCTTCCATGGTTCAACTTTCGAGCTTCTCGATTCGACCCTCTTTGGTTGCTAGGGTGATCGAGGCTCAGGAGACGGATGAGTCACTTCAGGAATACCGAGCAGATACAGTATTCGTGGAGCAGTCAAACTGACAGATTGGTTTCGATGGTGGACTTTTCTATAGAGGCTGATTGTGTGTCCCAGATGTGTTAGAGTTGTGTCGTGATCTGATGACCGAGGCACACCAATCAAGACTTACGATCCACCCAGGCTCCATAAAGATGTACAGAGATATGAAGAGGCAGTATTTCTGGTCGTGGATGAAGTGCCAAATTGCTAGTTTTATGGCCGAGGGTGACACTTGTCAGCGTGTTAAGGCCGACCACCAAATACCCCCTGGTCCCATGCAGTCGTTGAGCATTCCAGTGTAGAAGTGGGAGCATGTGTCGACGGATTTCATCATAGGTTTGCCAAAAAGTCAGCACAGTCACGACACTATCTGGATTGTCATTGATCGTTTGACAAAGTCGGCACATTTTATTTCGATGCGTATGACTTGGACATTGGGCCGACTTGTGAAGGTATTTATTGAGGAGATAGTGAGACTACATGGCATTCCGGTTTCGATCATTTTTTACCGAGACCCCAGATTTACATCTCAGTTTGGGAGGATCTTTCAGCAGGCGATGGGGGCTACTTTGCAACTCAGCACCTTTTATCATCCACAGACGGATGGGCAGACCAAAAGGGTCAACCAGATCCTTGAGGATATGCTCAGAGCTTGCGTGATCGATTTTGCAGGTAGCTGGGATGAGCATTTGCGTCTGGCCGAGTTCACGTACAACAACAGTTATCAGGCAGACCATTGGCATGACTCCTTTTGAGGCACTCTATGGTAGACCATGCAGATCTCCTAGTTGTTGGATCAAGGTTGGAGAGTGTCGTCTCCTAGGTCTCGAGCTTGTGCAGAAGACATTAGAGGTTATGGATATTATCAGGCAGAGGATGCGCATAGCTCAGAGCCGGCTAAAGAGTTTTGCTGATCGTCGGCGTTGACCCCTTGAGTTTGCAGTTGGGGACATAGTATATCTTAAGGTCTCGCCTATGAAGGGCGTGGTTCGGTTTAAAGGGAAGGGTAAGCTTGCCCCGATATTCATTGTACCTTTTGAGATTACTGGGCACGTGAGCGCCGTGGCCTACAGGATTGCCTTACCTTCAGAGTTGTCCAGGATCCACAATGTATTCCATGTGTCGATGTTGTGGAAGAGTGGGTCGGGCATCATTCCAGTGATTGATTAGAAGCCCCTTGAGGTCCGTGAGGATGCTTCTTACATTGACCAACCTATTCGTATCCTTGATTGGAAGGAGTAGGTTCGAGAACCAAGGTCATTCCCCTGGTGAAGGTGCAATGGGGTCATCATTCGGAGGCTGAGGCGTCCTGGCAGCGTGAAGCCGAGATTCGAGAGCGCTATCCCCATTTATTTGATGTTTGATTGTTGTATTACTTTATGTATTGCCTTCTCCTGTGATTGTTGATGATATATATGATGATGTTTGTGCATTTCATTGTTATGGTTTTGGCAATTTCGAGGACGAAATTTCCTTGTTGGTGGGGAGAGCTATAAGACCCTATCCCGAGTATTCGTTTTATTCCTATAGGTCTCGTGGTCCTATTGGTCAAAATCTCGGTGACCCATAACTTATGGATTGCATTTGCAGTCATCCTTAAGTCCGGTCACGTAGACCCTGAAATAGCGGTGAAGACCGCTTTAGTTGAAGTAAGATTATGCCAATATGTCCTAGAGGGGGGGTGAATAGGACATTTAAAGTTTTTATAGTTTATTTAAAATCCTATTACACTAATCCTAATCAGCAAACACACATTAGGATTACTCAAAAATAACTCTATTGGCTTCCAAGCCCGGTAGAGGATCCAATCATAAACTATTTAAGAAGTGAACAATGTGCAAACTAGTTTATAATGGATATGACTGTGTATGTGTGTGAGGTGTGATCTCAGATATTCAGATATAGAAGTATAAAAGTAAATCACACATTCAGAAAAATAACAATCTCAAACATAGTTATTTTTATAGTGGTTCGACGATTAGTCTACTCCACTCCCGGCAGATGCACTCAACCCTTGAGTGTGCCGGATTTCACTAAGGAGGTTTCACGGCGGTTCACCTCAAACCTAAGGTTTTAAATCAGGTTCACCTTCAACCTTTACAACCTACACTGAGGTTGACTATTTATGCTCTCACGAGCAAGGGTCAACACAACGCACCCACTTTTAGGCACACTGGCCAAGGATCTTCCATAAGACCCTACTGGAGGTTTTACGCGGTTTAGCCCAAACCCGAGGTTTCACTCGGTTCACGTCAAACCTAAGGTTTTGATTGGTTCACCTTTAACTAGATGTTTATGCTCTCCATATGTAACGCCCTGAAAATCGGGGGTCGAGTATGAACTCAACTCCCGAGTTCCAACGCATCACTTATGCAACATACACAATGATGGTTAAATGTTGTCTGAGTTAGCGCAATAAACATGAATGAGATTATACCAAAACAATGAATTCATACTCAGTTCATTTGTATAAAGGCAAGCGGAAGCTAAAATTTTATATTCAAACTATGTAAAGTATCAAAATTTTGTGAACTCCAGAGTATGAGTACTAACGAGTACCAATATACATGTAATGTCTCTAAGTCAAAAAAAAAAGATCAAAATACAATCCTCAAAGAGGCCTGTAAATCCGCGATGCGGCCGACTAAGCGTAGCAATCAGTCTTGCATAAAGGAGAACTCCTCTGATCCTCCTCATAGTCTAGCTCCGTCTCCCCGAACAGGGCGCCATCTACACTGTGACAGAGTCTGGTGGGTGTTCAAACACCGTCCCGTAACGTGGGAGTGAGTAGCTAACTCAGTGGAACAATAAAGCATAGGTTAACATGTTATCAAATCAATCAAGCAGTAATGATAACGCAGTACAAATCAAGCATTTCTAATTACTCTTGTTAAATGCAAAAATGATATGACATGATGTCTTTGTATGCCCTTGCCAAACCACCCTCAAGCGACATCATCTTACGTTCGCGAATGCTACTCCCTTAGTGCGCCACATCTACAAAGCACATGCGGTGCATGATGATCATGATTACCAAGTTTTTATTAATCCATTTCAACCAAGAAGTGTTGGGAAACTAAGGTACCTCCCTTGTATAATTCCCAAACATGATCCATTCTAGGGTCGTCAATCCTAGCTAATCTCATACGATGTTATGGTTTGAGAAGCGTAGTGAAGGCATCGCATGAGGGCTCGTCACCCGTCGGCGCGGATCTGAGATCTCACCGTATGCGGCTCCATTCTTGGCCGTCACTCAAGTACATATCTCACCGTGCACTGGCTCAATCACTAGCCGTCGGCTCAAGTACGGTCTCACCGTACTCGGCTCAACTCATACTCTAGTTCTTTGTGAAAGACTCGTCGCCAATCACGGACACTTGGAGTACTCGAAGATACTACGGAGGACTCGTCGCCGTCGGCGCGAGCACAGTCTCCATAGGTGCTCGGCTCTCGCCGTAAATATCGACGGCTCGAATATAGTGTCCCATACCACCATAATCGGCTCACGAGGTTGGTTGCGCAATGGTCACTACGGGAGGCACATGACCCCGGCGTAGGCGACGGCTCGACCACGGTGTCCCATACCACCATGTCCGGCTCATGCGTCTTAGCGGATCGAGGTACCATGGTTAACGGGATCGCCACTGTAAGTTTGGTACCCTAGGTTCAAGCGATGCGACCAAACATGGTGAACATACATATACACATATCGGTTTGCTTGACGAGCACGACTAGCTCGAGCGCACCACAAGTTGAGCGATATGGAGCGCAAAAGCACTCCGTGTGGCCAACCACTATCGCCAACCGAAAGTACGACTCGGGTTCGCCAGACACGTCCATCGTGGCGATATGAATCTCGGCCACAACAGTAAGTCTGGTACCGAATGTGTGGACTATAGGCATAGTCCCAAACCCAATCAGTGGTAGAGCATAAAGTAAAGCATGAAGTAGAGCATGTATTATAAAGCATGAAGTATAGCATGTTATAAGGCATGTTGTAAAGCATGTTGTAAGGCATGTTATAAAGCACTAAACACATAGGGATACAAATACTTAGCATTCATAGGTGAGTGGTTAGAGTGAACAACCACGTGGAGAGTGTCATATGTGACTCTAAGGTAGCGGAGAATCCCATCTCAGCACCTAACTAAGGCTCTAACACTTAAACACTTACACTCGCAAGTGATTTCACCAACGCTTGGAATACACTACTTCAACATACATGACGTATGCTAGAGAAGGGTGTACTAGGGTTGTCCCTTTACCGAGCTAGTATTTTATACATATACATCCTATTCATACAGCAAATAAACATAGCAAACACATCAGCAAATTTTATACGTATAGGGTACCTTCACGTATACCCAATTTCGACATACATAGTGTTTACAAAGGAACATCGGTTTCGGCGATTCCTTTCGCCAAGCTAGTATTTTAATCATGTATTGTATAATCATACATTAGATACATATGTCAAACATTATTCCAAAAGAAATACGTATACGGTATTTCTACAATACGTATTTTCAACATACGGCACATTTGACAAAGGAACATATATTTTGGCGATCTCTTTCGCCAAACTAGTATTTTATTCATATGTTATATAATTAAACATTAAATAAACATGTCAAGTATTTATCCAAAAAAATCGATATCTTGTATTTCTACGTATACCTAGAATATGTGAAATTCCATATTTCACACCGCTAATCAAAACAGAAAACGGAAAGCACTTTGTACATGTGCAATGCAAGCGAGATCATGAATCTACCATTATCGACATTGAAAGCGTTGAAAACCTTAACTTATACACTTAAAGTCCTCACCTTTGCCTTTGGAAACGGAATAAATCAACAAGGGTGATGGATCTTCCGTCTACGGCCGATTTCTAGCCTAAAGAGCGGAATCGGTTAGTCGGTATACACCCTACCTCAATTCCACATCAAATCGGACCTAGGGTTAGGTTTTCTTACCTTCAAATGAGGCGGAAAACACCGGAGAACGCCGAGAACAAGGCGGTGTGGGCCGTGTAGCAAGCCAGCGGCGAGGAGGAAGATCGGCAACGATCTCCAAGTCCTTCTCTCTCTTTCTCTCTCTCTCTCTAGGGTTTACACCAAAATTCGTATGGTCTGTGAGAGGGGCTGCTCTAAGCCCCTTTTATAGCCTCAAACATTACAACGGACTTATGTTCATAGGGTACTACGCTGCCTATATAGGTTTTTCGCCGCTTTTCGCTCAAAGGGTAGTTCTGGTGGCCCCTTTTGAACCAAACGTCAGACTTAAGCTCACCACCAATGGATCTACGTGGGATTACGTTTTTGACTCATTCGGATACGCAGATCGCACGTGGCGGACCACTTTCAGTTCGACGGTCAGTGGGCCACGATCAGAAATTCCAAGTACATGTAAATGTTCCTGAAATTTTTCTTAATCCGAGGGTGTAATTTGGTCGATTCGACGGTCAGGTTGCTTATATTGACGCGTCAACGAACGATGCCAGATCACTATTCCAGATATTTATTTCGGCTTGTGAATAGTGTTTTTCACACTTCCTCGCTCCGATTCGAAACGAATGGCCGTGGAATGTCGGATAAGGCCGATTTTTGAGATGATTGTTAAGCCCAGTGGGGCGGTCCTAGTTCCTTAACTTCGGGTTAATCGGAATCCCGATGTGCGATCTAGACCTAATCCGAAGTTTCGTTTCATTCCCGAGAAGCGAGACGGAAATGAGTTTGGTTCTAAACTTTAGGGTAACCTAGCGTCAATGATTACTGCAAGTTTTGGGTCTTGCATGTGATCGTATTTAAAGCGATCCTAATGGATTTCATAGCTAACGGAGTTTAATACTTAGTTAACTTTGTTAAATTTCTAAAGGGTTTAATCCTATGTGATTTCTGGTCGAGGTGGTACTCGACCCAATGTACTGAATTTTTTCGGTCGTTACAATCTACCCCCCTTAAACAAAAAATTTCGTCCTCGAAATTTATACTGTCGTACTCCTCGAGAATCGAGGGTAGTTCTTCCCGACTTCGGCCTCGGTCTCCCGGGTAGCTTCCTCCTCGAATGATGTGTCCAAAGCACCTTCACAAGCGGGATGACCTTCTTCGCGATGCACTGCTCCTTCTGTCAAGAATGCGCGTCGGCGCGCAACTCATATGTAGCATCCTCGCTCAACTGCACTGCTCCCCATCGATGATATGCGAAGGATCGAGAACGTGCTTCTTCGACATAGATACATGAAATACGTTGTGCACGGAAGCAAGCGGTGTAGGCAAGGCGAGACGATACGCCACATCACCCACTCGATCCGAAGATCTGCGAAATGGACCGATAAACCTCGGTGTGAGTTTCCCCTTCTTCCCAAACCGAAGGACTCCTTCATAGGGGAAACCCGAAGGAACACATGATCACCGACCTCGAACTCCGGCGGTCGCCGCCTCGTATCGGCGTAACTCTTCTGTCTCGCTCTGCTTGTGTGAGTAATCGACGTCGATAATGTCTACCTTCTCTCGTAGTCGCCCGAACCAACTCCTCGGGCCAATCGGGCCTACGCTCTCCACCTCTCGCCCAACAAGTGCGGTGCCCTACAAGGTCGACCATATAGAGCCTCATATGGCGCCATGCCAATCGTCGCGCTGGAAGGCCGTTATTGTGTGGCGAACTACGCATACGGAAGACAGGTCGTCCCAACCGTCCTTGAAGTCCAACACACACGCTCGCAACATATCCTCCAGAATCGATTCACTCGCTCTGTACGCCCATCGGTCGAGGATGAAACGTATCGATCTTGAACTTCAACTTCACACCCATCGCCTCCCGGATACGAGTCCGGAAGATGGATGTGAACCGCGTGTCTCTCGTCCGACACAATCTCTAAAGGAACCCGTGCGGCACGGACGATCTCCCGATGTACAATCTAGCCGGCTCGTCATGCGGAGTTCGTAACTCGATAGGGAGGAAATGGGCCGATTTAGTCAACCGGTCCACAATCACCCAAATGGAATCGTGCCCCTTCCTCGTCTTCGGCAACCCGATATGAAGTCCATGGAGATGAAGTCCCACTTCCACTCCGCTATAGGCATGGGCCGAAATTTTGAAGCGCGTCCGGAGGTCGGCGATGTTACCGCCTTGACCTGCCGGGCATGTCGACACCGAGACACAAACTCGGCAATGTGGGCCTTCATGTTGTCCCACCAATACGTCCGTCTCATATCCCGGTACATCTTCGTGCTACCAGGATGCATCGCAAACTTCGATTATGGGCGGACTCGAGAAGCTCGCGTCTCAAGTCGACACATCCGGGAACACATGGCGGCCACGGAACCGTAAACCCCCATCGGATCCAACTCTCCACTCGAGTCCACAGGCGTCGCTTTCGCTCTCGAAGCTCGAGACAGCCGTATGTCGCCCTCCCGGGCCTCAACGATCCTGTCGTCGTCGATAAGTGGCCGCACCCGAATGTGCGCAACACACTCAAATGGCTCCTCGACGGTGAGTCTCCCTCGCTCGAAGTCCCGCACAAACTCTACCATATCCCACTCGGCTATCATCGGCGGTGCCGCAAATGCACCGCCTTCTTGCGGCTCAACGCGTCGCCCAAGGTTCGCCTTGCCGGGATGGTAGGAAACCTCGAACTTGAAGTCCTTCAAGGTCTCCATCCATCGGCTGTCTCATATTCAAATCTCGCTGCGTGAATATGTATTTAAGGCTCTTGTGGTCGAGTAAAAAGCTCGAACTCCTCACCATAGAGGTAATGTCTCCAGAGCTTCAATGCAAAGATGACAGCCGCCAACTCCAGGTCATGTGTAGGGTAATTCTCCTCGTGCTTCCTTAATTGTCTCGAGGCATACGATAAGTAGGCAACGAGATGGGCGTCGCACCAGGCGTAAGATCTATCGTAAAATCAATCTCACGCCGAGGAGGTAAACCCGGGATAGTCTCAAACACGCCTGCGAAGTCTCGAACCACCGGCGTACTATCTATTGTCGGACCATCAGTCGGCACAAGCAAAGCGAAGATAACAATCAACTCGACGGGGCCAACTCGACACGCACCGGAACGTGAAAGCCGCACCGTCGGTCCATAGGCCGTCACGATCCGAGTATCGCAATCTATCTCCGCCCTCATCCCGGTGAGCCAATCCATACCTGGATAACATCGTAGTGCCACGGCGGAGCAACAATGAGGTCGACGAGCACTGTCTTTGCTACCCAAAACTACCGAGCAACCCTCACATAACCGTGTGACATCCGAACAGTCCCGTGGCCGTAGTGAGTCTCATTCCCTTAGTGGGAATCGTATGCAAAGATAGGCGTTTCCACCGCCCCACAGAAATAATAGAGGTAGTGGACCCGGTGTCCACCAACAAAGAGACGGGAGTGTCGTGAATAAGAGCCGTGCCCTCGAAGCCGTCGGAGCTGGAACCGACGTCTCGGTGCCTCACCACGAGAGTATGAACGCGAGCCTGCTGTCATCGGTTCGGCTGTGGAGCCAGGGTCGGCTGTGGCGGCCCAGGACGGTGCGGGAGGCTCGGAATGAAGGATGTGCGGAACGCCTGCAGTGCGGCGGAGCTGATATGGCCTGTGGATAAGAGCGACCCAACTCTGCGGTGGCGCAAATCCGCTAGCCCTCATGCGTGAGAAGCAGCTCTCAGCAGGGTGTCCAGGTTTCCCGCAAAACGTGCAGGTCACCAACGGGCGTCTCATAGGAATAGCTGGCACTGCGGCCCTGGGGGAGAATCAGCCCGAGGCCTCTTGCACAAATAGGCCTGCTCTGTACATCCTGTCGCGGTCTCGCAACCATAGTGCCCCCGTGATCGGCCGGACGGTCCACATCTGCTCGGCCGTCATGACATGTGGACCAACGCCGCATACGTGGGAATACCGTGGCAAGCATATCCTCGACCGAGATCTCCGGCCGCAAACCCAAAGAAAATCGACGCATCCGCATGCTCGTCCACTAGTATAGTCGGACAAAGCGGCCCAACTCGGTGAAGCGGTGCTCGTACTCGTGATAGTCATGCCTCCCCGCTGAGGCGCAAAACTCTTCCTCCCGCTCGTGCCGATAAGTCTGCTGGGTAGTACTTTTCGTGGAACCGAGACTCGAAAGCCTCCCAGGGTCCACACGAAGTCTCACGGCGACAAGCGCGAAGACGTCGTCCCACCATAAGCTCGCCTCTCTCTCTCAAACATGAAGGCGGCCGGCTCTACTGCTGCGCCTCCGAGCAGTGAAGCATCCGTAGCATCTTGGAGATGCGGTCTACACCAGAACTCCGCCTCCTCGGGTGCGTGAGAACCCATAAACGAGGGAGGCCTCAAGCGCCGGGAATCGCTCGAGTGGGCCGCGTGTGCAGGCCTCTCCGGTAGGAGGTGCGACGGATGGGGCGCGAGGCACATCCTCAACCCGAGCGGGAGGCCCGGAATGCTCATCGGGACGTGTAGATGTCGCGGGTGGAGTCGCACTACCACCACGGACAAGGCCTCGGTGATAGTGGCCATAAGGCGGCGATCTTTCGCTGGCAGTATCTCCCGCTTCTTGCTGCATCTTCTTCTTCTTCGTATGCATCTCGCCTTGATGCATCATCATCATCACCGCTCAAACCTATCGGTCGGCGGAGCGACACAGAGAGTCATCTCCGACGATGATGGCGGGCTTGCTCACGGACCGGGGCGTGTATGGTGGCAACCCACCGGCGGACCGATAGGGGGCGATCGGAACCCAACCCACGGTCCCGCGGGACCACCACTACTAGAAGGTGTCTGGTCCATGGAGCCGGTCGGACGAAGATGTGCGGTGCTCGCGTATATCTTGTCGCGGCATACCCTACACAACACAGTGCGGCATTGGTGAGATACGACATAACACACATCATAAAGCGCTTTAGCATTCCACACATCATCAAACAAAAGAGGCTATATGCTTTTCATTAACTCAAAATTGTCATAATACATGGACTACGAGTTTACATGAATCATGACGGAAATAACATTATAGCCAATACATTCACACATCAAACACCTAAACATGCTACTACCTAATGCAACATCCGTACGAAAACACAAACCGCCTATCGCGGTAACAAAGCAAACACAACAAACTACAATGTGGATGACTAAGCATCCGAAGTAGGCGGTGGAGGAGGAGTATTCTTATCCTGTGCACAGCACAGGATGGCCTTCAACGTACGGGACATCTTCTTGAAATTCTTCTTCATGTAGGCTTCATTCTCTTCGAGTTTAGTTCGAACTTGACCAAGCTCAGCCCAGAACCTGTCCAATCTCAGCCGAACTTGTCCAACCTCTTCTGCGGGCGGCTTGCCTCTCCTCAAAACGGGCAAATCGCGCATCAGATACATCTCGATCCACACCCTGCTCCTGAGCCGCAGGGGGTGAACACTCCTCTGTGTCCTGAGCCTCAGGTTCTTCCTCCTGTATGTCATCACTGCGCTCCTCATCACTCTCGGCCTGGAGGTCAACACTCTCCTCACACGGCACTATCCGACTCATCTCCAGACTCGTCGAGTCGGGCTTTGCCGTTGGGGGCCGATCTTCATATTCCCGAGTGTCGCTTCATTTATGATCCTGGACCGGTGCAAGATCCTCCATATTCAATCATGTAGCCTACATCACGAGCCATCCTGCGATCGGTCGGCCAAATGGGAGCGAAAGATCGTTCTGGCGAACGAACAACATTAACTATCTGGGATAGGATGAATGTGGGCGGGCATATGTTTTCCCGGTGTCCCATCTTGTACGGAAAAGTCCACCATCACCCTAGTACATTCAGTGCGGTTACCCCACCGTGGGTATACATTGTATGTGAAGATGTGATGGAGCAAATGGAAGTCTTCGAGACATCTTTGTCGCCGCATGATACAATTTCCTCGCTTCCAAGTAACCCGGCGACCACGGAGAGAAATGGCTGCGGCGATCCCTTTCCCGCGCTAGTTCTAGAGAAGTCATCACTAGGATGCACTTGACCAAGCGGAATTTTTGTGATTCGAGCCACCTCATTCCACGGTGATTGTGCGCCTTATGCCCCTCACAGAGACGATGGCCGAAGAGGCTCTGCGATGAGTCTATGATGTGAGCGTAGAAGGCACGAACCGTGTGCTCACATGCGGGGGACTCGCCTTCAAAACATGATTCCACCCGATATCCACCAAGTGGTCCATCATCGGGTGTAGACCAAACATCCTCTCATCCACCTGAGCTTCAAACACAACCTTACGGCCCGCGAAGCGCCCATATTCCATGCCGATCGGGTAAGCATTCCTGGCGGGGTGGTCAGGATCCAGGTCTCGCTTCGACCTAAACTCCCGCACGGTACTTGTGCCGGCCCCAACATCAGTTTTCTTCGAACGGGCTGGCCTACTTGGGCGGCGTCATCGGCCGCGGTTTTCCTCTTTCCCATGAGAGATAGGATGGAGGAAATGGAGAAAATGGTGGCCACCACACCAAGGAGAGCCATGGAAATTTGTCCAAAATGAGAAACAAAGGGCTGACCTCTTTTACCTTCCACAACCAACAATCCAACAGGTGTGGAATAAGCTCCAGAGGTAGGAAATGAAGAAGAAACAAGAAGGAAATGAGATGGGTTAGAATATTACCCAAATTTGAGCTCCAAGGAGGGTTATGAGAGCTCCAACTTGTGGAAATGGGGAAAAGGGAGAGGCTAGGGCTGTTGTAGGAGGTAGTGGTGTGTGAGTTATGAAAGAAAATGGAGGGATTGAAGGTTTGGAGGGATGGGTTTTCAAAGAAAATCGAAAATGGAGGTGGTGGTGGGTGAAAAGAGGGGAAATGAGAGAGATGAGTGCTTCACCCCTAAAATACTAATCAAATGCCAAAATGGCACGTGCCATGGGGTAGGGGGACCAAACCGAGGCCAGTCCCACGTTTGAAACGTGGCCTAAAGTCGAAGGGGCGCGGTCGCCGCCTGCGGTCTGCATGATGGCCCGCGGTCGGGTTTGGCGGGCCGAGCCGCCGCCGCGGTCCTGGTCTTATTCACCGGACTCCCGGGGTGCCAAATGCACCTGTCTTGGTCCAAAATGTTAACGGATTAGTCGTGGGGGCCCACGCACTCGATTTTGTGCCAAACGGTCGGTTAAGCAAAGTCCCGACATAATCTAGTTTTTCCCGATTTTTAACGACTTATTTTTGGTAAATTGTGACTGGACACGTCAATGACGGTCTAGGAGTGACTTGGGGTCCATAAGTGTGGTCGGGATCGAGTACGCACTCGATCAAACCGTCCGTGTGTAGCGAACTTCGCCGAGCAGGCGAAATCGGAGACCTAGGGCTGTTGCTGGATTTTTGCGCACCCTCCTAAGTGAAATGCGTCGGCGTACGTAGTGGGGACATAACTCAGTCCGGTTTAATCAAAATCATGCTCGATACCAACTTGTAACGCCGACGAAAATCGGGGTCGAGTATGAACTCAACTCCCGAGTTCCAACGCATCACTTATGCAACATACACAATGATGGTTAAATGTTGTCTCGAGTTAGCGCAATAAACATGAATGAGATTATACCAAAACAAGAATTCATACTCCAGTTCATTTGTATAAAGGCAAAGCGGAAGACTAAAATTTTATATTCAAACTATGTAAAGTATCAAAATTTTGTGAACTCCAGAGTATGAGTACTAACTGAGTACCAATATACATGTAATGTCTCTAAGTCAAAAAAAAAGATCAAAATACAATCCTCAAAGAGGCCCTGTAAATCCGCGATGCGATGCAGGCCTAAGCGTGAGCCAGTCGATCTTGCATAAAGGAGAACTCCTCCCGATCCTCCTCATAGTCTAGCTCCGTCTCCTGAACAGAGGCGCCATCTACACCTGTGACAGAGTCTGGTGGGTGTTGCAAACACCGTCCCGTAACGTGGGAGTGAGTAGCTAACTCAGTGGAACAATAAAGCATAGGTTAACATGTTATCAAATCAATCAAGCGAAGAATGATAACGCAGTACAAATCAAGCATTTCTAATTACTCTTGTTAAATGCAAAATGATATGACATGATGCTTGTATGCCCTTGCCAAACCACCCTCAGCGACATCATCTTACGTTCGCGAATGCTACTCCCTTAGTGCGCCACATCTACAAAGCACATGCGGTGCATGATGATCATGATTACCAAGTTTTTATTAATCCATTTCAACCAAGTATTGGGAAACTAAGGTACCTCCCTTGTATAATTCCCAAACATGATCCATTCTAGGTCGTCAATCCTAGCTAATCTCATACGATGTTATGGTTTGAGAAGCGTAGTGAAGGCATCGCAAAGGGCTCGTCACCGTCAGGCGCGGATACGGATCTCACCGTATGCGGCTCCATTGTGGCCGTCGGCTCAGTACATATCTCACCGTACTGCTCAATCACTAGCCGTCACTCAAGTACTGTGTCTCACCGTACTCGGCTCAACTCATACTCTAGTTCTTGTGAAAGACTCGTCGCCAATCACGGACACTTGGAGTACTCGAAGATACTACGGAGGACTCGTCGCCGTCAGTCCGCGAGCACGTCTCACCGTGCTCTCGGTTCTCGCCAGTAAATATCGACGGCTCGAATATAGTATCCCATACCACCATAATCGGCTCACGAGGTTGGTTGCGCAATGGTCATGGTCACTACGGGAGGCACATGACCCCCGGCGTGGCGACACTCGACCACGGTGTCCCATACCACCATGTCCGGCTCATGCGTCTTAGCGGATCGAGGTACCATGGTTAACGGGATCGCCACCGTAAGTTTGGTACCCTAGGTTCAAGCAATGGCGACCAAACATGGTGAACATACATATACACATATCGGTTTGCTTGACGAGCCTGACTAGCTCGAGCGCACCACAAGTTGAGCGATATGGAGCGCAAAAGCACTCCGTGTGGCCAACCACTATCGCCAACCGAAGTACGACTCGGGTTCGCCAGACACGTCCATCGTGGCGATATGAATCTCGGCCACAACAGTAAGTCTGGTACCGAATGTGTGGACTATAGGCATAGTCCCAAACCCAATCAGTGGTAGAGCATAAAGTAAAGCATGAAGTAGAGCATGTATTATAAAGCATGAAGTATAGCATGTTATAAGGCATGTTGTAAAGCATGTTGTAAGGCATGTTATAAAGCACTAAACACATAGGGATACAAATACTTAGCATTCATAGGTGAGTGGTTAGAGTGAACAACCACGTGGAGAGTGTCATATGTGACTCTAAGGTAGCGGAGAATCCCATCTCAGCACCTAACTAAGGCTCTAACACTTAAACACTTACACTCGCAAGTGATTTCACCAACGCTTGGAATACACTACTTCAACATACATGACGTATGCTAGAGAAGGGTGTACTAGGGTTGTCCCTTTACCGAGCTAGTATTTTATACATATACATCCTATTCATACGCAAATAAACATAGCAAACACATCAGCAAATTTTATACGTATAGGGTACCTTCACGTATACCCAATTTCGACATACATAGTGTTTACAAAGGAACATCGGTTTCGGCGATTCCTTTCGCCAAGCTAGTTAGTATTTTAATCATGTATTGTATAATCATACATTAGATACATATGTCAAACATTATTCCAAAAGAAATACGTATACGGTATTTCTACAATACGTATTTTCAACATACGGCACATTTACAAAGGAACATATATTTTGGCGATCTCTTTCAAAACTAGTATTTTATTCATATGTTATATAATTAAACATTAAATAAACATGTCAAGTATTTATCCAAAAAAATACGTATATTGTATTTCTACGTATACCTAGAATATGTGAAATTCCATATTTCACACCGCTAATCAAAACAGGAAACGGAAAGCACTTTGTACATGTGCAATTGCAAGCAGATCATGAATCTACCATTATCTGACATTGAAAGCGTTGAAAACCTTAACTTATACACTTAAAGTCCTCACCTTTGCCTTTGGAAACGGAATAAATCAGCAAAGGGTGATGGATCTTCCGTCTACCGATTTCTAGCCTAAAGAGCGGAATCGGTTAGTCGGTATACACCCTACCTCAATTCCACATCAAATCGAGACCTAGGGTTAGGTTTTCTTACCTTCAAATGAGGCGGAAAACAGGGAGAACGCCGAGAACAAGGCGGTGTAGGCCGTGTAGCAAGCAGCGGCGGGAGGAAAGATCTAAGAACGATCTCCAAGTCCTTCTCTCTCTTTTCTCTCTCTCTCTCTAGGGTTTACACCAAAATTCGTATGGCTGTGAGAGGGGCTGCTCTAAGCCCCTTTTATAGCCTCAAACATTACGAAAACGGACTTATGTTCATAGGGTACTGCCTATATAGGTTTTTCGCCGCTTTTCCGGCTCAAAAGGGTAGTTCGGTGGCCCCTTTTGAACCAAACGTCAGACTTAAGCTCACCACCAATGGATCTACGTGGGATTACGTTTTTGACTCATTCGGATACGCAGATCGCACGTGGCGGACCACTTTCAGTTCGACGGTCAGTGGGCCACGATCAGAAATTCCAAGTACATGTAAATGTTCTGAAATTTTTCTTAATCCGAGGGTGTAATTTGGTCCGATTCGACGGTCGGTTGCTTAATCTTGACGCGTCAACGAACGATGCCGATCACTATTCCGGATATTTATTTCGGCTTGTGAATAGTGTTTTTCACACTTCCTCGCTCCGATTCGAAACGAATGGCCGTGGAATGTCGGATAAGGCCGATTTTTGAGATGATTGTTAAGCCCAGTGGGCGGTCCTAGTTCCTTAACTTCGGTTAATCGGAATCCCGATGTGCGATCTAGACCTAATACGAAGTTTCGTTTCATTCCCGAGAGCGGACGGAAATGAGTTTGGTTCTAAACTTTAGGGTAACCTAATACAATGATTCTCGCAAGTTTTGGGTCTTGCAGATCGTATTTAAAGCGATCCTAATGGATTTCATAGCTAACGGAGTTTAATACTTAGTTAACTTTGTTAAATTTCTAAAGGGTTTAATCCTATGTGATTTCTGGTCGAGGTGGTACTCGACCCAATGTACAGAATTTTTCAGGTCGTTACACCATAGAGCAAGGGTCCGCGCAACGTACCCACCACGTACACTCCTGCCAGAGGCCTCCTACGAGGGTTTGAAGGGGTGAGAAATACCTAAGACCCAATCTTAAAAAGGAATGATCGCAAGTGTCCTCTGGACTCTAGATACGTATAGATAAGTGGATGAGTCCCATTAAGCACGTTGACGAAAATCTCCTCCTTTGTTGATGAAGAGTCTTCGGTCTCCCTGATCTACAACTCAAAAGATATACCGATGCATGACGACAGGTTGGGTCAAGGTTATGAAGAAATCCTACTCTCAAAAGATTTTCCTATAAGGAAGATAGAGCAATTTCAATCATCTATGCATTCAAAGCATCCCAGCTTCATGATTTGCCACTAAAGTAGTAGCTGAAGGATCGTTGAATGTAGAAGTTCATTCCCCAATCCACTCTATTGAATATCAATGGAGAGGGTGGATTGGAGGATGAACTTCCCTGAGAGAAAGGGCTTTGGGTATAAGATCTAAGGTTAAACACGTGAAAGCACTCTCTTCTTTCTCTCACAACAACACTAGACAAGTCCTCTTTATATAGGCAAAAGGTTCCAACAGATATAAAATGGTCACATTTATGATAGAGTTCAATATCATCGAGCGTATACTCTCGATAGCATCAATGGTCCGCTCGATGACTCGAACTCAATGTCATATGCTTTTGAAACTTTTTGCCAACTGGTCGATGAATCGAAACGATTGCCAATGTCATCAGATTTTGAACTTCGATTCCATCGATGAGAAGTTCGATTTATCGACACTTGAAAAATGAGAGAGACTTGACTAGAAATATTTCAGGTTTTCATGAATGATCGAGGGACCTTCGAGATCATCGAAATTTGAATGTTGATGATATCGATAGCTGTGTCGATACGTCGATAAATCAAAAGGGTTTTTCATAAAGCTTGCTGGATAGTTTATGTCCATGCTTGATGCAATTGATTTGACATTGATACCATCGATATTTAAATATCGATTCAATCGAGTGACCCTCGATCATAGATAAACCACCCTGAAATATTTTGCTGGAGAACTTGGCACCCAAGACCGATACCATCAAAGGCCTTCCGATATCATTGAGGTTTGAATCTCGATGGTATCGAGGAGGCTTCGATATATCGATGCTCATATGATATTCTTAAGAAAAAATAGGGGCGCCGGAAATCTTCCTATCGATATTATCGAGTCAACTTCGATAGACTCGAGATTTGAATATCGATGATATTGATAGGTGTATCGATACATCGATAATTCCGTCCAGATGTGTATAAGGTTGCTGGATATATTTGGTCCTGTTTTCGATGGTATCGATGGAGTAATGAGGACTCAACAACGCAGGTCGATCATATTGAGATGTGTATTGATAAAATCGACAGGTCAAGAAAACTTAGAGAATTTTTTTATTTTGAAAACATTTTCTTACCATAAAACCCTATGATATTCTAACATTTTAAAAGGGTTTTAGTATACCTGGTGATTTGGGACAAGGGATGTGAGGCTCATATTTACCTGTGGCAAGCTTGCACACATCCAGTTGAGGCAGACGCTTGAATTAATCTTTCCATTAGGCTCTGTAGTCTATCTGACTCAACACTCACGCAATTGACAAACTAGGGCACTTTCAGACCCGACCCAGAATGACTCAAAATCTATGCTATTGAATCCACATTGGTGCCGCGGTTCCAACGTCGTATCTCATGCATAAATCTGACACGTGCGTCTTGTGATATTGACCCGGGCATTTCTTGGCCCTTCATCATGTGTGGGACCCACTTGTTAGGGTCTATACGTTTTCCATGGTGGGCCCCACCTAGTTGTAATTTCTTAAAAAACCTACACCTAGCCTCTACCAACTTAGCTACTCCATCATAAGCCTACCATAGGCTAGCCTATCTAGATAGGCTATCATTTACTTTGGTTCCCACCCCCAAGGCTCCATCATGAGTTTCTCTTTCCTAGTAAGGAGAGAAATCATTGCATGGATATACCCTCCCTCTTCTCTCCTTCCCCCTCTCATTCTCTCATTCTCCTCTCCTCCTAGCAAGAACATCCAAGCTCTCTCTCCCTATTCCAACCTTTTCTTCCCTCATTTCCTCTCCATCTAGCCATTAACAACCCATCTACAACCTTCAATTATCTTCCTCTTGAAGCCTAGTACTTGGATCTTGGAGTTTAGAAGACATATTTCAAGGTGGGTGGGTCATCGACATTCTTCATCTCTTCTTCTTCTTCCCTTTCTTTTCTTCTTTCTTCTATATACATGGAAGCATGTAGGGCCCACCAATCCATGGTGGAGGCCCTACATGGCTCCTAGGATGAAGGCCAAGGGCCTAGATCCTTCACAATCCATTCCATAGTGGGCTATTTTACATGGACCCACCATGATGATTTTCTCTTATTTCTTGCATCTCATGGGCCACCTAGGCCTTTGCATGCATGTAAGGAAGGGATCCCTACCACCCAACAACTTATTTTGATGTATCTTGGCTTATATGTAAGTGTATGATATAGTGATGGTGTGATTTGTGTGTGGGTGAGCCATTAGTTGCGAGAAATCCCACCTATGGCCGATCTTGCTCCTTCTCTCCCTCCCTTTTCTTTATTTTCTTTTATATATTCTCTGATGATGTGTGGCCCACCAAAGTATCCTAGGCCCTTAGCAAGATGGGACATCCAAGCCCACCTTGATTCGACGTCCAGGCCCAACCATGCATGCATGATTTGGTTGTCCTGTAAAATAGATTTTCATGGAGGCTTGAGAGCTCTGATGGGTCTGGAATTTTGTGAACCTATCAAGGTGGACCCCACATGAGGAATCAGGGCTATGGACTCTTTGATTAATTTACATGGGTTGAAATATGGACAGCCAATGTTGCTGTCCAGATTTCAAGCCCAGTTGGAGCATGTGTTTTAAGCTACTATTTAGACCTATTTGCATGCCTTTTTATGCCAATTTCTTTAGAATTTTTGAAGTGTGTGGACCCCACTTTCATGTGGAATGGGGCCCACACCCTATCTCCCATGATCGAGGCCCATGGGTTGGGCCAAAGAGGGCTAACTATTCAGAATTTTCTAGACAGTTCAGCAATACTGTATGACTGAAATTACTATGTTTACCTGATTTTCTAGAATAAGTGGGCCACCCTAATAGACCTCACTTATTTTCTAGATGTAGGACCACCTTTCCCACAAAATTTTTAAGGGTTTAGGCAGGTTTATGCCCACTCCATGTGGTCCCAAACATAGGAACAATAAAGTTTCTGCAACAACCAGATTTCTGTAACATGTGTTGTTGCCCATTTAATTTAAAAATACTTCTCATGCTTAATAAAATTTAAAATTTATTCTTGAGATGCCCCACCCTTGGTGGGACCCACCTACCAAATTTCAGGCCAATCGGGCTGTTGGAGAATTTTTGTCAGAGGTTGGACTGGCCCACCTGGATGGACGTCCCTGGTGGAGACGTCCAGCAAAGCTAGCCATCCCACCTGATTTGTGGCCCACCATAATGTAGTGTTTTATCCACCTTTCCATCCACCTTGTGGCCCACTTGGATGTGGTCCACTTGGGGGTGGGACGTCCAAGTTGGGGCCCACTTTTATGATTTGTGTAAGGCTGGGCGTCCAACACATTGGGATGCCTAGGCCCAACTGTGGGACGCCTGTGGTGGGCCTGATGCTAGGCCTTTGTTCCAGTAGTGTGGCCCACCTATTTTTGACATTTTTGGGGTGCTCCCTATGTGGTGGGGCCCCTATACTTGATGTTGGAACACTTGGATTCTTATCCCAATCAAATGAACTTTTTACTAGGCTCCAACAGGCCCATAAAACTGGTGGAACAAAAATCCAACAATATATTGTAAATGTACATTGCCTTTGGGCTGAAATTTTTAGGAGTGAGGCCCACCACATTGTGAGGACCTTAGAGGGATTAATTCATGCCCTTAATCCCCTAATTTTAGGCTAAATTTATCACCCTTGAGGCCCACCATAGTTGGGCTATTTAGGACCATGTATTTAGTTAGATTGTTGGACTCTTTAGGCCTAAATGGGCTGGAACCTTCTTGCTAGGCTCGGTGGACTCTTAGGCCATTTTCATCATAATGTTGTGTTGGGTTAGTGGGTTAGATTACACAAATGGTTGGCCCCTTGATTGCCCACCAAATCAACTATATCCTTAGGTTAGAATGTAGGCCGCTTGGCTAGAACATGATTATTGCCCATGTGGTTGGGGTAATGGGTTGCCCACTAGGCCCACCACAATATATGGATTTGGTGACCCTTATGCTAGGCCCTAACCTCCCTTATGGGCCCGTAGTATTGTGTATGGGTTGGGCTATGTAGGTTGCCCTTTGGACCTATGTATTGAATAGGCCTTGGGCCATTTATTTGAGGCCCAATATGAATGTTGTGGAATGTTATGGTTGTCCATTTCTTATTCATGGTGATGTTTGGGCCTTGGGCCTTGATTCCCTTCTTTTAGCCCATATTATTGTATGTAGATTGGACCATTTTTCTTATGGCCCATTATGTGGGATATATGTATGTGGCCACCTATTTTTATCTTGAATGTTAGCCTTGGGCCATGTATCTATATAGTTTATTGATGGAATGCCTTTTTGGGGAAATGGTGGTTAAATGTCTCCATTATGGACCCCTCTAGGCCCATTTCCATCTAAGAGTGGTTGAATGCCCACCTTACTTTTGTTGGGCCCATTCTCATCTTTTAGGCCTATATCATTATAAGACCCTAACCCAAGTGTGCACGCCATTCCTTTAGGTCTCACGATTCTGCCAGTCGAATTCACGCGACTCGTGACCTAAGGATACTGTTTGCAGTCATCCTCAAGTTCGGTCACATAGACCCAACTTGGATCGACCCGAAACTTATGCCATCTTGTCCGTATGGGCACTGCGGTTCTAATGCTGCATCTCGTGCATGAATTCGATGTGTACATCATGAGTTATGGTCAACATTCGATTTGGACCATTGATGTGTGATTGGTGAACCCCACCACGACCTTGTACGTTTTCCCATATAGTGATGATGTCATGCCTAGGTTTAGATTTTGTAGAAAGCCTAGACTCTAGCAACATTATTTATATCGCCATAGCCCCATCATTGCTTCTCTTCTCTAGGCATGCCTCTTTTAGAGAGATAATCATTACTTTTTCTACAACTCCCTAGCAAGCCTCTCTCCCTCTCATTTCTCTCTTACTCTCTCTTCTCTGCTCTCCCTAACAACTCTCCAAACATCCCACTTCCCCTGTATTTTTCAGCCCATTCTCTCCCAAATATCTCTCAATCCATCCCTTCTTAACTCATCTCAACCTTAGATTCATGATCCTTGGAGCTTCTAGATGAAGATGGTGTAACTTTCAAGCTTGATCCATAGGTGGGTGTGGTTATATGTCTAAATTTCAGATTTCCTTTCATCCCTTCTTGTTCTTCATTCTTCTTCCATTGATGGAGCTTGTAGGACCCATCAAGTGATGATGGTGACCCAAGACTCCATGGATATGTCTTGTAGCCTATCCTACATTGCATGCATGTGCATCAAGGGACCATTCTCCATAGATCCCTTCATGCTCTTTCCTTCCTCAGATCAGGGATCCTTCGGTCATCTAGACCCTTGATCCTTGGTGGAGATTGGATCTCCACCATAGATCCCAAGTTAATAGCCTTTGATCATGTAGATTTTGCATGTATCATGTAATAGTGGATAGTGTTTCTTGTGTGATGAGGGGAAGGGCCTCAATGAGGCGGAGACCCTTCCCTTGTGGCTGATCTTCTTCTTTTCTTGCTAATAAGTCTCTGATCATGAGTGTGTGGCCCACCTTGTGGACCAACAAGATCCAAACCGTCCCAAGTGGGAGGACGTTTTTTTTGGACAGTCCATCCCGTAGACTATGGCCCCTAAATGCACCAAAAAGGGGTGCATACAAGGATGTTTTGGATGGTGGGATGGCTTGGATGTTTGTGGGGCCCACTTGGGTGGACCACACAATGATATTCTGGGGTTAAATCCCCATTTAAATAATGTTTACAATTTATTTTTATCAGACATATGTTGCTGTCCAGAACTATCTAGACAGATTTTTTAGCCATCTTGGGGCCTGATTTTTGGTCATTTGGTGGGAAGATTGATACCATCCAATACATGATTCTTGAAGGTGTATATCTCACCTATAAGCCTACCAAATTTCAGCCCCAACTGACCCATTTTGAGCCTCCAAAAGAGTGGGCCAACCTGGGTGATCAACCAGATTTCTGCTGTACAGTCCAGCAATATAGACTGTTGTAAACCTTAATTTAAAAATATTTTCTCTAATGGTGGGCCACCTTTCTGGGTCCCACCTTGTTGTAGTCACAATAAGGGACCTTGACCCTCAATTTCAGGAAATTTAGAGGCCCTGGACCCACTCCATTGTGGGGCCCAAAATTAGGACAGTAACATGTATGTTGCAGAATTTTGTTTCTACCTTGTTATCTTCTTTGTAATTGTGGAACTTATTGGGCCCAACCCATTGAGGTTTTTTCCATGTTTATAGGGCCCACCTTGTAATGTTTCAGAGGACCACAGAGGCCATGGTGGTGGGGCCAATCAGCTGGACCAGCGAACCATACTGGACGTCCAGCATGGCTGGCTGTCCCTAGCTAGGCCCACCACGGTGCATGTTTTCATCCACACCGTCCTCCCCTTTGGGTGTGTCCCACACGGAGGTTGGGTCCACCTTGAGTGGACGTCCTGTGTGGGTCCCACCTTGGACGTGTGGAGCCCACCTTGATGTAATGCATGGCCAGGCCATCCATGGCCTTGCGCCGTCTCACCCTTGGGACTCCCATACTTGGGGTTGCTGCTGGGCTTGCATTCCAGCAGCAGGCCCACTTAGTTTTAGGTGACAAATCCCCTCCTCCATCTAGTGGAGCCCCCTATAAAAAGTGCTAGCCCTTTCGAAAATAAATTCCCACTCATTTTGGTAAGTTTTGGGCCTCAGTAGGCTCAAGAAATTAGGTGGATTGAAAGTCTAGCCATGGCCATTTAAATATACACTATATAACTGAATTATTATTGGAATTAGAGTCCCACCACATTGAGGGGTTTTGGGTACTTGTTGCTTACTTATTCTTTAGAATATTTTGGGCTCAATTGATGCATGATTGGGCCACCCATTAATGACCACTTGTGGTACCCAAACTTATACCAGATTTTGGGACTTTCTAGTGAGCCCAGATTGGGTTGGAATATCTCACCTTGGCCAACCATATGTTGGGCTGACCTTCCACCATTTGCTGAACTTATGGGTTGAGGAAAAAAGTGAATTTGGGCCCTTGAATACCCGCTTAAATTACTAGTTATTGGGCTGATGTAGTGGGACCCATTTCACCCAACTTAGACTTATTTTTAAGCCATGTTTTTGTGCTCATGGGCTACCCATTCAGTCCAACTAAATGCATGGATTTGATGGCCATTGGAACTTGGGCTCTAGGCCTTGATTCCCTTCATTTGGCCCATATTGTTATGTACATGGATTGGATGTGGGCTTGGGCCTTGTAGCTTATGGTTTGTGGTTGGATGCCTTAGGGCAATGGTGGTTGAATGTCCCCATTTGGACCCCTCTAGGCCCGTTTGTATCTAAGTGTGGTTGAATGCCCACCTTAGTCTCTTACTAGGCCCACCTCCATATTATTTAGGCCCGTAGCTTGTATGCTTAGTCTTGTGGGTTACCCCAGGTAAATGGGCCCCCACTAGAAGTTATATATTCCTTATGAGGAATTGGTTAAGTACCTAGACCCTTCATGGTTAGGTAGAGAGTTCATCTTCACCTCATTGACACCCCTATTCATCTTCATGGCCCACTCTCATACGCATCATATGCATGCTTGGTTGAGGTATGATTGGTAATGGTTGTGCCATTGTGTAGGACATGTTGGTATCTCCCCGAGGGATGAAGTTTACCCTCTTGAGCACGGTGGATGCTTGAGATTGATTCATGGATGATTGTGTGATTCATGCATCTGGCATTGCATAGCATGTGAATATTCACCCATGCATCATCAGGGCCATAGCCTCCACAAATATATCGTGGATAGCCATGTGTGGACACTGAAAATGATTCTTGAGCATTTGGGGTACATAGGATGTCCCTGGGTGAAAGCCCCTAAACTTCCATGGTATCGAGGAGATGCCTCAATGCCGAGACCGAGTGAAAATCATAAGCACCAGAGTGCCTTATACCGTTAAGCTGCGACTCCCACTGTTGCGAGGTCGGTTGGGAGGGAGTGTGGCCTTACCCACCTGAGTGAGAGGGCAATAGCTAGGCTGAGTTTGACCAGCTCGTGAAATGTGTCTGCTAGCGTCGACCCTTGCTGGTGATTGGCTGTCCACAAGTGGATAGTGAGATCTCATACGCTCGTTTGACTATGCGGATCTTGGAGAGCGGTAGTCATCCAGCAGTGTACTTGACCCCGGTGATATTCCTTATGATGAAACTGTACTTGATGTGTAGATTGGATATGAGGACTGACATTACTTCGCATTGCATTTGTATTGGCATTATAAGCCTTATAATGCATCGCCTTGGTATGGCGCCCAGTACTCATGTATTGCATTGCATAGCCTTGGTATGGCTTACTGCATTCATAGCTTAGCCTTGGTATGGCTAATGATATTAGTATCATTCATGGTTCCCTCTGCATCCTCCTATTTCTTCTAAGCACCATTGTCACACACTTACACCGCCCTCTAAGCTTTCTATAAGCTTATGCACGGTTGATGTGTGCATGGGATCCTAGATCAGTACAGTAGCAGAGGAGCTATAGATTGGATTGGTGTGAGCTGAGGACCTATTGTAGACCTTTCCTTCCATTCTTTCTATATTATGTATTTCCTTTTGAGCCTTGTACCTGTAAAGTTTAAATTCTTAGTGGATTTTGCAATGTGTTCCTTGTTTATTTTCTGAGATTTACTTGCTATGATCTTGGGTATGCTATATCAGATAGATTTGTGCTGTAGAAATCCTCCTTGCAGGATCCTAGGACCAGAACTTGTCTTAGGAGACGAGAATGGGGTACTATGGAGGCTGTTGCGGCCGGAACCTGCTATCGGGTTCCTTGCGAGTCCGGTCACCAAGTTCGGGGCGTGACATGAGTTATCTATCTTAGATTTATGGGCTACCCCAAGCTATTAGGCCCCCACTAGAGGTTATATTCCTTATGGAAAATTGTCTAAGTACCTAGATCTTACTCGGTTAGGAGGAGAGTAATCTTCACCATATTGACATCTTTGTTCATCCTCATGACCCACTCCCATACGCATCATATGCATGCTTGGTTGAGATGTGATTGGTCATTGGGCAGGATATTTTGGTATTTCCTTGAGGGATGGAGTATCCTCTCTTGAGGACGTTGGATGCTTGAGATTGATGCATGGTTGATTGTGTGATTCATGCATCTAACATTGCATAGCACTTGGATATTCGCCCTTACTTCATCAGGGCTGTAGCCTCCACAAGTATATCATGGATGGCCATGTTTAGACACCGAAAATGTTACTTGAGCATTTAGGGCACTTAGGATGTCCTTGGGTGAAAGCCTTTTAACCTTCATGGTACTAGGAGATGCCCCAATGGCTAGACCGAGTGGAAAACATGAGCGCTCGAGTGCCTTTACACTATGAGGCCGTGTCTCCCACTGTAACGTGGTCGGTTGGGAGGGGGTGTGGCCTTACCCGCCTGAGTGAGAGGGAAATAGCTAGGCTGAGTTTGACCAGCTCATGAATGGGTCCGCTACCTTTGAGCCTCGTTGGTGATTGGTTGTCCATAGGTGGGTAGTGAGGTCTCTTCTATGGTTCATGTCGCATTTCTGCATTCTCTGATATTGCTTTTCCAGCACTGGTTTATACATGCTTACACCGACCTCTAAGCCTTCTATAAGCTTATGCACGATTGATGCGTGCAAGAGATTCTAGGTTACCACAGTAGCTGAGGAGGAGCGTTGGAGTGTGTCGAGGACCTTTTGGAGTCACCGTTGTTCAGACCTTGTATTTCCCTTTTAAGCATTGTACCTTGTATAAAAGTTTTAATTCTTAGTGGATTTTGTAATGTGTTCCCGTGATTATTTCCAGTGGTTACTATATTATGATCATGAGTATGCTCTTATGGATTGGACTTATATTATAGAAATCCTCCTTGAAGGATCTTAGGATCGGAACTTGGTGAATGGGTGCCAGGAGCCGAGAATGGGGTCATACGGAGGCGGTCAGGCGTCGGAATCGGCTATCAGGACTCTTGTGAGTTCCGATCACTGAATCTGGGGCGTGACAACATATATTTGAATAATTAACATATCTTCATTACATTTTTTTTATAAATAAGATTTTATCAACACTCCTCATTTTAAAATTTTGACTAAGTAGAAATTTAGTTAGTTTTTCATACGATGCTCTTGGGACTTGTTTTAAACCATATAGAGCATGTTTAAGATAGTATACGAAGTTCAGGATCTTGAAAAGGCCAAGCTGTATGTCTTAGACGGGGGGTGGGGGGGGGGGGGTGAGGGGGTGAATAGGACTGTGCCAAATTAAAATTTAATAGCGGAATTGAAATACGATAGCCTTATAAAAATAAAGAACAGTACTATAAATAAATTAAAGATTGAAATGTAAAGCAATCTTAAATAAAGAGCTTAATACTAACGTTGTTCTAAGGACAACCTTTGCACCATAAAAACCAAGGGTTTATGGCAGGACAACCTTACTAGAACAAGTTGAATATCAAAACTCAAAAAGAAAGGAAAGAAAGGAAATAGCAAGAAATGACTTCTAAACTATTACAACATTCCCCACTTTGCTTGAAATGTAAAGATTACAACATTCACATCCACATATACATTCCACAAATTTGAACGATTAAAGATATGAAAATTAAAAGAGCATTCAAATCACAAAACACACCGATATATAGTGGTTCGCCTGTATGTTCACCAACTGTTAAACAACAACCACACAGCTTGCTACACTCCTAATATCCTCACACAGGGGATATTACCATTCACTATTAGACAGGTTTTACGGTTTCACCCAAAACCTTTACAATTGTGTCTTTTTAACTTGGGCTTACACAATCCAAAAACCCACACTTTTTGAGTTTTCTGGCTCTCCTCAGATAACCATACAATGAGATTTTTATGGTGAATCTCAAACAAAACCAAAATAAAGGAATTTACAACAAATGTAAAATACCTGAATTTCTTCTTTTGTAGCAGCCCGATAGAACCAATGAGAGTAGAAGTTCGAATCAACGTTCAATGTCCAATACTCACTTAAGAAATGGTTCTAGTTTCTAATTGATTTTAAATTAAATCAAATTGGGCGTAGCTCTATTTGATTTTGATTCCAATGAAGAAAGAATACAACAATTCCTCTTTTTCAAATAAGATTGGAATTTAGGAATAAAATCAAATAAGAAAAGCTAACAAAAAGAATATTTAAATATGAACAAATTAGCATAAATGAACACAACTTATCTCAGAGTGGAGGCTTGAATTTCTCAAAATTAATCGATGTAAAACTCTGAAATTCGTGCTCAATTTATAGAAGCAAAGACCATGTCTACGACTGGTCTTAGGAACCTTCGACTAGTCGTAGCTCCAACGACATTTTAAAAATTTAAGCGCGATCTGAAAAATTAGTTCTACGACTGGTCATAGGGACCCTTCGACTGGTCGTAGACCACCTACGACTAGTCGAAGCAGACCCAGGACTGGTCATAGGAAACCAGATTTGGTTGCTGGAGTTTGAGTCATAGTTCTAGGATTGGTCGAAGGACGAGTCGTGACACCCCTACGACCGGTCGAACAATCTCCAAGACTAGTCGAAGAATAATAAAAAAATTCTGAAAATCTTCAATAGCTTAGGACTGATCGTGGAATTTCTTGGACTGGTCGAACCAGGTCTAAGACTGGTCGAACAAGGTCTAAGACTAATCTTAGAACAGACCAACTTCATGTATAAAGATTTATCTTGACTTATGTATCCAAAATGACCTACCCTAAGGTCAAACTAAGGTTTATCATACCTGGAACATGAAGTATGAACATTGAACATCATTCTTTCAGATGATAGTTAATGTTTGAAGCTTGAGACCTCTACTTGATGTTGCTTGAGATTGAGATATTCTACAGCATGAATATAAGCTTCAACTTGAGTTGTACTTGAGTCTTGAAATGTACTTGAGTATTGAAAAAACACTCTTCTTATTGATGTACACTTGAACATTGATGCATACGGAAGAGAACACAGTACATAACCTTGCATTTCTTGAAGTCGAGTACCATACATGTCTTGAACCATTGTGATGTCATCTTGAATTACATATATATCAACATACAAACACAAGACACACATATAGAAGTTGTGGCACATACAAGAAGTTTTGGCACCACAAAATTTGACAATCAAAGGAGCATGAGACCATAATACTTATAATCTCCCCCTTTATCAAATTTGTGACAAAACATATTACACTAAGAGAAACACAACAAGTATAATAAAAAGCACAACGTGCATATTAACGAATCATGCACCAGTTGTCATTAAGTAGCACAAACTCATTATATACTACTCCCCCTGAGTAGCAGCACATATATGCACATATCACATGTCCAAAAAATACTCATTATCCATAAGCAACCTTTCATCCAAAAAATACTAAAAAATACTCATAACCATAAGCAACCTTTCATCTCCAAAAGCTAAAACCTTCTCCCCTTTTTTGTCACAAAATGACAAAGGAAGCAACAAAGAGACGAATAAGTAATGGAGAAATAGATGAAGTAACGTGACAATGTATTAGTAAGTAAACATTCACAATCTAGTTACTCGAAAAATTTAAAAGTCAGTAAACCAAATAAAGTGCACAACCCACCACAAGTAAGAGAGTTATTATAGACCAAGAATGAAAATACTTAATCAGATCCTGAAGAACGAGCAGGAATGGTAGGATCAAGATTATGCATTCCTTTGTTCAAGCGCCTAAGATACTTGCGCATATATTTAAATTGAAGATCATGAACAATATTCATATTCTCTACCTTCTCTTCTAAAGCATGAAGACGAGCATCAAAATCAAAAGGCTCAAAATCAGAATCATTTTGAGAATCAGAATCAAGTTCATTGAAAATATCATTCATATCCACATCGTCAGGAGGAAGATCACCAGCTTCTTCATCTCCAACCTCAGCTCTACCAACATCCACTTGGCCACGGGCCAATTCTAATTTCATTTTGTTAATATTCGAATTGTTAAAAATAAGATGATGGATGGGAGCTTCTCCAATAGGTATAGCCACGAGCATGTGAGTAGCTAAAACAATCAAGAGATAGGTAAAAGGAATATCACTATGACTTGGATGGAGACGAGAATGAATGATGGAATGAAAAATTAAGGAAGGAAGACAAATTTTAGAACCAAAAATGACAGAGTGCAACACACGAACCATAAAGGTAGTTAATTCAGTTTTATTACCAGAACGAGGATACAGGTTAGAAATAAAAATCCTATGAAGTACCTTGTATTTGGGTAATAAGTACTTTGCGGGAACGCATTCCCTTTATGAGTCCATTGCACATTAATATTACACAAATCTCTGGTTAGGATATGCTTTTCAAATTCTGAGGGTTTATCAGCTAAAGTATGAATAGGAATACCCTCCTCATTAACAGGTATATCCATTAACCTTGCAATCAGATGACGGTCAATTTCAAATAGACATTCTCTAGTATTAATTTTAAAAATTAAATCCTCAAAATTGAATACTAAGATACATGCAAACATGGCCTGTGCAATAGATTGGTATGCAGGCCCACCCCAATGTAAAATGTTATCCCATCCTATAGCTTGGAGTATTGGTAGAATACCAAAAGGAGCAATATGTTCAATACAAATAGACCGTTCAACAATGACATTGCGCATACGTAAATCCTGTACATTGGAGGGATCATCCTCTGGTAAACGAAGATGACGCCTAACAAGAGGAGCTGATTTAGAAGAAGATGGACCATGAGAAGTTTTCTTTTTCCCTCTAGCATCCATAATCAGAATGAAAATCAAAAGATCTAGTAGAGACAAAAGATTTGAAATAATGGGTTTTGCTAAATCAGATTTTTCAAGAAAAAGCCCCAAAATGTCAAGGAATCTCAAAATAAATTACTCCAAGAGTGAAAATGAAGTAATAGGAACTAGAATCTACAAGAGAAACACAAAAGATGCACTAACCTTGAAGATCTAGGAAGGTGGGTACGACTAGTCATGCCTCGGCTCGTTGGAGAAGAAGAAAGGAAATGAAGAAGAAGAGATTTCCCCTAATTTTAAAAGATTCTAGCGGGCTACACGACTGGTCGAGGACCGTTCTCGACCGGTCGTACCACGACTGGTCGAGCACGTCCTCGACTGGTCGTGAAAACATAAAAACATGCATTTTTCCATAAAAAAATGAAATTTAAATAAATAAATTATCAAATATATATATACTATGATACAAATATGTATGAATAATCAATTTAGATTGCACATTCTGAGATCAAACTTTAATTTATTAAACCTGCTTTTGTCGTGTAGTTTAGTGAAAATGTCGGCAAGTTGAGTCTCGGTCGGTATATATTCCAAGGATATTATTTTATCTTCCACTAATTCACGAATATAGTGATATCTAATGTCAATGTGCTTGGTACGTGAATGCTGGATTAGATTTTTTGATATATTTATAGCACTGGAATTATCACAATAAAATATCATTGATTCCTGTGCAATTCCATAATCACTTAACATACGTTTCATCCAAACAAGCTGAGTACAGGCATTTCTTGCTGTGATGTATTCAGCCTCAGCAGTTGAGAGCGATATAAAACTTTGCTTCTTGCTAACCCAAGAAACCAAATAGTTTCCAATATAGAAACAACCACCACTAGTTAATTTTTCTGTCATTAATATTTTCAGCCCAATCAGCATCTGAGTACCTAGCTAATTGAACACTAATATCAAATGGATACCAGAGACCCATTTTAGCAGAACTTGTGACATATCGCATAATCCGCTTGACAACAGAAAAATGTGACTCTTTAGGATCAGACTGATATCTAGCGCAAATGCCAACACTTAAAGCAATATTAGGTCTACTAGCAGTTAAGTAAAATAGACTACCAATCATACTACGATATAATTTAGGATCTATATTTTTACCTGTAGAGTCTTTTGAGAGTCTTAAAGTTGTACTCATAGGGGTATCAAAATTCTTACCATTCTCAAATCCAAACTTTTTGATTAAGTTTAGAGCATATTTTGTTTGAGAAATGAAAATGCCATCTGGTTGTTGTTTTACTTGCAACCCAAGGAAATAATTTAATTCCCAAACCATGCTCATTTCAAACTTAGATTTCATCAAATCTGCAAACTCAATAGTCATATTAGTACAAGTTGATCCATAAATAATATCATTAACATAGATCTAAACCATTAAGATATCATTGTTATGTTTTTTAACAAAAAATGTCTTATTGACACTACCCATTTGAAAATTGTGACTTAGTAAAAACTTAGTCAATTTTTCGTACCATGCTCTAGGAGCTTGTTTTAAACCATATAGAGCTTTTTTAAGACGATATACATGATCAGTAAACTTAGGGTCTTCAAACCCTGTAGGTAGTTCAACATATACTTCTTCATGCAGATCACCATTCAAAAAAGTAGTGTTTACATCCATTTGATAAATTTTATACTTTCTAAAGCATGCAATGAATATAAAAAGACTGATTGATTCAAGGCGAGCAACTGGGGCAAAGGTTTTATCATAATCAATACCTTCTATTTGAGTGTACCCTTGTACAACCAGTCTTGCCTTATTTCGAATTATATTCCCAAGTTCATTAGACTTATTTTTGAAAATCTACTTAGTTCTTATAATGTGTTTATCTTTAGGTCTAGGAATAAGATACCAGACATCATTACGAACAAACTGATTAAGTTCTTCCTGCATAGCTACTATCCAGTTTTCATCAAAAAGAGCTTCTTTTATGTTTATCGGTTCAATCTGAGATGTAAAGCATACGTAATTACATATGTCTTCTAGTTGTCTACGAGTGCGCACACCAGTGAGAGGATTTCCCAGAATTTGAGCGGTTGGATGATCTTTAACAGTCCTTAATTCAGAATTGTTTTGACTTGATGAAGTATCAGGTTTGTCAATTAGAAGAACTTCATCATTATCCGAACTTGGGGCAGGTGTATTCAAATGATCGTCTATGACCACATTAATTGATTCTTGAATAACACCAGTCCTTTTGTTCAATACAGGATATGCGCGATTGTTTAAAGAGTATCCTAAAAAGATTCCTTTATCACTTTTTGTGTCAAACTTTCCCAGATTTTCACGGTCACGTAAAATATAGCACTTTCTACCAAAAACTTGAAAGTATTTGACAGTAGGCTTTTTATTAGACCACATCTCATAAGCGATTTTATTATTAGATTTACATATATAAACACGATTAATAACATAGTAGAAAGTATTCACTACTTCAGCCCAAAGATTTTTAGGGAGCTTCATACTGTTCAACATTACTGTTCCCATTTCTTGAAGCACTCTATTTTTCCTTTCCACAATACCATTCTGTTGAGGAGTTTTGGGTGCAGAGAATTCATGCGATATTCCCTGATCATTACAGAATTTCTCAAAACTGCTATTCTCGAACTCAGATCCATGATCACTATAGATCTTACAAACTTGAGAACCTTTTTCAGTTTGGATTCGTTTGAGAATCCTTTTAACTTTATCAAGGGTTTCTAATTTATCTCTTAAGAAGGCTACCCAAGTGAATCTAGAAAAATTGTCCACGATTACCAAGATGTACTTTTTTCCACCTCGACTCTCCGTCCTGGTAGGTCCTATAAGATCCATATGGAGAAGCTCGAGTGGTCTTGATGTGGCATTGGAGTTCACCTTTTGTGAGAGTTCCTTGTTTGCTTGCCATACTGGCATTTACCACATATCTTGTCTATATTTTGTAATTTAGGTAGACCTCTTATTAGTTCTCCTTTGCTCAATCTATATAAATTATGGTAGTGTACATGTTCAAGGCGTTTATGCCATAATTCAGTTTCATCGGTATGGACAATGTAGCATGATTAATTAGATGAGATACCATCGCTTACAATATAGCAGTTTTCAGAAGTTCTGCGACCAATTAATATTACAGAACCCTTTTTCTTCAAGATTTCACAACCTTTATTAGAAAATTTCACGCTATGATTGTTATCGCATATTTGAGATATGCTTAACAGGTTGTGTTTTAGCCCCTCAACATATAAAACATTCTTAAATAAGGGAAGGTTATAGAGTTGAACCGTACCTTGGCCAATAATCTTGCAGTTGCTTCCATCACCAAATGTGACTGACCCATCAGTCATATCTTTAAGATCGGTGAATAAAGCTTTGTCGCTTGTCATATGCCTTAAGCATCCACTAAGTACCACTTTGAATGGCTTGTAGCTTTGAAAGCAGTGTGGGTAACCAAGCAAGTAACTTTAGGAACCCATTTCATTACTGTTTTGGGTTTAGGAGTATAGTTGGTCTTCTTGTATTTATAATTTTTGTACGAGTGACCCACTGAGTTAGATTTTAAGAGTTCCTTAAGCAAATCAACTATTTTTTCAGCTAAAGGGTTTTGGTTCTGAGTTTTATAGTTGACATAATTGCTTTTAGGTTTTTGAAAAGTTTTAGCATTTTTAGAAAAACTTTGATTAATACTTTTTCCTTTTGAGTTAGAGGTTTCTCCTCTCACAAACTTAGGAGGAGTATTTTTCTATTTAGAAGGTACATTTTTATCATAGCCCAATCCAGATTTGTCACCAGATTTTTTAGATCCGGATAAAAGTTTCTCAAATTTTGGATCTCCTAGGGCATATCTCCATGTATCCTTTGAACTCAAAAGTGAAGAGTTTTCAAGCTTAATTTTTTCATTTTTAGATTTAAGATTTTCAATCAGGGAGGTTTTGAATTCTAAATCACATTTAGTCTTTTCAAAACAATCTGAAATATGGGATTTTTCTAAAACGAGTGACTCAAAATTTTCTTTAAGTTTTAAAAACTTTTCTTTTTGAAGTTTTAGTTTTACGGCAAATTTACAACTTTCCTTGTATAGGGCATTGTAAGCATCTTGAAGATCTTCTTTATTTTCATAATCACTATTCAAATTTTCTTCACTGGTTGAATCATCATGATCTGAAAAAATGAACTTGGCTAGAGTCACAAGGGCCTTAACTTCATTGCCCGACTCGATTTCAGAATCTTCTGATTCAGAAGAGGCTTCAATGCCAGAAGATTCATCCCAAGTAGCTAACACTCCTTTCTTTTTAGATTTGTCCTTTTTAGGACATTTGTTTGCTAAATGCCCATATTCTTGGTAGTTGTAACATTGACTATCTTTCAAAGATTTCCAAGTTTTAGATTTTGGTTTAGAACATTTCTTATCATTTGATTTTTGAAAATCAACCCTCTTTTTACTTTTGAAGATCTTATAAAACTTTTTGGCAAGAAGGGCCATATCATCTTCAGAATTTTCTAAATCAGAATCTTGAAAAATACATTTTGAAGACTTAAGGGCAATAGATTTACCTTTACGAGCTTTAAAATTTAATTCATAGGTTTGTAAAGAACCAACTAGTTCTTTTACCCTCATATTGTTCGTATCACGAAGTTCCTAGATCACGATTACCTTAGAATTGAACTGTTCATGTGGTGAGCGTAGTATCTTTGCACACACTTTACTTTCTGGGATTTTATCGCCAAGACCCCACGGAGAGTTTACAATGTCATTTAATCTAGTGTAGAAGTCCATAAACATTTCATTTTCCTCCATATGAATTTCTTCAAATTTGGTTGTGAGGAGTTGGACTTTAAATTTTTTGACAATTGAAGTACCCTCGTGTGTCATTTCTAATATATCCCAAGCTTGCTTTGCAGTATCACAGGATATAATTCTTTTGAACTCATCCAGTGATAGTGCGCAAGTGATTGCATTTAGTGCTTTTGCATTGGCACTACTCTCACTTTTCTGAAGAGTGGTCCATGAGAAAAATGGTGTTACTCTCATAGTTTTTGAACCATCAATACCAGTCACTTCAGTGGTAGGTGGGTTCCATTCAGTCATTGTGGCAAGTTACATGTTCTCATCCATTGCTTTGAGGAAAATCCTCATCCTGGCTTTCCAATAGGCATAGTTGGAGCCATCAAAGGGTGGAGGCCTAGTGACTGAAAGGCTATCAAAATTTGACATCTTATGTATATAGCTTAGATCGTTAGCTCATGAAATGAATCCAAGAATAAAGAATTAAATAACGAGCTATTAGGCTTTGATACCACTTGAAAAGGCCAAGCTATATGTCCTAGAGGGGGGGGGGGGGGTGAATAGGATTGTGCCAAATTAAAATTTAACAGCGGAATTAAAATATGATAGCCTTATAAAAATAAAGAACAGTACTATAAATAAATCAAAGACTGAAATGTAAAGCAATCTTAAATAAAGAGCTTGATACTAACGTTGTTCTAAGGACAACCTTTGCACTATAAAAACTAAGGGTTTATGGCAGGACAACCTTACTAGAACAAGTTAAATATCAAAACTCAAACAGAAAGGAAATAAAGGAAATATCAAGAAATGAATTCTAAATTATTACAACATTCCCCACTTTGCTTGAAATATAAAGATTACAACATTCACATCCACATATACATTCCACAAATTTGAATGATTAAAGATATGAAAAATAAAAGAGCATTCAAATCACAAAACACACCGATATATAGTGGTTCGCCTGTGTGTTCACCAACTGTTAAACAACAACCACACAGCTTGCTACTCTACTCCTAATATCCTCACACAGGGGATATTAGCGTTCACTATTAAACAGGTTTTACAGGTTCACCCAAAACCTTCACAATTGTGTCTTTTTAACTTGGGCTTACACAATCTGAAAACCTACACTTTTTGAGTTTTCTGGCTCTCCTCAAATAACCACATAATGAGATTTTTTTGGCGAATCTCAAACAAAACCAAAATAAAGGAATTTACAACAAATGTAAAATACCTGGATTTCTTCTTTTGTAGCAGCCCGGTAGAACCAATAAGAGTAGAAGTTTGAATCAATGTTCAATGTCCAATACTTACTTAAGAAATGGTTCTAGTTTCTAATTGATTTTAAATTAAATCAAAATGGGCATAACTCTATTTGATTTTGATTCCAATGAAGAAGGAATACAACAATTACTCTTTTTCAAATAAGATTATAATTTAGGAATAAAATCAAATAAGAAAAGCTAACAAAAAGAATATTTGAATATGAACAAATTAGCTTAAAATGAACACAACTTATCTCAGAGTGAAGGATTGAATTTCTCAAAATTAATCGATGTAAAACTCTGAAATTCATGCTCAATTTATAGAAGCAAAGATCGCGTCTACGACTGGTCTTAGGAACCTTCGACTGGTCGTCGCTCTAACGGCATTTTGAAAATTTAAGCGTGATCTGAAAAATCAGTTCTATGACCGGTCGTAGGGACCCTTTGACGGGTTGTAGACCACCTACGACTGGTCGAAGTAGACCCAGGACTGGTCGTAGGAAACCAGATTTGGTTGCTGGAGTTTGAGTCGTAGTTCTAGGATTGGTCAAAGGACGAGTCATGACACCCCTACGATCGGTCGAACAATCTCCAAGACTAGTCGAAGAATAACCAAAAAATTCTGAAAATCTTTAATAGCTTAAGACTGGTCGTGAAATTTCTTGGACTGGTCGAACTAGGTCTAGGACTGGTCGAACAAGGTCTCAGACTAGTATTAGAATAGACTAACTTCATGTATAAAGATTTATCTTGACTTATGTATCCAAAATGACCTACCCTAAGGTCAAACTAAGGTTTATCATGCTTGGAACATGAAGTATAAACATTGAACATCATTCTTTCAGATGATAGTTAAGCTTGAGACCTCTACTTGATGTAGCTTAAGATTGATATCTTCTATAGCATGAATATAAGCTTCAACTTGAGTTGTACTTGAGTCTTGAAATGTACTTGAGTCTTGAACAAACACTCTTCTTATTGATGTAGACTTGAACATTGATGCATACGGAAGAGAACACAGTACATAACCTTGCATTTTTGGAAGTCGAGCACTGTACATGTCTTGAATCATTGTGATGTCATCTTAAATCACATATATATCAACATACAAACACAAGACACACAGATAGAAGTTGTGGCACATACAAGAGGTTTTGGCACCATAAAATTTGACAATCAAAGGAGCATGAGACCATAACACTTACAGATCTTCAAAGCCCTTAGGTTGTTCAACATAAACTTCCTCGTTTAAATCACCATTTAAGAAGACATTTTTAACATCCATTTGGTATATTTTGAAAATTTTATAACATGCAATGGAAATAAATAATCCATTAGATTCAAGACGAGTAACTGGTGCAAAGGTCTCATCGTAGTCAATCCATTTAATTTGAGAACCTTGCACAACCACTCCTGCTTTGTTTCTTATAATATTACCAAGTTCATCAGATTTATTTTTGAAAATTCATTTGGTTCCAATCACATGTTTGTCAGAAGCTCTGGGAACTAGATACCAAACATCATTTCTAACCAACTGTTTAGTTCATCTTGCATGGCTAAAATCTAACTTTCATCTGCTAGGGCTTCATTTACATTAGTCAGTTCTATCTGGGAAGTGAAGCAAACATGATTACATATGTTTTCTAATTTTCTTCTGATTTGAACACTAGTGTGAGGGTTATCAAGTATTTGATTAGTCAGATGATCCTTGACTAGCCTTATCTCAGTTGAATCTGATTTCGATGATGGTTCAGATTGATTAACTATGGTAATTTCATCATCTTGATCAAGTTTGGGTGTGATTATTCGATCATTAATAACAACATTTATGGATTCTTGTATCACCCTTGTTCTTTTATTTAGAATACGATATGCTTGACTGTTTAGAGCATATCCTAAAAATATTCCCTCATCACTTTTAGCTTCTAAGTTTTTAAAAAATTTTTGGTCTCGTAAAATGAAACACTTACTTCCGAAAGTATGAAAATATTTTACAGAAGGTTTTTTTATATCAAACCATAGTTCATAAAATGTTTTATTTTTTACTTGCTCTTATATAAACACGGTTAATAATATAGAAAATAGTATTAACAACTTCTGCCCATAATTTTTTTGATAATTTTAAGTTATTTGGCATAACACTAGCCATTTTTTGTAGAGCTCTATTTTTCCTCTTAGCAACTCCATTTTGCTGAGGAGTTTTAGGAGTAGAAAATTCATATAATATTACATGGTCATTACAACACTTCTCAGAGTTGTTATTTTCAAATTCAGTACTATGGTCACTCTTATTCTGAACACAAATTGTTTTTTTTTTTTTTTTCCAATCTGGATGCATTTAATTAACTTTTTGATTTCGTCAAAAGCATACGACTTTTCTCTTAAGAAGGCTACCAATGAATTCTAGTGTAGTCATCAACTACAACTAAAAAATATTTCTTTTTGCCTCTACTCTTCATTCGAGTTGGTTTAACTAAGTCCATATGGAGTAGTTTGAGAGGTCTTATAGTGGCTAAAGAGTTTACCTTTTTGTGGCTACTCCTAATTTGTTTGCCTATTTGGCAAGCACCACATACTTCATTTTCTACCATTTTCAATTTAGGTAGACCACGTAAATGATCACTTTTGCTCAATTTATATAGGTCTCTATAGTTTACATGTCCAAAATGTTGTTGATGCCAAAGTTCAATTTTGTTTGTTTGGACCATGTAACATGAATGATTTGTTGAGCAAGAATCATCAATGATATAACAATTTTCAAAGGTCCTGCAACCATTTAATATTACATGACCTTGATTGTTAATTATCTCACATCCGTGATTTGAAAATTTTACACTATGATTATTATCACAGATTTGAGATGTGCTCAGTAAATTATGTTTTAAGCCTTCAACATATAACACATTTTCAAAGATAGGTAGATTGGAAAGTTTTACATTACTTCTTTCGATGATTTTGCAGTTGCTACCATCTCCAAAAGTAACTGAGCCGTCATCGATTTGATTGATGTCTGATAGAATCACCTTATCACCTGTCATATGTCTAGACATTTACCATACAGGCACTATCTTAAATGGTTACTTGCTTTGAAAGTTGTGTGGATGACATGGCACTTAACCTTTGGAACCCATTTCATTATGGTTATAGGTTTAAGAGGATCTCTTATCTTTTGATGTGTTTGGGAGTAATAATTTCTGTTGTTTCTACTTACACCATTATGCCCAGAGTTGGATTTCATTAACTCTTTAAGCAAGTCCACTATCTTATTGGCTAGAGGAGGATTATTATTTGTCCTTTAATATTTGTGGTAATTGGCCTTAGTTTTTATATTAGAAGTTGTTTGAAGGGATTTTACATTTTTGTTTACTTCCTTTAGAGCTTCTCCTTTATACTTTGAAGAATCTCCTTTTACAAATATGGGAGCATAATTTTTAGATTTTTCTATGCGACTTTTGATATAACCCAAGCCAAAATTTTCACTACTTCGGCGAGATGTAGATAATAATTTTTCAAGTTTCTAGTTTCCTTAGGTATAGATCTAAGTATCTTTTGAAGTCTTAAGGGAAAAAACTTCTATTTTTAGCTTCTCATTTTCATATTTGAGATTTTGTATTTCAAAAAAATTTTAAGTTTAAATCTAATTTTGTTTTCTTAAAGTAATCAGAAAAATGAGACTTTTCCAAAAACTGCTTTTTCAAGTTTTAATTGAAGTTTTACAAAATTTTCCTTTTGAATTTTCAATTTAGCCGCAATCTTACAACTTTCTTTTTATAGGGCATCATATGATACTTGGAGATCATTTTCATGTTCAGAATCACTTTCAGGAGTTTCATAATCAAAAGTTTCACATTCATCTGACGAAGTGATTCTAGATAGTCATAAAAGCTTTTAGATCTTCCACAGTTTTTTAGTCTGATTCATTAGTTTTTGAATTGGATTCAGATTTTGGTGATTCATCTAAAGTGGTAATCATAACTCTTCTCCTAGTTTATCTTTCTTAGGACATTTTGAGGCTAGATGCCCAAATTCAGAACAATTGAAGCATTGGGTGTATTTAGATTTTGATTTTCCTTTTCTTTTATCAAAAGGTTTTTGGAAATCTGATCTATTTTTATTTTTTAAAATTCTATAAAAAAAGATTAGCCAACATTGACATATCATCATCATTCTTATCATTATCAGAATTTACATTTATATCTTTGGATTTAGATTTAGAGATTTTAAGAGTTATGTACTTGTTTTTAGGAGCTTTAAAATTTAGCTCGTAGGTTTGTAGAGATCCAACTATTTCATCAACCTTCATAGCATTGGTATCCCTTAATTTCCTTAATAACAGTAACTTTTGAATTGAACATGTCAGGAAGTGATTATAGTATCTTTGCACAATTCTTACTTTCCGAGACTTTTTCTCCAAGACCCCACATAGAATTAACAATGTCGTTTAGTTTCGTATAGAAGTCCATGAATGACTCACTTTCTTCTATACGAATTTCGTCAAATTTTGTCGTGAGGATTTGGATCTTAGACTTTTTGACAATGTTACTTCCTCATGTGTCATTTCGAGAATATCCTATGCATGTTTTGTTGTATCATAAGAAATGATTATTTTGAATTCATTTGGTGATAGAGAACATGTTATTGCACTTAAGGCTTTTGTATTTGCACTACTTTCACTTTTCTGGGTGGTTGTCCAAAAGATGTAAGTGGTTTCTTTCATGGACGTGGTTCCATCCTCAGCTAATACTTCTGTCATAGGAGGGATCCATTGCGTTATAGTGGCTTGCCACACACTTTCATCAATGAATTTGAGGAATATTCTCATCCTGGCTTTCCAATATGAATAGTTTGAGCCATCAACGGGAGGTGGCTTGGAAATGGATAAACTATTAAAATTTAACATTTAATAACTCTGAATCTAGCTCTAGAAGGTTAATCCCAAAAAAAGCAACCTCACTCTGATACCACTTGAAAGGACGATATATAGATCTCCTAGAGGGGGGTGAATAGGACAATACAAAAATATTTCGATATAATACAGAATAATTAAACAATTACTTTCAATTGGTTAAAGTATTGAAATCTTGATTCCAAATAGTTCATAGGAAAACCTTCACCTGGAAGATTTAGGTAGGACGACCTTATTTGATGATGCCTTTGAGATAAAAAAATCAAACTTAGCAAAAGACAATCAACATAAATAAAGAAATAAAGAGATAATCAATCATCACTAATGCACAAGGAGTTATAGTGGTTCGATGCTTAAACCCACACCTAAGAAACTTAACCGAACAATTTCGGGCTAGCTGAACAGTCTCGCCGAACCCAAAATTGGGTTGGTCAAACTTGCTACGGAAAACACCATACTTGTTGTATACTTGCTCGGATTATGTTGGGTTGGCCGAAGGTAGTTAGGTTGGTCAAACTTGAAGTTAGTCTGGCCTAACTTCAGTGTATTTTACTTAATATTATATATTATTATATCACCACATGAAATACACCTAAGCTATAGTCATTCTAAGGTTATACCACCTGACCCTTAGGTTTGATCACCAGTGAAAGGCAAGAAATGACATTTCAACTGGAATTTCGGTGTACAAATACTCAAGATGAATACGTGGCTTTAATACTTTGCCTAGATATACTATATGAGCTTAGAGTCAGGGATGTTGAGCTATACGATGATTCTCAATTGGTCATTAACCAAATTAATGGGACGTACAAATGCATAAATAATAATTTGATCCCATACTTTGACATAATCAGAAAATTAATGTGTTGTTTTGACGAAATCACGATAAAATTTATGCCAAGAGAGGAAAACACTAATGGCAATACAGTGGCACAACTGGCATTCATCCTAAGGCTTTCAGAGGGAATTATAAAAAAATTCATCACTATTCAGAAGCAATCATTGCCATTAATCAAAGAATGGAAACCTTGCACTAGGATATATAATGCAAGTGCTACTATATTTAATTTGCAAAAACCTATAATTTAGTTTTTGAATAACCCAGGTATAAAGGTTGATCGAAAGATTAGATAAATACCTAGCAGTTATGTTATGATGAATGATGAATTGTTACCAAAAACCCATGATGGTTTGTTGTTGAAATGTGCATCAATTGGTGAAGCATTTATTCAATGATATGGTTTTTATTAGGTGAAAATGGCAGACTGGCATATCAGATACGTGCAAGGATGCATGACATATCAACAACATGGTCATGTTCAATATGTTTCATCTACAGTGTTACATCCAACAATAAAGTCGTGGCCTTTTCGAGGCTAGGCCATGGATTCAATTGGCATGATACACCTCCATCTTCAAAAGGACATAAATTTATCATTGTAGTGATGGGATTTTTACTAAATGTGTGGAAGCTAAACCTATGAAAGAGGTGAAGCATACTCATGTGTTTGAATTTATCCAAGAGCACATTATTCGTAGGTTTGGTATCCCTAAGTTTATTACAAGGGACAGTAGGATTGCATTCAATGTCGCCCAAGTGAAAGTGTTTGCCAAAGAATACAAGATTAAGTTATTAAACTTGATTAAGCCTAAATATTACATATTTATCCTCTCATTTACGTTAGTTTCCACATATAAATGGTAAATCGATATACTAATGAGTGTTTTATGCATGTGAGGAAATTCAGGAAATAACAATCAATATGTGCTTAAAGTCGATGAATTAAAGCTCAAAAGAAGTTATAATGAAGAGCTGAAGATTTGGATAAAAGGAATGAGGATTAAAGAGATAAAGACCTGAAGGAAACAAGTATCGAGGTGGTGGAAGCAACTGAAATCAAGTAGTGAAGATTAGAAGAAATTCAGGGACTCGATTCCATTGATGAGAGTTTGATCCCTCGAGCACAAATTAAGGAATTCTGGGAGTTTCCAGAAAGTTTGTTGGACAGTTTTTGTGTTTTTACTCGATGTCGTTGAAGGAGCTTCGATCCCATGGACAAACTATTGAATTTTGAAAAACCATCATTGGATAGTTTTTGTGTTCCTACTTGATCCTAGAGGAGATCTTTGATGCCATCGACAAGGTGTTCAATGGAAGCTCAATGCCATTGAGATGACATCGATGGTGCGCATGGCTGCGTAATTCAAAGTTGGTTTGCAATTTTTGTGAGGTGGCGCCTAAGATGGCTTAGAAATCATATAAATTAGAGTTTCCCTATAATGTGTTTAAGTATCAAATTAGGGTTTAGGAGGTGATTTCAAGTGAGGCGAAGCTCTTTTAGTGACATTTTTCCTTTATCCATCCTCCTTGGTTTATTTTTCTTTGCATTTTTGTTTTAGATGTTAGTCATTCTTGGCTAATCTCTTAAATAAGGCCAAGGGATGAACTTTTTTTTATAGATATTTGATATTTGATTCGTTTTTAATGAAGGTTATTAGTTTTTATATTGAATTGTGATTGGATGTGATTGAATTCCTAGGTTGGAGAAGAAATCAATATGTAAAATTGATTGATCTTTTGTCTCCTCCAGGTACAATAGATGCTTTTGATTCCTGACGATTGATTATTGAGATCTTCATGAGATATCAAACTTATCGTCATTATAATCTATGTTGAATGTTTGTGATTGAATTTACTATTGTATCTTCCGATTAGAACAGATTGGAATCCAGTTCTAGTTGAATTATCAACTCGAGAAGATGAATTAAGTTCAAATTCTACTAATTAGGGATTCTTAGATCCTTAGTCACTTCTATTCATTATTTTAAACCTTTTACTTCGCTTGATTAAAAACCCAGACAAAACTTTTAGTTCTAGTTGTGTTCTCACCAATTTTCTCATGGTTTGACCTTACCTCTTGAGTTATTACTACATCGTAACCCTGCACTTGGGGTTGTCAACCCTTGCGTTTGATCATAACTCATCACCATAATATGCACAAGAAAATGGCCAAGATGAATCCACAAATAAGATCCTCAAGAGCATCATTAGGAAAATATTAGAGGATAACCCATGGGCATGGAACTTGAAATTATCCAAGGCACCGTGAGCATATTGAAATTCCCTAAGGACTGGAACAGAGGTAATGCCATATGGCTTAACATATGGCCATGATGCAGTCTTTCCCACGAAAATAATTGTACCATATGTAAGAGTCGCATTTCAAAATAATCTAACTCCAAAGGAAGTCACAAAAGCCTTGCTTATGGAATTAGAGGATTTAGATGAAGTTCGACTAAAGGCCTTAAATGTGTTTAAACATCATAAGGAACACATTGTCAAAGCCTACAACCAAAAAGTGAGGGGAAAATCATTTGCCAAGGGAGAGTTGGTATGGAAAGTGGCATTGTTGATAAGTACAAGAGAGGATGAGTTCGGTAAATGGTCACCTACTTGGGAGGATGCTTATATTATACATAAATTGTTGAAAGGAGGAGCATACATATTGTGAGACTTACACGAGAATAAAGAGAAATTGGCGATCAATGGTCAATACTTAAAGAATTTCACTCCCTATATATGGATTGGGGGGGGGGGGGGGAACATATAAGACCGAAAATAAAGAAGAATAAAAGAGAAGATTAAACCAGGATGTTTGGCTGAATCCCAGTATGTGAAAGAAAGTAAATTAGGACATTTGATTCAAGGTAAAAAAGGCTGAAAACAACTATCATTCCAAAAATATATCAAAATATACACATATAAAAATATTTTAATATGGCTAATTATGGAGTTGTTTGTATCGACGGACATAGTCAGTCATGGTTTCAACTACTATATTTCTCTGATCTTCCCAAGCAATAACTTCATTGGAGTGTTGCTTGAAAAGAGCAATTGTGTTAGCAAGGTAGTCGATTGCCTCCTTAAAATGCATTTCTGAATTGATCAACACCAATCGATAGAAGATTTCTGGTGCTTGGCCACTTGAAGATGAGCCTTTGCTTCCACAATGTTATCTTGTAGCTCTACGAGGGGACCTTCGTCTTTGAGGCATTGTTGAAGTTTAAGGAGTTGATTGGATTAGTCCCAAACAAAAGTTCAAACATCCAAAGCTTCTGTATGAAGGGTCTCTAAGGCAGAGTAATCTACATCAAAAACTTGTCGTAACTAATAAAGTTTCCTCAAAGCAGTTCGATGAGCTCTAAGCCATTGATTCACTGAATCGTGATTTGTCAAGCCTCGCCATATTCTTTAAGGATGGATTGTACCTTATGTAAAATGTCTGCACAGACTCGAGGGAATTGGCTTGACAATTCAAATGGTTGAAGAGCCTGGAGATGCAAGGGGATTTCTTCAGCTATATCTGCATGGCATAGACACGACCGACTAAGTTAAAAAAATAGACTCTATGAGCATGTTGGCCGAAGAAACTACAATGAAAGCCATTTGTTGAAGCTTTTGAATATGTGAAATTGAAGGGATAAAGAGCATAAGTGGTTATTTATAAACCAAATTCGAGAGGATAATCCTGCATTTAATACTACATCGCTGTAAATGATGGATATCTGGTGGCATTTAGGAGCAGTCTCTTCAAATGCTTGTGGAAGATGAAGGATTCTAATCCGTACATGCATTTATTATTGGTAATAAATAGTATTTCAAAAGAAAATTAGAAGATTTTGGCTATAATGTTTTGCCAAGTTCACAAAAAATATAGTATGAATATTAAAATCTAAATAAAGGCTGAACAAACGAATTTGTGACAAAATATACAAAGAGTAGTCATAAAGTCTAATTTTTCCAATTATGAAGTGCCTCGTATTGAGAGGTGCACTTGGCCAAAATTTCTTCAATCTCCAATTTGTGAAATGTCCATCGAGGCAACTCATTATCTTGTTGCTCAAGAAAGACCCGCATTTCCCTTAGAGTTAGGCCTCCATTGTAGAAAGCATTGTTTGCCTTGGTATAGTTTGTAGATGCATCTTCTAACTTGTGACGGGCTTCACAAAGTTAGAACTTAACATCACAATAATGGCTCTCAAGGTTGATAGGGTGATCATCATTCCGAGCTTCAAGTCTAAACTGCCTTCTCAATTGTCGAAGTTCACTAACCCGATGATGGGTGTACCAATAGGTCGTTTTGATTACGGTATGAGAATTTTGAAAATTGTCATGATGGAGTTCCATTTGTCTAAGTCAAGCCTTTGAAGAACGAATATCCTTGAGCCATCAGGTTATCACATATTGGAAGTCGCGAGCTTGTACAAAATCTTAAAAAATACCTTGAGGTCTTTGTAGAAGAGATTGTAAGTGCTATGATGATGAGCACACATAGATTGCATATTTCGTGAGACAAAAACACTTTAAAGTAGAACTTGAAGATCAGCTCAAGATCGGCTTATGGTCAATATAAGATCGGCACATCTTCTCAAAGAAATCGTCTCCCGTATCCAAGACAAAGTCCAAGACAAAGTTCAAGACATAGTTCAAGACAAAGTTCAAGACAAAGTCCAAGTTAAAGTTCAAAGACAAAGTATAGGTCAAAGTGACTTAGATATTTTATATATCTTAGGTGGTATAACCCTAAAAAGACCTTAGGATTAGGTGCTTTCAAAATTTCTTTATCATGGGTTTTTACAAGTGTTATTACTATGGAATTTGGCTAGCCCAACTTCTAGCCTGAGTAAAATAACAACTTCTGTTAAAACTTCAGCTAGCTCGAGTTTTGGTTCGGCTAGCCTAAGCTTGAAATTCGGCTAGCCCGAGAAAGTTCGGGTGAAATTTCAGCAACACAATCTTTTAGAATTTGTGGGAATTCGCCTAGCCGAATTTGACCTTTAGGCCAGTCGAATTTTAAATAATTCTTATACCGCGTGATCCGAAATCCGTTGAATAGAATCCGTTGAACTCGGGCTAATCGAAGCCTATCTTAGGCTAGCCGAAGTTCTAACTTCTTTGCCCAAAAATTGAGTGTTTCTCTCATTCGAAATTACAATGAAATTTTACTTTAATCCTTATGCAAGAGAGAGAGAGAAGCTCAAGTCTACGGCAAGCTAGTTGTTGGTATTTATAAATTTTATTTTAATAGCTTATTCAATTCCCTTTTTCTCAAGATCATTTTAGTCTTAATCTAGGACAGTAAATTATACTCCTCTTTGAGATCTAAGAGAATTGAATCAATTAATATTTAGGTTTTTTATTTTTAAAATCTATGGAACCCTAGACTCTTTCTGTCTAATTGAACACTTCACTATTTATGTTTAAGAAAGAAGTCTTTCTACTACAAGCTTTTGCTACGTCTTCTACATTTGAAAATGAGTATACCTTCTGAAATTCTTTTTAGGTTTTTCTTACATAGCTTGTGAAAATCTTAGTTGAGGTTTTGTCTGAGATATCCTGTGAAAATCTCAGTAGGGTTTTTATTGTGATAGCCCGTGAAAATCTCAAGGAACTGTATCATGTTATTAAGGTGACCCTGTGAAAACCTTTTTATAGTGAAAGATAAAATTACGAGGGTACTAATTTTGGGAGTAGAGTAGGTGTGGTTGTTTAAGCACCGAACCACTATAACTCCTTGTGTCATGTGGTGAATGACTTATTATTTTTGGTGATTGGATGTAATTTATTATTTCATTTTAGTGGTGAATGTTGTAATCCTTTTATATACTCTTGTTAGTTTGAAAGTTTGATTTTAAAGACATTTGTGAAATAAGGTTGTCCTTTGAATTATTTAGAATCAAGGTTTCATTACTCAAGTGATTGAGATTTTTGTAGTCTTTTCATATTCTGTATTTATTTCAATTATTTAGCATTGTCCTATTCACCCCCCCCCCCCCTCTAGGACATCGCTAGCTCTTCATTTCTAGTGGTATCAGAGAGGGTCGCTCTTTTTATTTTTTTTTATTTACGTCATTGATCTAGATTTAGAGCTACAAGATGTCAAATTTCGAAAGCCTATTCATTACTAGGCCACCTCCCTTTGATGGCTTTGATTATTCATACTGGAAAGCCAAGATGAGGATTTTCTTCAAATCCATTGATGAAAGTGTGTGTCAAGCTACTGTAACTAAATGGATCCCTCCTATGATGGAAGTAGTAACCGATGATGGAACCATATCAATGAAAAAACCGCATATACTTTTTGGACTATGGTTCGGAAAAGTGAAAGCAACAAATGAAAAAGCTTTAAATGCAATAACTTGCGCTTTATCGTCAGATGAATTCAAAAGAATCATTTCTTACGATACAACTAAACAAGCATGGGATATTCTCAAAATGACACATGAAGGAACTATTATAGTAAAAAAATCTAAAATCCAAATCATCACAACCAAATTTGAAGAAATTCGGATAGAAAAAAATGAGTCTTTTATGGACTTCTATACGAAACTAAATGACATAGTAAATTCCATGTGGGGTCTTGGAAATAAAATCCCTGAAAGCAAGGTTTGCGCAAAAATACTGCAATCACTTCCTGATAGGTTTAATTCAAAGGTTACTGTTATACAGGAATTAAGGGATACGAATATTATGAAAGTTAAGGAGTTAGTTGGTTCTCTTCAAACTTATGAGCTAAATTTCAAAGCTCCCAAAACCAAGTCCATTCCTCTTAAATCCTCTAAATCTAATTCAAAGGAATCTAATGTAAATTCTGATTTTGAAGAAAATAAAGATGATATGACTATGTTAGCAAAGAAATTTTATAGAATTTTCAAAAATAAGAAAAGAACAAATTTTTAAAAATCATTTGATAAAAGAAAAGGAAAATTAAATTTTTAGAAATCTAAAACAAAAGACAGCCAATGTTTCAACTATTCTAAATATGGGCATTTAGCTTTCAAATGTCCTAAAAAGGATAAATGTAGAAGAAAAGGCATGTAGCTACTTGGGATAAATCATCAGAGTTTGAAACTAATTATGAAACTGATGAATCAGACTAGGAAAATGGAAACAATTTGAAAGTCTTCATGACTATAGCCAGAATCACTTCTTTAGATAATTGTGATATATCTGATTATGAAACTCCAAGAAGTGATTCTAAAAATGAAGATGATTTTCAAGATGCATATAATGCCCTATACAGAGAAAGTTGTAAAATTGTGGCCAAATTGAAATTTTAAAAAGAAAATTATGCTAAACTACAATTAGAACTTGAAAAAGTTGTTTTAGAAAAATCTCATTTTTTCCAACTGTTTTAAAAAAATTAAATTAGATTTGAGTTTTAAGTCTTCTGATATGTAAAAACTTAAAACCAAAAATGAGAAACTTAAAGTTGAAGTTTCTTCACTTCAGAGTTCAAAGGACACTTGGAAATATACCATTGCTGACCAGAAACTTGAAAAATTGTTTACCTCATCGAGATGATGTGATGAAAGTCTAGACTGGGTTATATTAAAAATAACTCTTTGAAATCTAAGGATTATGTTCCTACTTTTGTAAAAGGAGAATCCTCAAACTCTAAAGTTAAGACTCTAAAAGATTCAAACTATAAAAGGAATGACTTCAAAAACTCGAAACCTTTTGAAGTCTCTAAAATAAATAATAATACCAATTTTTATAAACATCAAAGGAATAATAGCAAAAATCCTCCTTTAGTTGAAAAAATTGTCGACTTGCTTAAAGAGATATTAAAATACAACTCTGATAAGACTTGAGTATATAGAAAAAGGAGAAATCCTAACTCCCAAACAGAACGTAAAGCAAGAGATCCTCCTAAACCTATAACCATAATGAAATGGGTTCCAAAGGTTAAGTGTCTTGTAATACACACAACTTTCAAAGCAAGTAGCCATTCAAGATGGTACTTGGATAGTGGATGTTTGAGACACATGACAGGTGATAAGGCTATACTCTCAAACATCAATCAAGAAAATGACGGTTCAGTTATATTTAGAGATGGAAGAAACTACAAGATAATTGGCTAGGGTAATGTACAACTTCCTAACTTACTTATCTTTGAAAATGTTTTATATGTTGAAGGATTAAAACATAATCTTCTAAGCATATTTCAGATCTGTGATAATAAACATAGCGTAAAATTTTCAAATCACGGATGTGAGATAATTAATGAGAAAGGAAATGTAATATTAAATGGTCGCAGAATATCTGAAAATTGCTATATAATTGATAACACTTGCTCAACAAACCATTCGTGTTACATGTTCTAAACAGACGAGACTGAACTAGGGCATCAACATCTTAAACATGTAAATTATAGAGATTTATAAAAATTAAGCAAAAGATATCACTAACGTGGACTACCCAAACTGAAAAAGATAGAAAAAGTTTGTGGTGTATGTCAAATAGGCAAGAAAATTAGGAGTAGTCACAAGAAAGTGAACTCCTTAGCCACGACTAGTTCTCTTAAACTTCTCCATATGGATTTAGTTGAACCAACTAGAACAGTGAGTAGAGGCGAAAATAAATATTTTCTAGTTGTAGTTGATGACTACACTAGATATTCTTGGGTAGCCTTTCTAAGAGAAAAATCAGATACTCTTGATGAAGTCAAAAAACTTATAAAATGCATCCAGACTAAAAAAGAATTATCTGTGGTCAAAATTAGAAGTAATCAAGGAATTAAATTTGAAAATAACAATTTTAAGAAATACTACAATGATCATAGTATATTGCATGAATTTTTTACTCCAAAAACACCACAGCAGAATGGGGTTGCTAAAAGAAAAAATAAAATTATTCAAGAAATGGCTAGTGTAATGCTAAATAGCATGAACCTACCTAAAAATTTATGGGCTGAAGATGCTAGTACTGCATGCTATATAATTAATCGTGTTTATATTAGAAAAGCTAAAAATAAACAGCTTATGAATTATGGTTTAACAAAAAGCTCACTATTAAATATTTTCAAACTTTTGAAAGCAAATGTTTTATTTTACGTGACCGTGAAATTTTGAAAAAATTTTGAACCCAAAAGCGATGAGGAAATATTTTTAGGTTATGGCCTAAATAGTCAGGCATACCATGTTCTTAATAAAAGAACTGGAGTTTATAAGAATCAATAAATGTTGTCATATATGATCAATTGATCGCACCCATTCTTGATGAAAATGATAATAATGATATCAATTTGATTAATATACCTGAATCTTCATCTAAATAAGACAATACTGAGTTAAGGTTAGTTAAAGACCATCCGACTAATCAAATACTTGGTAACCCTCACACTGGCGATCAGACAAGAAGACAACTAGAAAATATATGTAATCATGTCTGCTTTACTTCCCAAATTGAACCAGATAATGTAAATTAAGCGCTCGCTGATAAAAGTTGAATAAATGCCATGCAAGATGAATTAAACCAATTTATTATAAATAACGTATGATATTTGGTTTCCAGACCTACTGACAAACATGTGATTGGAACCAAGTAAATTTTTAAAAATAAAACTGATGAAATGAGAAACATTATTAGAAATAAGGCATGACTGGTTGTATAAGTTTATACTCAGATAGAATGTATTGATTATGATGAAACCTTTGTACTAGTTGGGCACCTTCAATCGATCAGATTATTTATTTCCATTGCATGCCATAAAAAATTTAAAATTTATTAAATGGTTGTAAAAAGTAATTTTCTAAATGGTGATATAAATGAGGAAGTGTATGTTAAACAACTAAAGGATTTTGAAGATCCCAAACTTTCCGATCATGTTTACTGTCGTAAAAAGACTCTTTATGGTTCAAAACAAGCTCTAAGAGCGTGGTATGAAAAATTGACTAAATTCTTACTTAGTCATAAATTTATTATGGGTAGTGTTAACAAAACCCTATTCGTTAAGAAGTATAATGATCATATCCTGATAGTTCAAATCAATGTTGATGATATTATTTATGGATCTACGTGCACTAACCTAGCTATTGAGTTTGCAGATCTAATGAAATTTAAGTTTGAAATGAGTATGGTTGGCGAACTAAACTATTTCCTTGGATTACAAGTCAAATAACTTGAAGATGAAATATTCATCTCATATACTAAATATGCATTAAACATTGTAAAAAGGTTTGATTTTGAAAATGGTAAGAATTTTAACACTTCAATGAGTACAACTCTTAAACTCTTAAAAGATGAATCAGGTAAAAGTGTAGACTCTCGACTATATTGTATTATGATCGGTATTCTTCTGTATTTAACTACTAGTAGACCTGATATTGCATTTAGTGTTGGAATTTGTGCTATATATCAATCTGATCATAAATTTTTTTACTAAATTGCTGTCAAACGGATAATCAGATATGTCACAAGTTCTGCAAACTTAGGCTTATGGTATCTACATGATATGTCTATACAAATCATAGGTTATACAGATGCGACTGGGCAGGAAATGTTGATGATAGAAAATCTACCAGTGGTGGTTATTTCTATGTTGGAAACTACTTGGTATCATGGCTTAGAAAGAAACAAAATTTCGTATCTCTTTCCACCGCTGAAGCTGAATATATTGCGGCAGGGAATGCTTGAACTCAGCTAATGTGAATGAAAAGAATGCTAGCTGACTATGGAATTACGGAAGATACGATGACATTATATTGCGATAATTCTAGTGCAATAAATATCTCTAAAAATTCTATTTAACATTCTTGTACAAAGCATATTGACATACGATATCATTATATTCAAGAATTAGTTGAAGATAAAACTATCATACTGGAATACATTCAAACTGAGAAGCAGCTTGCAGATATACTGACTAAGTCGCTTGACAATATTAAATTTTCAAATTTGAAGAATGATATTAGATTGTGTAGTGTTAAATAATTATTCTTTTCTTTTCATTTTATGTTTATTTGTTATTATGAAATGTAATATTAAAATAAAATGTTAATAAAAATTAATAAATCAAAAATTTTGAGATTTTTCAGCCAACCCTTAGCTAACCGAAATCTTCAGCCAATCGAGTATGTGCTCGGGCTAGCCAAGGATCACGCGGGTTTGCCCAAAAAGGGGGAAAACCCCAAATCTATTTCATTTAACATCTTCTTCCTTAGCTAGCTAGTGCCCCATTCAACCAACCCATAAACCAAACTCTCTTGTAAGTGATTTGTTTTCAAATTCTTTCAAGTTTTAGGTTGTCTTATGCTATATTTGCATGTTTAAGTAGATTTTTCTCCATTTGAAACCTCTTTCTTATGGGTTTTCATCAAAATCTGATCTACTCTATTTCTTTTATTTTCTTTAAAAATTTCCTTGTGCATTAAAATGGAACGTAGAGCTAAAAAATATGTTCGCAAGGCTCGAGCTGGCTCATCTTCTAGATCAACTCCTCTTAGAGTACGGACCTTACGGTCACCGGAGGATGATCCGGAATATGTTCGGGACTTCGGCATAAGAGATATTATCATTGAGAAAGTTATAAATCTTGATTACATTGCTCGATTTGGTCTATTCCCAATTCTTTCTGAGGTTGGTTGGGAACACATTTTGAACTGGGGTGGAATGGCTTACCGGTCTGTTGTACAAGACATGTATGCGTCTATATGTGATGTTTTACTTAAGAATTTGTCATTCTTTGTTAAGTTTATAGAGGAACATTCACGATTATGCCTTCTATCATATCTTCGCTAATGGAAATAGACATTGCAGATGATGGAATTTCAATCTCCACACTTTCAGAGAAAATGTCTAACTCTGATAAGAAAACTATTACTAGAGCATTGTGTGGTTTCAATGTTGAATGGAGATATAGTAATGCTCTTCCCTCTAATAAGGTGTTTCTTAAATACCGTGTCTTACATCAGATTTTTACTTCAAATGTTTATCCAAGAGCAGGCAATAAGACTGATCTTACTCCATTTATGGTTAGAGTTTTCCATTCCGTTGTATCGGGTATTCGTGTCTATTTGCCTTCCTCAATTTGGTACATTATTATTCAGTTTCACCTGCATCCTAAGCATGTGTCGATTATATTTGGACGTCTCATGTCCTGTCTTGCATTTCATTATAATGTCCAAATCCCTACAGATGAGGCATCGAAATCTGAATTCTCTTTTAACAACACGAACTTGAATATGATGAACCTCACTCCTCTTCCCGAGCAAAGAGAAGGAGAAGAAGAACCACAACTAGCAGGAGACACAACCATGGATGATTTTTTAATGAGTTAGAAGATTCTGATGATCCAACTGATTCTGACTACCATCCCTCTCAGTTTGATGAGAGGCTATCTGCACTTGAGGAGAAGGTTGAGACTTTGGATGTATCACAGGCTTTATTAGCCTAAACCCAACAGTCTACAATGAAGTACATGAAAAAGTGAAAAGGCCTAGCTATATGTCATAGAGGGGGGGTGAATAGGACTATGTCAAATAAAATTTATAACAGCGGAATTAAAAAGAATATAATAACCAAGATAAAACACAATGCAGGAAAGTAAAACAACCTCAAAAATCTGATCTTGAGAGGTTGATACAAATGTTGTTCTAAGGACAACCTTTCACCAAAAACCAGAGTTTATGGTAGGACAACCTTATTTCTAGAAAGATCTTTGTATCAAATCTCAAACCAAAGAGGAATACAGAAATAAGTACAAACTGAAATAAATTGTAATCACAAATGTATTGTTCTAGGGACAGCCATACACCATAAAAATGGCAGGGCAACCTTGCTGGAACAATTTTAAAGGAAACTGAATTTCAAGCAGATAAAGGAATAACAGAAAGTAAATTCTAAACCATTACAAAATTCCCACAAAGCTTGAATTAAATGATTACAACATTCACCACCATACATACATCCCACAAATAAATAATTAAAGATTAGAAATGCAAATCATTCAACCTCAATATAAGGGATTATAGTGGTTTGCCTGTGTGTTCACCAACTGTTAAACAACAGCCACACAGAATGCTACTCCACTCCTAATATCCTCACATAAGGGATATTAGCGTTCACTAACAAAATAGGTTTTCACAGGTTCACCCAAAACCTTTACAATTGTGTGTTTGTCCGTGGGCTTAAACAATTAAAAAAACCCCACTTCTGAGTTTTCCTGGCTCTCCTCAGATAACTAATACAACAAGATTTTTCTGGCAAATCTTGAAAGAAACCAAAACAGAAAGGAATTTACAATTAAATGTAAAATACCTGATTATCTCCTTCGTTGTAGCAGCCCGGTAAAACCAAGTCAGAGTAGATGATTGAATGTCCAAGTTCAATGTCCAGTACTCAATTACAATGGTTCTAATTCTAATGGTTTTTAAATTAAACCAACTAGGGCTTGTCTTAATTGATTTTGATTCCAAAGAAAGGGAATAACAATTCCTCTTATCAAATTAGATTGGAATAGTAGAAACAAAATCAATTAAATAAAGCTAAAGAAAGAGAATATTAAATAAGCACACTTAGGTTAGATGGAGCACAGAATTATCTCTCAGAAGTTTGACGAAGATTGGCTTGAATGGATTAATTAATTCATTGAATTCTTCTGAGATTCGTGCTCTATTTATAGGTGAGCAGATCGCGTCTTCGACTGGTCTAGGGAGCTCTTCGACTAGTCGAAGAAGTAACAGATTTGAAAAAAATCAGGCACGATAAGCTTTGACTATTCTACGACTGGTCGAAGGTCATCTTCGACTAGTCGTAGGTCACCTTCGATTGGTCGAAGGTCTCCTTCGACAGGTCGAAGATCCTGTAATTCATCGCTGGACTTTGAGTCGAAGATTTTCGACTGGTCAAAGAAGCAGTCGACACTGTTCCTTCGACTGGTCGAACATATTCCTGGACTGGTCGAAGCCTAACAGAAAATACCCGAATTTTGTAACAAACTCATGACTGATCGTAGAATTTCTTGGACTGGTCGAAGCAGAGCTAGGACTAGTCGAAGAAAGCCTAGGACAAGTCCTTGAATAGCCCAAACTCATGTGACATATACATATGACTTATGTATCCAAAATGGCCTACTTCTAAGGTCAACCTATGGTCAATCAAACCCCCAATCATGAAGTAAGGACATTGAAAACATTAGGAACAAGTGACCTTGAAGTTTAAGCCTTGAAGTCTTGATGTAGCTCAATCTTGAAAGTGTCTTGAGTTCTTTACGAACTGCCTTGTACTCTTCTTGAAGTCTTGCATTCTTGAGTCATGTCTTGTGAGCAATACTTGCCGTCAAGGTTGATCTTTGAGTGAATCTTTGTCCGTGTGAGCTTTGCTTGTTGTGAACTTTGCTTGTTTTGAGCTTTGCTTGTTCATGAATGTTGATTTTTGAGAGAGCTTCACTTATGCAAGTTATATAACAGTAAATTTGACAAACGACAGGGATATAAACTATAGCACTTACAAAAAGTACTTCCATCGCATCAACCGGAGTTTGTGGCTTAATGATCCCTCGATGCTTGCACCATCTTCTTTTGGGTTGGACTGAGTTTGATTTATTTATCTTTCTTACTTATGTTGGTTCTATACTAAAGCTTGATTTATTTATCTTTCTTACTTATGTTGGTTCTATACTAAACTTATTTTGTGGTTTGTTTCGATACTTTGGATCACTTTGATGATGTGTTTGATGACATTTGGATATTTTGGATAATATGTTTTGAATATTTCATGTGATCTCCCTGATTTACTCACTACATGTTAATTCTATATTTTGCTATTCATGTTATTCTTTCTTTGTCAACTTGTGTGTGTTTGGAATAAATACTTTGAATGCATGTTAGTATGAAATAATGAATTGTATACACTGATGGATAAAAATGCTTGTAGAATGGAATGCTAGAATGCTATGTGTCACGCCCCAGACTCGGAAACTGAGCTCATAAAATTCTCGATCGCTAAATCCAGCGCCAATAGCATCTGCAGTACCCCATTCTTAGCTCCCGGCACCCATATACCGAATTTTGATCCTGGGATCCTACAAGGAGGATTTCCAACATGAAAAATTCCTTTTTGTAAGATGAAGCATAACCATAAGCATAACCCACAAACCATAACCAAAAACATCGCCACATATCCACTATAATAAAAAACTTTTGAGTACAAGGTATAAAAGCAAATACAATGTAGAGATGGATCTCTCTGTCGGGGATAGTGCCGGGCCGGATCTCTCAATCTAAGCGTCGCATTAACGCACGAGACATGACGTTAGAACTACAGCAACGACGCGGTCGCAATGGCATAGGTCTCGGGTCAAGCTGATTGGGTTGACAGGACGCAACTCAAGGTCACTTGCAAATACTATCTACAGGTCGTGGGTCACTAGAATTCGACCTGGAGGACCGCGGGATCCTACGGAACGAAATGGTACTAAGACATGGGCTTGACAGCTCTCCCCCTAATAAAATTTCATCCTTGAAATTTACACTATCATGCAGAACAAACAAGAGAAGAGGAAGCATGACATCGCATATATAGATATATCAATCAATACAATAAAAAGCATAATCAATCCACAAAAAGATGGGGATAGCGCTCTCTAATCTTACCCTCGCGCTCCCAAGATACCTCTTCGACACTATGGTGACCCCACTGCACTTTCACCAAAGGAATAACCTTGGTTCGGAGGACCTACTCCTTCCGATCAAGGATGCGAACTGGCTGCTCAATGTAGGAAGCATCCTCACGAGCCTCAAGTGGCTACGAATCAATCACGAGAATAGTGTCTGACCCATACTTCCTTAACATAGAAACATGGAAAATGTTGTGGATGCTCACAACTCTGATGGTAAGGCAAGCCTATAAGCCATGGCGTAACGTGCCCAATGATATCAAAAGGTCCAATAAATCTTGGGGCAAGCTTACCCTTCACTCCAAATCAAACCACGCCCTTCATGGGCGAGACCTTGAGATACACTCTATCCCCTACTGCGAACTCTAAGGGACGACGCTGACGATCTACAAAACTCTTCTGTTGGCTCTGAGCTGTGTACATCCTCTGCCTAATGATATCAATGACCTCTGATGTCTGCTGCACAAGCTCGGGGCCTAGGAGATGGTGCTCTCCAACCTCGGCCTAACAACTGGGAGATCTACATGGCCTGCTATACAAGGCTTTAAAGAGAGCTATACCAATAGTCACCTGATAGCTGTTATTATACGTAAACTCAGCCAGACACAAATGCTCATCTCAGCTACATGAGAAGTCGATCATGTAAGCTCTGAGTATATCCTCCAAGATCTGGTTAACCCTCTCCGTCTGCCCATCGGTCTGTGGATAATACGCAGTGCTGAACTGCAGGGCAGACCCCATAGCCTTTTGGAAGCTCCTACAAAACTGATATGTGAATCTTGGGTCTCGGTTAGAAATGATCGAGATTGGAACACTATGTAGTCTCACAATCTCATTAATAAACAATATGGTAAGTCGATTCAAAGTCCGGTTGCACGAATCACAAGAAAATATGCTAACTTTGTTAGGTGATCCATGACAACCTAGATGACGTCATGATCGCGCTAAGTCTTCAGAAAACCCATAATGATATTTGTGGATACGTGCTCCCACTTCCACGCCGGGATGCTCAATGGCTGCAACAGACCTAAGGGTCTCTAATGATCAGCCTTAACACGCTGACAAGTATCACACTCTCCACAAAACTGGCAATTTGGCCCTTCATCCCTGCCCAAAATTACTGTCACCTCATATCGCGGAACATCTTCGTCGAGCCAAGGTGGATAAAAACCTTGATCGATGTGCCTCGGTCATAAGATCTCTATGCAACTCTGGAATATCCGGGACATATAATCGGCCTCTGAAGCGAAGTCTACCATCAGAACCAATCTACCAATCTGACTAACTCTCAGATGCAACATTTGTTCGATAACTCTACAATGATTCGTCCGTTTGCTTAGCCTTGATCACCCTTGCGATAAGAGAGGGTTGAATCGACAGGCTCGATAATTGCACGATAGAAGACTGCAAACCAATCTTGAAGTCACATGCTGTCACATCCTCAAGCATTTTCCACTCCTGAATCATTATATGCGCCACCAGGCCTCGTGGCTCACGACCAAGGGCATTCGTCACCACATTCGCCTTGCTTGTGTGGTACTGGAGATCAAAATCATAGTCCTTCAGGAGCTCGATCCAACATCTCTACCTCAGATTCAACTCAGACTATGAGAAGAGATACTTCAAGCTCTTATGGTCAGAGAAGAGCTCGAACCTGACCCCATAAAGATAGTGCCTCCACACCTTCAGTGTGGAGATGACTGCTTCTAGCTCTAAATCATGCGTGAGGTAGTTCAGCTCATGGACCTTGAGCTAGCGAGACGCATAAGCCATTGCCTTCCTGTGTTGCATCAGGATAACACCCAAGCTAACATGCGAAGCATCAGTGAACACCACAAATCCTTCACTCCCAGAGAGAAGAGTGAAGACAAGAGCGGACGTGAGGTGGTCCTTCACCTCCATAAATTCTCGCTCACAGGTGTCACTCCACACAAACTCTGCACCCTTCCGGGTTAACCTGGTCAGCGGTGTGCGATTGAGAGAATTCCTCAATAAAGCGTCGATAATATCCCTCCAAACTAAGGAAACTGTGGATCTTAGACGAGTTTGTGGGATGACCCCACTGACGCACTGCATCTACCTTCGAGGGGTCCACTGTGACACCCTCGCTCATCACCACGTGAGCGAGGAACTTCACCTCCTCCTACAAAAACTCACATTTCTCCATCTTTGCATACAGCTGGTGGGCACAGAGGGTCCGCAAGTCAAGCTCCAGATACTGCTCGTGGTCCTTGCCGGTCCTTGAATAAATCAGAATGTCATCGATGAAGATCACAACAAACTAATCGAGATAAAGACGGAAGACCTCATTTATTAGCTGCATGAAGACGGCGGGCGGATTGGTCAGTCTAAAGGACATGACCTGAAATTCAAAGTGACCATAAGTCGTGCTGAACGCTGTCTTCAGGATGTCCTCCTCTTAGACTTGAATCTGATGATAACTAGACTGTAGGTCAATCTTCTAAAAGAACTGTGCACCCTATAGCTGATCAAATAAATTATTTATCCTCGAGAGCGGATAGTTGTTCTTGATCATGACCCAGTTGAGCTCGCGGTAATCTATGCAGAGCCTCAATGAGCTATCCTTCTTCCTGAAGAATAGTACTGGTGCTCCCCATGGTGAACTAGTTGGACGAATAAAGCCTAGCTCATACAACTTGTCCAACTGCCATTGTAGTTCCCGCAACTCCATCGGTGCTATACAATACGGTGCCTTCGAGATAGGGGTGGTACCGGGCACAAGATCAATCTGAAACTCAATATGCCGGCACGGCGGCAACCCCGGGATCTCCTAGAATACATCGGGGAAATCACAGACAATCGGTAACTAATCAATGCTCATTGCTGTAGAGCCCTCTACTACACAAGACATCAAATAAGACAACGGTTCTCCTTTGGCTCAGCAACGAATTGGAATTACAGTAAGCTGAGTATACAGAACGTGACGCGGAATAGTCTAGAATGGCGTGATACTTGGTAAGCCAATCAATACCTAAGATGACGTCAAACTCTGACATCGGGAGCACAAACAAATCGACGGGCAAGAAGGTCTCTCCCACCAACATGGGGTAAGACGAACAGAAGTGGCTTAACACTATGGTCTTCCCTAAGGGAGTCAACACTGACAGACCCTCACTAGCGAACTCTGTCGGTAATCTGATCGAACGACAAAAATCCTCAGACATGAAAGAGTGTGAAGCACCAGAATCAAACAATACTCGAGCGATGCATGCAGAGACGGGAATAATACCCTCAACAACCCCTCTTGACGATTGTGGGTCCTACTAAGCTGCATAGAATCTAGCATGAGCTGGCTAGTGAGGTGCCTGTCCCGTCTGAGGTCCCTATTGCTGCTGTCATTGTGACGGCCTGCACTACTATCTCGGCTGCAGTTGAGGCCTTTGAGGGGAAGGTGGCTGTCATCGTTGTTGTTATCATGGAGGTTGTTGTGGTGCTCTCCACTACTGCTGCTGCTGAGGGAGGGGGTACTCTTGCCTATGGTGTCCTACTCCACCACATCCAAAATAAGTCCCTACAAACGGCCTTTGAGGTGGCGTTGAAGGCGCAGCTGGTGCTGATGGCACTCTGGTGGGTGGACGGACTGTACGCCTCTGTTATAATTGGGGCTACTTCTGATGGGAGCCGCCAGAAGGAGCCCTCCTCTTCCGGTCTCCCCTCTGACTGAGATCTTTATGCGAACTGGCCCACTTAGCCTCATAAACTTGGGCCCTTTGGACTATCTCCTCAAAAGTCTGAAGCATATGGCCAACAACATGGCCTTAGAGTCTATAACGTAAGCCGTTCTCAAAATGATAGGCCTTTTGCCCCTCATCATCAACCAAATAAGGCGTAAACCTTGATAGTGTGACAAAACGAGCCTCGTACTGAGCTATGATCATATCTCCCTATACTAAAGTCTCGAACTCCAGCGCACACTGCTGATGAATGTGGTCGGGGAAATACTGCTGGTCAAACTGGTCCACAAAGTCCTCTCATGTCCAAACGAAATCATGCCCTACAACACGGGCAACAGAGGCCCACCAATGCTCGGCCTCACTCTCAAGCATATACACTGCCAATGGGACCCCTGCTGAGTTGTACATCTCATGGTCTCGAACATCTTCTCCACTTGAGAGCACCACCTCTTTGCTGCAGAAGGATCGGGCTCTCCCTGGAATCACGACGGATAGAGCCGAAGAAAATCTCGCAATAGGGCGCTCGTATGCTCCTGCTCTGCCTGCTTCTGGGTCTTAGTGGGGTGCCTGCCCTACCCATGGAGGGCGGCTGTCACAGCTTGGAGCATCTACTGCAATTGATCTGCACTAACGGACATGATATGGGTTGCGCTGGTCTCTGACATAGGTGCAAGATCTGCAGAAGTCTTGGGCGTGGGAGCAGGAGGCTCAGGTGGGGGAACAAGAACTGTAGGTGGCAGAATAAGAATCTCAGGCTGAGGAATGGGAACCTCAGGTAGTGGAGCGAGGTCACTCGAGTTGCTCGGGTGCCTTGGGCGCCTCGCCTAGGTGGCATGGCCTACAGAAAAGAACAAAGGTGCCTATCAACCTTGAGAACCCTCAAAGGCTTAGATAATAGGGAACTAAACAAGAAGATTACGCACTCGGGACCTAATTGCCCTAAGCTCATAGCAGATATGTGATGTTGTTCTCAGTTATTCCCAAGTTATGCTCTTATACTAACTCCTGTCATGCCCCAGACTCAGAAACTGGGCTCACAAAATTTTCGATCATCGAATCCTTCACCGACAGCCTCTGCAGTACCTCATTTCACTCCCAGCACCCATATACCGGATTTCGATCCTGGGATCCTATTAGGAGGATTTCCAACATGAAAAATTCCTTTTTGTAAGATGAAGCATAACCATAAGTAAAACCCACAAACCATAACCAGAAACATCGCCACATATCCACTATAATAAAAAACTTTTGAGTACAAGGTATAAAAGAAAATATAATATAGAGATGTCAAAAACTTCGGAAGCTTAGCCGCACGCTCCTGCCTCAGCTCGACTACATCCTGGTGTCACCAGCATGCATCTATCATGTATAAGCTTATAGAGAGCTTAGAGAGTGGTGTAAGTGTGCACAATATAAGCATGCAACATACTGGTAAATCCATGAATGCTATGCGGAAATGCTGGCAAGTGCATGAATGCGATCAGCCACACCAAGGCTATGCGATGGAAGGCCTACCTGGCTAAATGTCAATGCAAGATGCAACACAAGCATGCCAGTCCTCATTTGAATCCACATAACAATACAACACATCTCTGGAATATCACCGGGGTCTAGTACACTTTACACCAGATTGTCGTCCCAACTGGACGTGTAACCATGCAAGTAGAAGAGAGCTCACTATTCGCCTAACCAATAGTCAACCAATATTTACCCGACACGTTGATAACAGACCCATTTATGAGCTAGTCAGACTCACCCTAGCATTGCCCCCTACCCTCAGGGTGGGGGGGGGGGGGGGCACACCCCCTTCTAACTGACTACAACACAGTGGGAGACGTGGCCTAATGGTATTCGGTACTCGTTCCCTCATACATCCACTCGGTCTTGACGTTGGAGCATCCTCTTAGTACCATAAGGGTACAGGGACTTTCACCCAGGGACATCTATGGCACCCCAGTGCTGGAATTAAGAATTTTTGATATCCAATCATGTCATCCATGATATGCTTGTAGAGGCCACCGCCTGATATCACTAGGGCATATAGTAATCGAATCATACAATGCAAGGTGCATGAACCATACTATCCAATCATACAACAATCCTGCGCGTACTGCGTGCTCATGTGGGACAACTCCGTCTATCAGGGAGTCCCATAAATAATCTGCCCAATAGCATATGCTATGATTAGTCACTCATCATATCACACATATAAATGATGCATATGGGCATGTATCATGATGTTATGCTAGTACATACTCAGTGAGTTTTACTAGATAAAGTATACTAGCATGGCTATAAACAAAAAATTCAGCCTATATACATGGCGGTGTCTATAGAAGGACGGTGAATCTAATTATCAAGATCAATCCTCAATGGTGGATATACCAAATCTGATACCACATATTCATCCATTTATAGTAAGGGTGAATCACACAATAAGTGGGCTTCCTTACCCACCTTATTATAAAGCCATCTGGGCTACCAATGGGGCCTAATAGGTACAAATGGGCTAGCATTAATGGGGGCCCAATATTTTGGAGTTAGCCCATTATGAATAGATGGGTCATACTAATACCAACGGGGCCTAGTAATTTGGGTTAGCCCAAAAAGGTAAGATGGTCATGGGCTTAATAACGGGCCTTAGGGAGATGTACAACAGGGACATTTAACTACCGTTTACAACGTGGACATTTAACCACCATTGCTCCCAAGGTGTGGACCATTAGAATCTATCTTATAATGGGGTCTATGGTCCTAATACTTGCTAGGAATGGATGAACATCGTAAATGTTATCACATACAACATGGTGGAGTCACACATCATAATTGGGCCTCATCACATAGGCCTCATATGCACCACAATGGGCCTCACACAAGAGCCTCATGTACATCACATTGGGCCTCACACAAGGGCCACATATACATCATATTGGGCCTCACCATATGGACCTCATATACATAAGATCGGGCCTCACATAAGGCCTCATATACATCATATTGGGCCTCACACAAGGGCCACATATACATCATATTGGGCCTCACCACACGGGCCACATATACATCACATCGGGCCTCACACAAGGGCCTCATACACATCATGTTGGGCCTCACCACATGGGCCACATATAGATCACATTAGGCCTCATCACATGGGCCTCATACATCATATTGGGCCTCACCGCATGGGCCTCATACATATCACATTAGGCCTCACCGCATGGGCCTCAAACATATCACAATTAGGCCTTATGAAACAGCCTATGATTCTAGGCACAATGGGAAGATCATACATCATAGTGGGCCTAATGGGGCAGTCCATGTAACATCCCGAGTTCCAGAACATCACTTATGCAACAAAATGAATGAATATTGAATGTTGACTGTATTCGTGCATTGAACATGAGTGAGATTAAGCCAAAACAGCATATCATACTCCAGAGAGTTAAATTGCAAGCGGAAGACTGTGATAGATATATATAATATAAAAACAGTAGTGAGTCTCCAGAGTGTGATAAAATTACCAGGTTAATTAATTACAAGTACAGTTCTAAAATATACCAAATGTGAGGAAGTGTAATGTCTTCTATCCCAAGTACCATAGCCCCGTCAATACAATACCAGGTCTTCATAGACCTGTCAGAGAGTTACATGTAGGAGGACTCCTCCTCAACATCATAGTAGAAGTCCGGCTCTGCCTCATAAGCATTGTCATCACCTGAAACTCAACAAATCTGGTTGGTGTGTACAACACCGTCATGTAACGTGGGAGTGAGTGATCAACTAAGTGGAACAGTAAAGCATAGGTTAACATGTTATCAATTCAGTCAAGCAGTAAAATCAAACACTCCTAACTACTCTTATTAATGCAAGTATGAATGCAGTCATGATGTATGCCCTCACTACACCCTCCCTCGTGCGACACCATCTCACGTTCACGGCATGCTTTCATCCCTCAGTGCTCCACATCTTCTAGGCACATGCAATGCATGATGAGCATGATTACCGAGTTGTTATTAGTCCATTTCAAATAGTAGGATTAGGAAACTAAGGTACTTCCCTTGTATCATTCCTAAACATGATCCATTCTAGGGTTGTCAGTCCTAGTTAATCTCAGACGATGGTGTATTTTCTAGGTCACTGCAAAGGCTGTCAGGCCTATTACGCACAAAGGTTACACCACTCCCCTATAACCTCTTAAACGATTCATCACTATATAGAAACAGGCCTAGTTCATACTCTATATATCACAGCAAAACTCTAAAGCTCACCGCGATTTCAGAGTATTCTCGAGGTCACTATAAAGGGCTGCCAGGGCTGTTGCTCGCATTTGTTGCACCACTCCCCCATCACCTTATCAATGTAGGCCGACAGCACGAATATAATGTCCCATACCACCATAATCGGCTCACAAGTCTGATTGCTCACTGGTCACTACAGGGAGGCACGTGGCCCCTGCGTAAGCCGACAGCTCGACCACGGTGTCCCATACCACCATGCCCGGCTCATGAGTCTTAGCGGATCGAGGTACCATGGTTAAAAGGGATTTCACTGGTAAGTTTAGTACCCTAAGTTCAAGCAGTAGCGTCCAAACATGGTGAACATACATTAGAAAAATCGGGTTACTTGAAGAGCTCGGCTAGCTCGAGCGCATAACAAGTTGAACAACATGAAGTACATAAGCACTTCGCGTGGCCAACCACTATCGCCAACTGATGTACGACTCGAGTTCGTCGAACACATCTCACGTGGCAAATGAATCACAGCCACGAATTCATTTCTGGTATCGATTGTCTGGACTATAATCATAGCCCCAAACACAATCAAACCTTATTTGTAGCATGTGGAGTAAAGCATGATGAACAAAGTAATTCAAGCATGTTAGTAGGCATGTTATAAGGCATATTATAAAGCATGTTATAAAGCATGTTGTAAAGTACTACATCAATAGGAATACAAACACATATATTGCAAAGTAAGCAGTTTAAGCAAACAACCTTATGGAGGTAATCATACATGTCTCTAAGGTAGTTGAGAATCCCATCTCAACACCCTCCTAAGGCATCAACATCCAAACACTTACTCACACAAGCATTTTCACAAACACTTAACATACACTATTTCAACATACTTAGTGTATGTTAACAAACATGTATTAGGGCGAGTCCTTTCATCAAGCAAATATTTTATGTATATATAGTATATTTATACAACAAATAATCATGGCAAACACATCTCTAAAATATATATGTATACGGTACTTTCTACAATACAGTATTTCTACATACATAGTGTATATTAGTAAAATATGTATTTGGGTGAATCCTTTCGCCAAATAAGTATTTTATCCATATATCGTACATTCATACAACAAATAATCATGTCAAACACATTTCCAAAAAATATACGTATATGATATTTTCTACGAATACCTAGAATATGTAAAATTCCATATTCTACAACTTTAATCGAAACAGAAAATGGAAAGCACTTTGTACATGTGCAATTGCATGTAGATCATGAATCTATCATTATCTAACATTGAAAGCATTGAAAACCATAACCTATACACCTAAAGTCCGCACCTTGTGTCGTAGAATCGTAACGGAGTCAATAGGTTTGCTAAGCTTCAGTATTCGACAGTTTGGCAACCTAGAGAACAAAATAGGTTAGCTATTTTATAACCTACAACCTATACAACCCCCAAACAGATTAGGGTTAGGGTTTCTTACCTAAAAATGGAGCTGGAATCACCGGGAAAGCGATTAGAACGGAGCGGTGGAACTCGTGGAGCGGTAGGGAAGCATGACATGGAGATTCTCCCTCATCTCTCTCACTTTCTCTCTCTTTCCCTAGGGTTTTTCTCAAATTCGGATGGCTGAAATGGGAGAGGGTTTAAGGTCCTTATATAGTCTAAAATGTCTCCAAAATAGACTTGGGAATAAGGTATACTTGGGTTTTGTCCAAAGGGCATCTGTTTCAGCTCAACGGAGGACTTCTGGCGGCCCCCCTTGAGCCAAAGGTCGGACTTAAGCTCACAGACATTGGATCTACGTTTAGTTAAGTTTTTGTTTTAGTCGGATTACCAAATCACGCGTGGCGGACCAGTTTCAGTTCAACGGTCAGTGGATCTCAATCGGAGATTCCGAGTACATGTAAATGTTTATGAAATTTTTCCTGATCCGAGGGTGTAATTTGGCCTGATTCTGACGGTCAGGTTGCTTAATACTGACCCGCAAGCGATAAGTCTCAGATTACTATTCAAGATATTTATTTTGTAAAGAAAATAAGTGTTTTCACACTCTCTCGCTCTGGACTCAAGCGAACAGCCGTGGGACACTGGATGGATTTGATTTTCGAGATGGTTGTCAAGCCCAGCAAGGCGGTCCTAAGTCCTTGACTTCGTATTATTCGGACTCCTGATATGCGGTCTAGACCTGATACGGAGTTTCAAAGTGCTCCCGAGAGCAGTCGGGTAATGAGTTTGATCCTAGATTTTAGGGTAACCTAGCGTCAATGATTCTACAAGTTTTGGGTCTTGTAGATCGTATTTAAAGTGGATCAAGCGGATTTCGTAGCTAATCTAGTTTAGCACTTAGTTACTTTGTCTCATTTCTAAAGGATTTAGTCCTATAAGATTTCTGTCTGAGGTGGTACTTAGTCCTTTGTAGTTTGTATATAGAGTGAACCAAGTTATACTACTTAGTTAGTTTAAGATAGTGTCTAGGGTGAAAGTACTTAGGAAAAATTGAAAGATCAAGGTGGTGAAGGGTGGGATTTGTGAAGGAAATGAGTTCAAATGCGGTTGTAGACTTTGGGATTGAGTTCTGACAAGTTCATAAGGTGTTAGGATTGACCCATTGCCTAAGGACGTCGAATTCCAGGTTGGCAAAAAATCTGGGCTGTTACAGTCCATGATTCAGTAAATATAGGTGAGCAACATGTATAACATATACATCAAGGTGGGCCTCACAGACCAACCCTATAGTCCAGAATAAAAAATAGATGGACAGTGTGTTTACAACACACATTAAGGTGGGACTAAACAGTGCAGATGGGCCCCTACAAATGGATAGTGTGGATGGAATACATTCAGTAGAGTGGGCCCTGCACTCCAGCAAGTGGGCCTACATATTCCAGATGTTCCCGCACATGCAGCAGGTGGGCCTACACCTTCCAAATGGGCCCCACTAGATGAACAACATGGATATACAATGCATACATCATGGTTGATCCCACTGTCTAAGGATTGGACGGCGAGGATATACAACACAATCATCAAGTGGGTCGCACCATCTAGGGATGGATGGTGCAAATACAACACATACCTCAAGGTGGGCCCCACCTCCACACATGCAGCACGTGTAGGGTGGTTACCACATCTAATAAACAAACGAATGACATGGCTATAGAATACATACATTGAGGTGGGTCCCACCGTCCAATAGGCTAGATGGTGTGGATTTACACATATACATGAAGGTAGGTTCCATCGTCCATGGTTGGATAGTGGATGGGATGGATGAAACGCATACATCTAATGGGTCCACATGTGTGGTCCACCAGCTTGTATCAAGCTAATATTTCTGTTTCCACTTCGTCCAGGCCTACTGGACATCCAGCGGACGGACGGTCTAGATGAAACACATCATCCAAGCGGCCTCACGTCCAGGCCCTAGACGGACAGCTTGGATAAAACCCTTGCATCTGGTGGGTCCCACGTGTAGGTGGACCACTAGAGTTTGGATCAAGCTGGTATATGTATTTTTCCTTCTTCCAGGTTGGCCTGAAAATGGGCAACAAGGTGGGTTCCGTTATCTGGACGGCTAGAAAAATCTTGATAGCCTGGATTTGTTAATCACATTAAGTGGGCCACACACATCATCATCACCATAGAAAGAGAGAGAAAGAGAGAAGGGGAGAGAAAAGTGTGTGATGGAGGGCCCTTGTGTCACCCTCCAAACTCGAAAATCGGGCTCACAAAATTCTCAATTGCCGAATCCGGTGCCGACAGCCTCCGTAGTACACCATTTTCGGCTCACAGCGCCCACACGCCAGATTCCGATCCTAGAATCCTAGAAGGAGGATTTTCAACATGAATTTGTCTCGTAAGAAGCATAACATTATATCCACTAATGTAATTATTTGAGTACAATGATGAAAGAGAAATACAATATATAGATATCAAAGAAAACTCCAGAAGCTCAACCGCACGCTCCTGCCTCAGCTCGACTGCATCCAAAAGTCACTTGCATGCATCTATCGTGCATAAGCTTTTAGAAAGCTTAGAGGGTAGTGTAAGTGTATGAGCAGTATATACGTGCTCAGAATGTAATATCAGAGTAAACGAAAATACTGGTAAGTCCATGAACCATAAAATACCAAAGTAAGCAGAAATACTGACAAGTCCATAAAATATCATCAACCTCATCTAGGATATGCAATAAAAAGATATAGCAAGCCAATGTCATATACTGAAAAAGTAACGTAAGTCAGTCTACAAAATGCGGAAACATAATGAACCAAATATCAGATATCGAGGATGCAATATAATATGCAATTCGGAAGAGCTAAGAATACCATCAGCCTTATATAAATGCAGAAACATAGAAACCTAAAATGTTATATACCGTGCATGTAATGCAATATGCGGTATCTGGTGCGAATGAAATGACCAAGCCGCAGTGTGAAATCGGGATGATAGTATGCGGTATCGTAGGCTATGGGGTCTATCACAAAAGACTTCTATCCAAACTAGTCCCATACGTAAATTTAGATAGATAAACTCAATGTGATAAACTCTTGATCTTAGGTTAGTCGTGCGCCACAACCGAAATCCTGGCCATTGCAAAGGTACAAAACAATTAGTTGCTCACCACTAGTCCGAGTGGATAGTGAATGAATGAATGAGTATAATGCTGAGTGTACAACTCCTGCTCAATCAGTCCACAAATCAGTACTGTATATCTCTAGGATTATCACTGGGGTCTAGTAACTCTACATGCAATCGCTGCCCACTAATGCGTGACCATGTAAGATGAAGAGACCTCACTATCCACCTGGCCAGTACTCTGCTAATATCTACCCGACACGTCGATAGCGGACCAATTCACGAGCTGGTCAAACTTAGCCTACCTATGCCCACTACCCTTGGGTGGATAAGGCCACACCCCCTCCCAACCGACCATGACATAGTGGGAGACGCGGCCTCCTAGTATTCCGCACTCGGGCGCTCATGTATTCACTCGGTCTAGATGTTGGGGCGTCTCCTGGCCTTAGAGGTTTAGGGACTTTCACTCACGGACATCCAAAGTGCCCATATGCTCGAACCAAACATTTTTGGTGTCCCATCTAGCCATCCACGACATGCCTGTGGAGGCTACGACCCTAATGTTGCTAGGGCGTACAGTATACAACCCAATCATGCATCAATCTCGCACATATCGTGCACTCATGTGAGATAGTTTCCGCCTATCAGGGAGTCCCATAACAACCTGCCCAATGACACATGCAATGGTCAACCACATCTCATAATAAACATGCAGATGATGCGTGTGGGCATGTACATGATGCTATTTTATCACATACTCATAATCGGTATCAACAATCAGCACCGATAATCGGCATCAACAATCAGCACCGATAATCGGCATCCATAATCGGCCTATTAATTGGCCTCAACAATCGATCTCGACAATCGAAAATGGCCTCGATAATCGGAATCAGCCTCTACAATCGGAATCGACCTCAACAATCGGAATCGGCCTTGACAATCAGAATCGGCCTCAACAATCGGAATCGGCCTCGACAATCGAAATCAGCCTCAACAATCAGAATCGGCCTCAACAATCGGAATCGGCCTCGACAGTCGGCCTAAGGGAAGGTCACAATGTGGACATTTAACCATTATTGCCCATCAATGTGGACATTTGACCAACATTTCTCCTAAGGAGTGGCCCACGTAGAGCTAAATATATAGTGGGCTCATGGCCTCACATAAGGGCCTAATACATATCACTATGGGCCTCACTCAGGGGCAGCATATATCTCACAATGGGTCTTAGATCATGGGCCATAAATATATCACATCGGGCCTCACTCATGGGCCATATATACATCATAATGGGCTTCTGCACATGGGACATAAATACATTACATTAGGCCTTATTATATGGGCCTTAGATACATCACAATGGGCCCCAACACATGGGCCGGGTATACATCACATTGGGCTTTACCAAATGAGGCTAAAAATATATCACAATGAGCCTCATCATGTGGGTCAAAAATACATCACAATGGTCCTCAATGCATGGCTTGGAAATATATCACAATGGGCCTCATCATGTGGGTTGAAAATACATCACAATGGTCCTCAACGCTTGGCCCAAAAATATATCACAATGGGCCTCATCATGTGAGTCAAAAATACATCATAATGGTCCTCAACGCATGGCCCGGAAATATATCACAATGGGCTGCTCATACGGGCCTAATATACAACACCATGGGCCACGACCCATGGGCCCCAAATACATCACAATGGTCTACGTCCCATGGGCCTCAATATACATCATAATGGGTTGTAACCCATGGGCCTCAATATATAACAAGTGGGCTGCATCAATGGCCGCACCAATGGGCCTCATTTACAACGAGTGGGTCGATTAATGGGCCGCACCAATGGGCCTCATATACAACGAGTGGGTAGCAATAATGGGCCGCCCCAATGGGCCTCATATACAATGAGTGGGTCGCATTAATGGGTGGCTTCAATGGGCCTCATATACCTCAAGTGGGCTACATCATCTACACATTCTTCTATTTTTAGAGATCATTTTAGTGCATTAACCAAAAAGAAATTAATCACATCAGAGGATTATCTAGACCATACCACAAATAACAGTGCAGATAATGATTTCCACCCTTTAAACTTGCGGGGCCCACCATTTTATTTTCTGTCCAATCTGCTCATAAGGTCACAAAGACCTGGATTAAGAGGAAAAATAAATTTCATAATGATCCAAACTTCCGTGGCCCCAAAAAGGGTTTCAATGGTGGATGTTCACTCAATACTGTTTTCTGCAATATGGTCCACCTGATCATCAGATCTGCTTCATTTTTTATATTTGTTTTTTTTTAATCTCGAGCATTAAAATGAGATTGCGAAATGGATGGATGGTTTGAATGTAACACATACATCATGTGGGACCCACAGAACCTGTTGACGTCATCACAGCAATGGGTCCCGCCATTTAGATGGTACAAATGAAGCACATACACGAGGTGGGGTCCACATCCCCTGGACTGGACAGAGTGGGTAAAACATTTACATCAGAGGACTCCACCATCCATTGCTGGACGGTGGATAGGGTGGATAAAACATATACATCATGCGTGGCCCACCGTCCAGCCATTTGCATGGTGTGGACCAAGGAACATACATCACGGTGTGGTCCCACGTCCCTTGCTGGACGTGTGGGTGCCACACATGCAAAGGGTGGGTCCCACCATCCCTGGGACGGATGGCATGGAAGAGATATATATATATCAGGTGGGTGGACCCACCAACGGTTTTGAATTTGGTTGATACTTGCGTTGGCCTTCAACCGGCGTCCTGGACGTCCAGACAGACGGACTGCCTGGATGAAGCCCATCATCAAGGTGGGTCCACATGCCCCACGTGTGGATGGGGATATGACATGCATCACAGTGGACGGCATGATCAACATACATGGGGTGGGTCCCACATAGCTTGTTGATGTCCTTTTGTCAGCTAAATAACTGGTGTAAGTTACACTAGCCAATCGTCTTCCATGCTAGGTGGGTCCCATGTGTGGCCCACCACATGTAATATTTATTTTATTATTATTATTATTATTTATATATTATTATTATTTTTTTTAGCTGTCGTGTTTTCCCTTCACAGGGTCCAGCAGCAGAAGCTGCTGGACGTGCCATGGTAAGATGGAGTGATACAATACATCCATCAATGGTGGGGTCCACGTACACATGGCCCACCAGCCACATGCATTGAGGTGGCCCACGTACCCGTGGTATAAATGGATGGTGTGGATCTAATCCGTTCATCATGATGGGGTCCATACGTCCTAAAAAATGGACGATATGGATATAACACATACGACATAGGTGGGCCACTCACGTTACATACAAAGAGAGAGAGAGAGAGAGAGAGAGAGAGAGAGAGAGAGAGATCGGCGTAGTGGAGGGACCCCCGCCACTATGGGCCCCTCTTTATCCAATGCCTACATCAAGATGGGTCCCGCCATAAGTGGGCCCTCAAATCATCAAAACCAAATGCTTATGAACACCCACCTTTGATCTCCTCTTCTTTCTTCTGTCTAGAACTTCTAGAGCTCCAAGGGAATGATTTAAATGGTCGAGATGATCTTAGGATAGTGGAGATGGGTGGTAGGAATGTGGGCTGCACTTACTTCTATTATGGAAGCTTAGACAATTCCTCTCTTAGGTAACATGAAATGGAGTGAGAAATGAGAGAGAGAGAGAGAGGAGTGGTGAGATGGAGTGATGGGATGAGAGGGCATGGTGCTTGTTGAGTTGTGGTAAGAAATGAATGGGATGGGTATGAGTTGTGTAAGAGAGAGTTGACTTAGGGAATGGGAGAGGGATGGGCTAGGTAAGGTTGTGTACTTGACATTGATTGATGGATTGATGTGATGTGTTGTAGAGATTCCCTTGGTATTGATTGATTGAACACGGGCCCACATCTCTTGGCCTGGGTATCGCATCGACGCGCGATACACAGCATTGGAACCAGCGACAACGACGCGGTCACTAGGGTACAAGTTTTGGGTCGAGCCGACTTCAGTTTGCAGGACTCGGCTTAGGAATGTGCGCAAACATTGGGTACAGGTCGAGGGTTGCCGAAATTCGACCGGGAGGACCGCAAAAGCCTACGAAATGGTATGGTTTAGGATACAGGCCTCACAACTCTCCCTTCCTAATAAAATTTTCGTCCTCAAAATTTACACAATCATCGCAACTAGACATAACTCATAAGGAAGAGTAAACATAACGTTATCATATATATATATATGTCAAGGCATAATCAGTTTACAAAAGGATGGGAATAACGTTCTCTAATCTCAACCTTGCGCTCCTAAGATGCCTCATTAACATTATGGTGATCCCTACTGAACCTTAGACCCTGGATCAGAAACGATCGAAACTAGGATACCTCACAGCCTCACCATCTCATAAATGACTAATCTAACCAGATGTTCCTAATGCCTGGTTATGTGAATTGACAGCGACTACTTCTAACGACATAAGGTCCTGCTGAGCTGCATAAAACCTGCCCTAGGTCTAATGGGGAGGTGTATGTCTCCCCCAAAGAGGTCATTGCTATTGAAAAATGGGGACACTTACGCTTACGATGCCCCGTCTCACCAAATCTAAAGAAAACGCCCTTGAGCGGTCTCTGTGATAGTGCTGAAGGTGCTGCTGGCGCTCAAAAGGATGGATGGTTCCTATGCCTCTACGACCGTCGGTGCTGCTACTGATGGGATCTACTAGAGGGGGTCTTCCTCTTTCGATCTCCTCTATGGTCACGAACCCTTTGCAAATCGTTTCATTCTGCCTTGTAAATCTGAGCCCTTTGAACTACCTGCTCGAAGGTTGGGAGCATGTATCCGACGACACGGCTCTTAAGGCTAAAGCGTAAGCCATTCTTTAAATGATGGGCCTTCGCTCTTCATCATCAACCAAATATGGCACAAACCTCGATAGCGCCATGAAATGAGCCGCATACTGTGCTGCGGACATGTCCCCTGCACCAAGGTCTTGAACTCTAACGGTCACTGCCGACGTATGTGTTCGGGGATGTACTGCTGGTCGAATCGGTCAATGAAATCTTCCCATGTCAAGACAAAATCAGGCCCTACAACACGAGTAATGGAGGTCCACCAGTGCTCTGCCTTGCCCTAAAGAAGAAATACAGTTAACCTTACTTACTGTTGGGTTGAACATGTCATCGTATCAAAAATCTTCTCCACATCAGAGCGCCATTTCTCGGGTGCTGTCGGATCTGGCTTGCCCTAGAAACGCGAGGGGTCGAGCTGTCGGAACTCTCGGAGAAGGGTGTTCGCGCGCTCCTTCTCTACCTAGGCTGGAAAAACAACGGGTCACCTACCCTGCCTCTGAAGGATGGCGGTCAAGGCCTATAACATCTGCTGAAGCTGATCTACACTCATGGGCACTGTCAGGGTTGCACTAGACTCAGACGGAGGTTTAGAAGTCTCAGGTGGGGGAGCAAAAGTTTCTCTAGTCACTCGCTTGGATGTCATGTCCTACAAGAAGGAACAAGGGCCTATTATCCTCGAACACTCTTGAATATACACACAATGGGGAGTTATATAAGAAATTCTCTAAGTTATTCGAACTCAGGGATCTAATCATTCTAGGTTTTAAACAATCATGCAGTGAAAGGTAACTATTAGCAGATATGTGATGTTATCCTCAGGTATTCCCAATTTATGCTCTGATACCAACTTCTGTAATGCCCCAAACTCGAAAACTGGGCTCACAAAATTTTCGATCGCCGAATCCGGTGCCGACGGCCTCCGTAGTACACCATTCTCGACTCCCAGCACCCATACATAAGATTTCGATCCTGGGATCCAACAAGGAGGATTTTTAATATGAATTTGTCTCGTAAGAAGCATAACCACAAGTATACCCAAATGATAAGAACATCATCATCACCACATATCCACTAATATAATCATTTGAGTACAATGTTGAAAGGGAAATACAATATATAGATATTAAATAAAACTCCAGAAGCTCAACTGCATTCTCCTGCCTCAGCTCGGCTGCATCCTAACATCACCTGCATGTATCTATCGTGCATAAGCTTATAGAAAGCTTGGAGGGTGGTGTAAGTGTGTGAGCAGTATATGTGTGCTCAAAATGTAATATCAGAGTAAACGAAAATACTGGTAAGTCCACGAACCATACAATACTAAAGTAAGCAGAAATACTAACAAGTCCATAAAATATCATATCAACCTCATCTAAAATATGCAATAAAAAGATATCGCAAGCCAATGTCATATACTGAGAAAGTAACGTAAGTCGGCCTATAAAATGCGAAAATATAATGAATCAAATATTGGATATCTAGGATGCAATATAATATGTAATTCAGAAGAGCTAAGAATACCATCAGCCTCATATAAATGCAGAAACATAGCAACCCAAAATGTCATATGCCACGGATGTAATACAATATGCGGTATGTGGTGCGAATGAAATGACCAAGCTGCAGTGTGAAATTGGGATGATAGTACGTGGTATCGCAGGCTATGGGGTCTATCATAAAGGACTTATATCCAAATTATTCCCGTACCTAAATTTGGATGGATGGACTCAATGTGATAAACTCCTGATCTCAGGTTAGTCGCGCGCCCCAACTGAAATCCTGGTCATTGCGGAGGTACACAACAATTAGTTGCACACCACCAGCCCGAGTGGATAGCGAATGAATGAATGAGTATAATACTGAGTGTATAACTCCTGCTCAATCAGTCTATAAATCAGTACTGTACATCTCTGAGATCATCACCGGAGTCTAGTACACTCTACATGCAATCGCCGCCCACTGACCTGTGACCATGCAAATGGAAGAGACTTCACTATTCGCCTTGCCACTAGTCTGCCAATATCTACCCGGCACGTCGATAGTGGACCAATTCACGAGCTAGTCGAACTCAGCCTAACTATGCCTACTACCCTAGGGCTAATAAGGCCACACCCCCTCCTAATCGACCATGATATAGTGGGAGATGTGGCCTCCTGGTATTCCTCACTCGGGTGCTCATGTATCCACTCGGTCTAGTCGTTGGGGCGTCTCCTGGCCTTGGAGGTTTAGCGATTTTCACCCACGGACATCCAAAGTGCTCATATGCTCGAACCAAACATTTCCAGTGTCCCGTCTAGCTATCTACAAGATGCCTATGGAGGATACGGCCCTAATGTTGCTACGGCGTACAGTATACAACCCAGTCATGCATCAATCCTGCACATACCGTGCGCTCATGTGAGATAGTCTCTACCTATTAGGGAGTCCCATAACAACTTGCCCAAGGACACATGCAATTGTCAACCACATCTCATAATAAACATGTAGATGATACATATGGGTATGTACATGATGCTATGCTGTCACATACTCATAATCGATATCGACAATCAGCATTGATAATCGGCTTAATAATCGGCCTCGACAATCGGTCTCGGCAATCGGAATTAATCTGGATAATTAGAATCAGCCTCGACAATTGGAATCGGCCTCAACAATTATAATCGGCCTTGACAATCAGAATCGGCCTCAATAATCGCAATCATCCTCAACAATCGGAATTGGCCCCAACAATCGAATTCGGCCTCGATAGTCAGAATCGGCCTCGACAATTGGAATCGGCCTCGATAATCGGAATCGGTCTCGATAATCGGCCTCAACAATTAGAATCCGCCTCAATAATTGGAATTGGCCTCGACAAGCAGAATCGACCTCAACAATTAGAATCAGCCTCGACAATCGGAATCGGCCTCAATAATCAGAATCGGCCTCGACAATCGGAATCAACCTCAACAATCAGAATCGACCTTGACAATCGGAATCGGCTTTGACAATTGGAATCGGTCTTAACAATTGGCCTCGACAATCGGAATCGGCCTCGACAATCAGAATCGGTCTCGACAATTGGCCTCGACAATCGGAATCAACCTCTACAATCGACCTAAGGGAAGGTCAAAATGTGGACATTTAACCATCATTGCCCATCAATGTGGGCATTTAACCAACATTGCTCCCAAGGAGTGGCCCGCGTAGAGCCAAATATATAGTGGCCTCATGGTCTGACATAAGGGCCTAATACATACCACTATGGGCCTTACTAATGGGCCGCATATATATCTCAATGGGTCTCAACTCATGGGCCATAAATACATCGCATTGGGCCTCACTCATGGGCCGCATATACATCACAATGGGCCTCAGCACATAGGACATAAATACATCACATCGGGCCTTATTACATGAGCCTCAGATAGATCACAATGGGCCCCAACACATGGGCAGGGTATACATCATAATGGGCCTTACCAAATGAGGTTGGAAATATATCACAATGGGCCTCATCATGTGGGTTGAAAATACATCACAATGGTCTTCAACACATGGCCCGAAAATATATCATAATGGGCCTCATCATGTGGGTCGAAAATACATCACAATGGTCGTCAACGCATGGCTCGGAAATATATCACAATGGGCCTCATCATGTGGATTGAAAATACATGACAATGGTCCTCAATGCATGGCCTAGAAATATATCACAATGGGCTGCTCATACGGGCCTAATATACATCACCATGGGCCCCAAATACATCACAATGGGCTACGTCCCATGGGCCTCAATATACATCATAATGGGCCTTAACCCATGGGCCTCAATATACAACAAGTGGGCCACATTAATGGTTGCACCAATGGGCCTCATATACAATGAGTGGGCCGCATTAATGGGACACACTAATGGGCCTCATATACAACGAGTGGGCTGCATTAATGGGCAGCACCAATGGGCCTCATATACAATGAGTGGCCGCATCAATGGGCCTCATATGCCTCAAGTGGGCCACATCATCTACACCATTCTTCTATTTTTAGAGATCATTTTAGTGCATTAACCAAAAAGAAATGAATCGCATCGGAGGATTATCTGGACCATACCACAAATAACAGTGGAGATAATGATTTCCACCCATTAAACTCGCGGGGCCCACCATTTTATTTTCCATCCAACCTGATCATAAGGTCACCAAGACATGGATTAAGAGGAAAAATAAAGTTCATAATGATCCAAACTTCCGTGGTGCCAAAAAGGGTTTCAATGGTGGACATTCACTCAATATTGTTTTCTGCAGTGTGTTCCACCTGAACATCAGATCTGCTTCATTTTTTTATCTTGAGCCTTAAAACGAGCTTACTAAATGGATGGATGGTTTGAATGTAACACATAGATCACGTGGGACCCACAGAACCTACTGATGTCATCACAACAATGGGTCCCACCATTTGGATGGTACAGATGAAGCACATACATTGAGGTGGGGTCCACGTCCCCTGGAATGGACAGAGTGGGTAAAACACTTACATCAGAGGGCTCCACCATCCATTGTTGGATGGTGGACAGCGTGGATAAAACATATACATCATGCGTGGCCCACCGTCCAGCCATTTGGACAGTGTGGACCAAGGCACATACATCACGGTGTGGTCCCACGTCCCTTGCTGGACGTGTGGATGCCATATGTGCAGAGGGTGAGTCCCACTGTCCCTGGGACGGATGGCATGGAAGAGATATATATCAGGTGGGTCCACACGTCCCACCGTCCTTGGGACAAATGCCATGGAAGAGATATATATATATATCAGGTGGGTCCACACGTGTGGACCCACCATTGGTTTTGAATCTAGCTGATATTTGTGTTGGCCTTCAACCCGGCGTCCTGGACGTCCAGACGGATGGATGGCCTGGATGAAGCCCATCATGAAGGTGGGTCCACATGCCCCACGTGTGGACGGGGATATGACATGCATCACGGTGGACGACATGATCAACATACATGGGGTGTGTCCCACATAGCTTGCTGATGTCCTTTTGTCAGCTAAATAGCTAGTGTGAGTTACACCAGCCAATCATCTTCCATGCTAGGTGGGTCCCATGTGTAGCCCACCACATGCAATATTTATTTTATTTATTATTATTATTATTATATTTATTTATTTATTTATTATTATTATTATTATTATAGTTGTTGTGCTTTCCCTTCACAGGGTCCAGCAGCAGAAGTTGCTTGATGTGCCATGGTGAGATGGAGTGATGCAATACATCCATCAATGGTGGGGTCCACGTACACATGGCCCACCAGCCACATGTATCGAAGTGGCCTCACATCCCCATGGTCTATAAATGGACGGTGTGGATCTAATCCGTTCATCATGGAGGGATCCATACGTCCTAAAAAAATGGACGGTATGGATATAACACATACGACATAGGTTGGCCACTCACATTACAAAGAAAGAGAGAGAGAGAGAGAGAGAGAGAGAGAGAGAGAGAGAGAGAGATATCGACGTAGTGGAGGGACCCCATCCACTATGGGCCCCTCTTTATCTAATGCCTACATCAAGATGGGTCCCACCATAAATGGGCCCTCAAATCATCAAAACTAAATGCTTATGAACACCCACCTTTGATCTCCTCTTCCGCCTATAGCCTCTAGAGCTCCAAGGGAACAATTTAAATGGTCGAGATGATCTTAGGATGGTGGAGATGAGTGGTAGGAAGGTGGGCCACACTTGCTTCTATCGTGGAAGCTTGGACGATTCCTCTCTTTGGTAGCATAGAATGGAGTGAGAAATGAGAGAGAGAGGAGTGGTAATATGAAGTGATGGGATGAGAGGGCATGGTGCTTATTGACTTGTGGTAAGAAATGAATGGGATGGGTATGGGTTGTGTAAGAGAGAGTTAACTTGGGGAATGGGAGAGGGATGGGCTAGGTATGGTTGTGTACTTGACATTGATTGATAGATTGATGTGATGTGTTGTAGAGATTCCCTCGGTATTCATAATGCACATCATTTTTCTCGAACTGAATGTGGGCCCACATCTCTTGGACTGGGTATCGCATTGGTGCGCGAGACGTAGTGTTGGAACCGCAGCAACGAGGCGGTCGCTAGCACTACACCAAAATCACTGTTTTGCGACGGACCAAATCTGTCGTAAAATTAAATAAACGACGGACTTCGTCCGTCGCTTGGTCCGTCGCTGTTTACTGGGTCGTTTTTGGTTTTATGATGGATTTTATCCATCGTTTAATCTGCGACGGATAAGGTCCGTCGCGTCATAGCGACGGATAAAATCCGTCGTCGAAAATAAAAAATCCGTCAGTAATATTCAAAAAATAAGTCGTCACTAAAAACATTAGCGACGGATAAGGTCCGTCGCTAATTTGAGTAAGCGACGGACCTCATATCCGTCGTCGATGGTCAACGGTCAGAAATTAGCGATGGATAAGGTCCGTCGCTAATATGAGTAAGCGACGGACCTCAAATCCGTTGATTTTGAATGTTTAGAAAGTAGCGACGAATTTGGTCCATCACTAAAATATCTGTAAATAGAAATAAATATCAATAAATTATTATTATTATTTTTTTAATCTTGCACCTGATAGTCATTCAAAAAATAATTCACACTATTGTTTGATAGGAATCCTATTCACAAAATTGGTAACAACTCAATTCAATAAAAGAGGAAATGACCCAGGTGGCCCACTCCAAAAATTCACTTTAACCCTCCTAACTAAACACTTCCCCCTCCTAAACTAGGACCCATACAAAAGAAATTACCCGGAACTTCAACCGTTGGCTATGCCTTGCCTTGTATTAGCTACATAGTATCTGTTCTTGTTCAACCTTCTTTTGAACCCTTCCTACATATATTACAAACAACCAAATTCAATCTAAGAAAAGAGTAGTTTAGTCAACCCTTCATATATTTCAAATAACCAGCTCAAATCCATGGAAAGTGAATAGTTTAATCAACTGAAACCAATTAACAAAATAAAATATTAGAATTCATCATACCCATTAGAGGTTCAGGTAAGCATTTCTTAACTTCATAGCATTCACTGGGAGAGCACAATATAGTTTGAAGAGATCTTTAAATGTTGAAATCAATACACAATAGTGCAATGCAATCTGCATTTAATGCACTAAGTGTCTAACGATATGACCAAATGAAAAGTGTAGGAACTGGGCAATTCCTATTTTCCAACAATCCAAACTCTTTTATGAGCAGGGATAATGCATCAAGTTCAACTAAGTTGGACCGTAGGTTATTGTCCAGCCAGTGGACAACTTCTAACCTGTCGTGTATGCAACATCCAACTTGTCCAAAATGTGGGCCTATCATGAGGAGCACCTTGTGCAAAAATCAACACAATCCATGCATTGGATGAACCCTATATGTATAGATGCCCTGGTCCATAATTCAGGCTGGTCCCACATGCATGTTGACTGTTTGGGACCACATGAAGAAACTTGATTTATATACGAAAACATCATGTGTTTGGTCAAGCACACATTGTCTATTTGAAAGAAAAAAAAGGAGGAGAAAATGTACCCATATAAATAGATATCCATGGTTTAGATTCCATGTATATGAGAGATTCACACCGAAGATCACAGCAACCAATGAATAAATAGAGAGGCAAACAGTTCCAAAGCTTAGGAAGAGCTTTAGGTGCAATGGAATAAAAGAAACGATAAATAGATCCCCAAACATGCATTGCAACTAAAACAAATACTGTCAGTAGTAAAATGTAATAATTTGGAGATCAAACTGAAGAAAAGAATCCAATGCATGTGCAGTTCATTACCAATGTCCTTGTAAAATCTCACCTGAATCAGTTGATTTCAATGACTATCAAGTTGTGGCAGAGGGAAAAAAAAAAAACCATGATTGTCAATTGCATTAACATCTTCAGTTTTACTATAACCATCACCATTGGAGTCGGCCATGTATGCTGTAAAAGATACAAAACTTGAAAATGCCCACAGAAAGTGCTTAATGCAAGTGCAAGGGATGGTATTAGACTAAAAAAACCCCAAATAACTTCAGAACTAAAAAATAAGGAAAGGATAGCAAATTCAATCACATAAACCGAACACTTGCAACCATCCATCACACAAATCGCATTTAAAAAAAAAACATTAAACTATCTATTCATTTCCTACCAAAACATGCCAGGTTGGTATGTGTGCAACAAATTATCTCTTTGGTTTATTATCACCACAATCATATCAGAACTTCGTATGTGGGGGTAGTTACATTTGGCTGGAATTCCCCTAATTGCTGGAATTCTCATCCAGCAAAACTAACATGACCCTATTTGGGCAAAAGTTTGCCTAAATTGTATTCTGTTAGTAGTAACCATCTTAATTATTTCACTATTTTACTTTTTACCATGCATTTCATAGCCCATTTGTTAGATGTTTAGGGGTGTTGGTCAGTATGCTTTTAAAGATTGTTCCTACAATGGGACCCACAATTTAGATGCCCTGGATAGCTGTGAATCAATTTCACAGTTTAAAAAGCAATAAGGTTCGATAATGTGATAAAGTTGGTGGCCCCCTCTCTACTACTGTCTACTAGTGTCTCATGGACTAATAAAATAACGCCACGTTACAATTTGAGGGACTCGTGTTTTTAGGACCGACTGAATCAGCTCTCATATCATATTGTTATATATAACACGACATGGAAGTTAAAAATACCTAGGCAATCATTATAATAATAAAGAAATGATACAAAGACACAAGAAAGAATAAAAAAAAAAAGAACACAATATACAGCTAGAGAAAGACCAGTTGCTGAAGTAATCTCTTGGCAATGGAGATTGATATAGTTTTTTTTTTTTTCAAAAAAAAAGAGTGAGAGACTTAAATGAAGTCACCGGGGTTTCAAACAATGAAATGTTAAATGCTTTTTCAAGTAACTCAAATGGATTTTCAATGATTCTTGAATAAAATAAAGTGGCCCACTCCCGTAGGCCGCGGACTACTGAAGTAAATTCTTTTATTATGCCTATTGATGATGGAAGCTGTTCACTAGGTACAGGTCCCACCATAATTTCACAACTCCGAGAAAAGCACCACTTACCTTTCCTGAGGCGACTTGACTTTACATGCCTGAGTCAACTTGACTCAATCAAATTTCACAACTGTGATAAAAAATAAGAAAAGTTCTTATTTTTTAAGACTTAATTACAAAAGCCTATCTACATTTTGGTCTATTTTTTAATACAGTTTTATTTAGAAATACTTATGAATACACGTATTCCATTTAAAAATACAATGAAAAAGTAGTTTGTTTTACTTTGACTAATGTTTCATTTTGTTTTTGTTTTTGTTTTTGTTTTTGTTTTTGTTTTTGTTTTTTCTTAAACACGCACACACACCCCACACACTCAAACTGCAGTGAGATTTCACCACCTATGGATACTTGGACCCTTGACTGGGTGTTGAAACTCCTGAGAGTCTACCACCCGAGTAAGAATAAGAGTAATGATCCAAAACTGACTAATGTTTCCTTACGGAAAGGCGCTGTTAAGGTCTTTGAACAACCATCTTGCCACCGCTGTCGATCATATTCATAATTGGATCCTAATTTTTTATCCTCGCTTATGTAAGTGTGTTTGGGGCTCAACTTCAGCATACAAAATGATCTATGCAGTCCATTTGATGAGCAGTTCTTATTTGATAATGCATGAGATGTACACTCACTCCCGTCTAGATTAACAAAATTTTGTACCTTCCTGCTGGATCAACTAAACTCTCATTTAAATATAAAAAAAATACACACATCCTCATGCTCTCATTTGAAAACATCATCCAAATATCTCCCATCATTCATACATGAAGAAGCCAACAGAGAAAACATAAAAGGAAAATAATTTTCCTTCATAACTATTCTCTTCATTATGTCCAATCACCTTACGCACACCAAGTAGCTTTTCCTATGAATCCAAGAACACACACACACACACACACACACACACACACACACACACACACACATAAACAAACTAAAATCCAAAAATGATGTGCTACTATATATGCTAAAACAACTCAGAAATAGAACAAAAGTAATGGGCCATGATGCATTGGGGTGTGAAAACCGTCTTGGGTCAGTTCCATACAAGGAGTGTATGTGGTAATCCAGACTATTAATTTGATGGATCTCAGTGTGGGTTGAGTAAGCTTATACCTTGGAAGTTCCTAATCTTTTGATTGACAGCTACAAACAAATGGTTAAATAAAAAAGAAAGCAAAAGCCAGGGAAAAGCCGAAAAGCACAAAGTTGTGGTCAGGAACTTCCATATAGAATCAGAAATAAATCATACTAATGCGAATCAATTAATTTTGAGCTTGGATGGATAATTACGTACCATTCTCATTTTATATGGCCATGAAACCATGGATTGAACACAAAATCCAAAAGTCTTGGCGCTTCAATGAGTTATCTATGAACAATGAAAATAACAGTAACTTCCTCAAAAAGGAACATATATATAGTCTATATAGAAAATAATCATATAAAAAGGACAAACAAATAAAGACCATTGAAAGTAAACCCATTATAGGAGACCTCTCATTCCACCTGTTGAAGAACAAAACAGAAATGCAGAACTAAGCTTACATATTTGACAGCCAAGGAAAGTAAGCAAAAGACGAACAAAATGGAGAACACTTGTCCAAAAGAATAGCTAGAGAGAATCTAAAACTAGAAATCCCAAAATCTAATTGAGGAAATGATACAAAACCCATAGAGAAAAAGGAAAAGAAATGTAATAAGCATGGGGGAAGAAAACTAATATTGGACTCCAAGTCCTAACAATTAAGGCTGTGTTTGGATGCTCACCCAAAATTGAATTGCAATAGTTCGATTCAATGAGTAAATGACACCAGTGAGGCTAGCCACTCAAATTGAAATTATTGTCATTCCAAGTCCAACTGGCCAACTTAAAAGCCAATGGAACTGCAACGAATTAAAATGGCGCTAGTCACAATTTGGCCATATTCTTCTCATAATGAATTTGAACATATATACATGTAACACTTGCCATAGATAAAATGAAGAAAGTAAATTCATAACCCTCTAGCTCAGGTGGCTGCCCATACATATTGTGGCCCAAACAAACTGATGACAAGATCATTAAACCATAGGCCCCACTGCTCAAACTGTTGAAGACTCCACTTCCTAGAGGGCTGGTTTCAAATGTGGGTGCACAGTATACCTAGCACATCCCTGAAAGTTCAACAATATTGGCCATGTGCTAGGACTCTTAACATGGTTTACCTATTATGATATAGATTGGCAGTGAAGGAATAAAATTTATGTTTTGATAATTAGACTGGCATTATGTTACTAGGAGTTGTTGCAGTTGTAGCTTTGGAGCTTGATGGCCATCCTGGCTTCAGAACCATTGTAGTAATTGAAGATCATTGGATGGGTGAATAACATAAAAAAGGAATTGGTAATAGCTGCATATCATAACCCCATGATTTAGGGTCTGCATTGTAAAGATGAGATGTCGCGTAGGAAGCTGGAAGCCTAAGTAGTCATGTTATCAAGTTATTATGATGCTCGAAGCAGTAATTTTCCTTTTCTAAAAGAAAATAAACATTAGTTTGGATTCAGTTTAGAGTTAGCTTTATATGGACTGGCTTTACAGCCATGACATCGGTTTTATGTGTCTAGTAGTATGAAATGACTTGGGGCCTTTAGTTTACCTGTATGTAGTAGCACCCGTCTGATGAAGAAACCACATTGAAGTGAAGCTGATGGCAAGGCCTAAGAACCCACTTGATGTCATCACCAACCAGAACATGGGCATCCTCAAGAGTGGCCTGCCAATTCACTTCACGGATACATGAGCCCAATAAGAAAATAATGGAGGCGTCCAAATGCAGTTGCTGTAATATATTGAAGGTAATTAGGTCAAGCATTGTGCTTCTACTGTTTGGACTACCAACATTGAGGTCATGGGTTCAAAGCTACAATACCCACGAAGGTTTGCATTGGCATCTATTCAAGGGTCAAAATATCATGGACTCAATCCTACTAACCATACCAACAAAGGGAAATTGAAAACTGTAACAGACCAAGCCTAACAGACTCACATTTCAGATTGTTGAAATAGCTTCTTGTCTACACACACCATTTTTTGTACCTTCATAGTTTTATTATATTATTTTTTATTACTAGAATACTCAAACTTGCTTGTGTTCTATAATTTCCAACACGTATGAGCCCAGAAACTATGCACCTGAAACCACTAATGCATGCTCGTGATACAAAATCCATGTAAAATGCCCTGAATATCAAGCAAAACTTGAAACACAAGAACACTTTATTATCTTACAAGGAGTTTTTATTAGACATAAGCATTTCACTCTGTTTTCAAGAGTGAAAGTTTCAGGCTACCTTATAAACTGTTTTAACTTTTACTAAGATAAACCCTATAGTGTATAGCACATATTGGGTGCATAGGAAAATACCACAATTAATAATCTCTTAAAAACCATGGAGATGCACAGAAACATATTTTGTATCAGTACAAACATTCAAAGAACTGGACATAAATTCAGATTGCACAGAAACCATGGAGATGCAGGGTGATCTAGGTTTATGAATTTGATCTACTTATGAAGTTTCTCCTAAATAACCATCAGTTTAGCACAAGACAACTAGGGGGGGGGGGGGGGGAACCTTGCAATAACAAATTGGGGAGTCTTGGAGTTATCCATCATAAACAGCTAGATGTATTAGTTCTATAACTAGATGATTTTTAAAAGCCTAGTCAGGTAAAGTTTGCCAAACCTATATGTAATGAGAAGAAAGGAGGTTCAACATCAAGTTATAAGATAATAAGAACCTTCCAATGTGAAGATGAATTGAGTGTGTAGAAACAAGTTCACAAGCAGCGGTCAACCAAATCATTCAGGTTTATGACCTGACAAACTTCTATGAGAAACGTAGGGTTGATCTGATTAAAGAGTGTTGAAGTACATTAAGCCATCACACTTACAAAATAGGTAAAGTGCAAATATGGTGTTCCTTTTAAAATTAAAAGGGTTATATGGTCCTGGTGTAATGGGACAAGTACAGCACCCTGACGCACCCAGTCTCACTACTTATAATACTTGACAAATGCCTGATCAAGCTAGCTATTCAAGTCAACTGAGAACATTGTTGGTTTAACGGAATTTTATAGAAAATTCAAGATGACATCAGGAATTTGCTCTTAGTATGTTTTAAATCCATTCATAACCCAAGTCAGATGTGTCTGGCAGTATGAGGCCATGTCCAGGCAAAGTCTCAAACTCTTGCACTCAACTAGAAATAGTCTTTCAATTTTCCAAGTTTGACTAGGCCAAGTGAATGAAAAACTCGCAGATTTTTCAAAAGACAAAAAGATCAAAGAATCTCCTCAACCAATATTCAAAAATGAAGTCTCCAGACAATGCTCAGTAGCAGAACCGTTAAGATCTAAAATTTCAAAAATAGAACACACCAAGAAAATTTAAAAAAGAAAAAAGAAAAAAGTCATCAAACAGGGTGGACCATATCAAAAGCTCATTTACTAGGACAGGTTATGCAGATGTCTTTCTTTCTTTCTTTTTAAAAAATTTATCTTTTAGATTTAGTGCACAGATGAGTATTGTGAGTATTTCTTTCACAAAAGAATGACGGTTCAACAATCAAATTCAACAACACAACTTTGCCCTACATTCCATGCTCATTTCCAGAAATACATCAAGAAACTCGATCTGGATTTTTTAAGCTGGACTGTCCTTGATTTTGTTTAAAATAAGAGTTTGGTTTGAGTACCAAATTGATTCAACCAAGTAAATCAGTGAATTTTTATAACATTTGATTCTAATAATAAGAGGAAAATCAGACCTGATGTGCGAAGCAAGAGTTTTGGTATCCAGTCTTCATGAGTTGTCCCCAGACCTAATGAAACTATAACAGACTAAAAGATAAATATATGATTTAGAAATGAGAAGTTGGCAAGTTGCATTATAATCTAACTAGACTTGAGGACTTGAAGAGATAGAGCACACACGCACGCACGCACATATACTGCATGTATTAGAGTTTTCCTTTTGTGTAACAACAGCATATTGGCCCACAGTGCTATTTTGCTTTGAATTGATAATTTCTTTCTGCGCTTTATCCAGAGATATTCATGTCTTAGCTCTATGCTAGTGTGGTATCTCTAGTAAGCTTAAGATTGAAAGACAATGTGCCCAAGGTGTTGGATCACATCCATTCAGCTAAGATGAGCTGATCCACTATTTTTTCCACAGGGAACATACAAATAATGTAAAGTAATAACATGGTTTTTTATGGACAACATGTATGCAGTAAACAAAATAGAATGTATGCAGTTAATGAAAGGTGACTATTGAAGAAAATGAAAGACGCAGCTGATCCATTCAACAATATATAACCTCTGCTTACACAAGCAAAATAACATTAAGAGGCCAACCTAACTTACAATCTTCATAGTGAAATTCATCTGCAAGGTTAGAGCAAGTAAACACTTGTATATTGATATAAGAGAATTGCATGGTTCCTACGACGAGAGTTACCTTTTGGTGACATTCCCGCTGAGCATGTTGGTGAAGAGAACAAACTCGATCTCTTTGAGACTAACATTCAGAGATATGAATGAAACAAAATAAATAATCAATCATAATTTGGAGTTACAAGAAATCCATTAATAAGAATTCAAGTGGAATTTACAGAAACATGACACTAAAGCATGCACACTCATCAATTAACAGGATTTATAACTTCATAGCATAATTGGTTAGTTGCCAACATCAAATCTCATGGTAACATGAATCTGTTTCAAGCACGCATCATTATAAAGTTACCTAAAATATAATGCAGTCGCATACGATTGACTGCAATTAGATCTTGGGCCATTGGGAATGTCAATCAATCGAAGGCGCTTAGACAGATTTGATGCAAACTAGATATAAGAAAAAAGTGTTAGTGATCAAGGCATGGCCGCTCTGTCCATGTTATGTTACAAACCTAGCTCAATCTTGGATGATGCAAAGACAAAAAAGCTCAATCTTAGATGACACAAAGGAAAAAAGCTCATCTTGGATGATGCAAAGACAACAGAAACAGGAAGGCTAGAAACCATAACTACAAAATTGTTCTTACAAACAGCTGGATAGTAACTTCCCTACTTGCATAGGACTCTAGAGACTCTGATAAGGTCCTCTTAACTTGAAAATTGCATGAAAGAGGATTGAGTATGTGGGGACCTGCCATCCTAAATTCACCCCAATGCTATAGAGGTGACTTTCCCTCTTTTTGAATAGCCACAAACCACTGAGGTTGCAAAGATCTTAAAGCACGTCTACCCAAAATGCAAATCAAGGTACACTTTTTAATGTTCTTGTTTTCATATCATAAGAAGAAGAAGAAGAAGAAGAAGAAGAAGGGGAAAAAAAAAGACAAAATAAAAGTGTACCTAATCAAGGCATGGCCACTCTTTCCATGTCACAATCGTAGATCAAGTGTGGATGCAATGGCCAAGAGCTTACAGCATGCTCACGTAAATTGGTGGTGGCATTACCATCACTAAAGTTACTGCGTTAGAACATGTATCACCACCCAAGCTCATGCTTGGTTGCAAGTGAGAGCTCGCTGATAGCTTTCATGATGCTTTGCTAGTTTGGATTCCCAGGAGAGGAGAACATGGTTGAATTCGTAATGTTGAACTGGGTGTATTCTTGTGCATGTTGGATACAACTACCAATTACATAATGGTGTAACCAAGCAACCGCAACTTTGTTTAGAAGTGTTTAGTGTTACCCATCCAGACTTAATACCAGTGCTGCCAGTAGCATGATTAAACTTCTATTAATAAATCTTGGTAAACAATATTTAGACTATCAATTGGAGGCCCTTTGGGTTAACAACAGTAACAACTATACCATAGGCTATCAATTTCGCCCTTTCCTTCTCTTTTATCAGGAGTTTTTGATACGGTTGAAACTTAGTATGAAACCTCATTCAAGTGGGACATGCACAATGGATGGTCTGGATTTCTGAGCCACATCTCAGTGGGCCCTATAAACGACTATGAATGTTTCAATGGGCAGATATCTACCCTCATTTGTTGGCTGTGGAGTAGCCCCACCTAAGTCATGATTGGCCTATTTTTTAGGCCTATGGAGCGCCATTGACGGGTGCATCTGATGCACGGTATTGATTTCCTAAATAGCTAATGGTGGGGCCCACAGATATCGACCTTATATCAAGCTCCCATGAGGTCAATCTCACGGTACCTTTCTTTGAGAGAAATGCAAGGAAATCCATGCTCTTGTGAGGAGGTGATTGGCAAAGAACATGCCAATGTAGCATGGATGTGCTAGATCCAGGCCATTCATCAGGTGGGGCAACCTATGAACATCCCCTAGTGTAAAAAAATAACGTGAGCCACCATCCATTCATCAGATTGGGCCACATCAGTATGAGAAAAATGGACTCCAAGAAAATGATCAACGGTCTATATTCAACATACAAACATGATCCACCTGATGAGTGAACCAGCCTGATTTTTGGGCCAGGGCATGTCTTGGTGGGCCCACCTGAGACATACACATGACATGATGGCACGAATCCCATTAAGAACATCTTCGTCTACAGCTTTTGAGGAAAATACTTCACAAGAAGTGGGCCCAAATTAGATCTCTAAATAGGAAAAGAACACCAAAAACAGTAAAATAAAATAAAAATAAATAAAGTAAAATAAAATAAATAATCACCATCTAAGCCTTATCCCAATTAATTGGGGATAGCTACATGAAACCTATTCTACCATTCTAATCTATCAAGGGCCAGACCTCTACTTAAGAATCACCCATTTGGAATCACCCATTTAGAATAACCATTTGGAATCACCCATTTGGAATAACCATTGGCGCTGGGGTTTCCAATCATGGGGGTTCCAAATCCAGGGGGTTCCAAATCGTGGCGCTGGGAGAGAGAGATTGAGAGAGAACCACCCCCTATAAATCGATTGAGAGAACCACCACTATCAATCGACTGAGAGAGAGAGAGAGAGAGATTGAGAGAGAGAAAGAGAGCATTACCTGATGTTCGTGAAGAGATAGACAGGAAGAGAGAGGTGGGAGAGTTCTCTAGGGCCTGCGCTGGGAGAGGGAGAGACGGAAAGGAGAGTGGATGAGAGGGAGAGAGAACATGGGTTCTCGTTTTAGGGGACGTGTATTTTGTGCTAAAGGAGGCATGCACCTACGCACCTATGCACGTGCGCACCTTTGCACACGTGTCATTGGTGTTGAATCCGAACGGTCCATTAGACGTATAATCCCATGAAATCTTAGGGGGTGAATTTTCACCCTGATATAAGATTCTGGTGGGCCATAGCAAATAGAAATGCAAATCAAGGGAAGAAACTGTTTGCATTTTTCATGGCCAAATGAAGTCTTGGTTCAAAGTAAAAATTGATATCAGAGGGTTTTATAAGGTTCTGCTTCATGTGGACCATTCAGATTTTAAAGACTCGTCATGTGTGATGAGTTCTCAAAAAAGTTCGTTCGTAGTCCGTGAGAACTGGTTCGCAGGTGAGCGTGTTAAAGCCTTTCGCAGATGAGTTCCTGCGCAAGGATGCTGATGAGTGTCGAATATTGCATATTAGACCCTATTATTATTTGAGTTTACGTACATGATAATGCTTAATGAAATATTTTAATTATATTTTTGTTGCAGTGTGTAATCAGGAGCGTTGACTGAAAAAGAGTACTAAAAGCATGGATTTGACGTTCCAAAGTCACCAGAGTAAGGAACGAAGTTCAGAGGACTAACATTGAAGAATTTACATGCCAGGGATCTAAGAGAATCAAGCCGTTCACGTTAAAGAGGCCCGAAACTGGTCTAGAATGCAAGATCACATGGTTCCCTCTATCCGATTGGCTCAAAACTTTTTACATGGAATTAGGAACATAAATTAACTGTACATTTCAAATTTCAGCCCTCGGATCACTATAGAAGTGCCCCAACTGACAAATCAGCCCATAAACCATTGATTTTGGGCCCACCTGATATCTGGAACTGCCTCAAATTTGGAGTCAATGCCTTAATCTGGGAGAGCCGGATCCAGAGCTGGAGGAGAGCTGGGAGCTAGATCAAGTGAGAAGAAAGAGAAGAAAGAAAGAGAGAGAGAGAGAGAGAGAGAGAGAGAGAGAGAGAGAGAGAGAGAGGAAGAAAGAAGGGAAAGATGTTCTTATTGTTTAAATTGTATTTTTCCTACTTTCTAATTGATCTCATGGATAGCTAATTTCCTTAGCTAGGGCTGAGATGAAGCCCCTAACTTGAATGATCCTTGTTTGTTGATTTCATCTTAACTTGATTAATTTGTTTCTTTCTCTAGTGTGCTTGATTGGTTTAAATTCTATACTTCTCCATCTATGAACTTGACCAAAGTCTATATATGGATGTTGTCTGGATGCTTATTCTAAGTGCTTGTGTCTGAACATGAACAGGTTTCCTATAGAGGAAGAAACAGGGTGCTTTAATGAATTATACATTCTATGTGCCCGACCAAGGACATGGGATGTGTTATTCATTGCATTGCTTTAGGAGATTAGACAGTCTGTATGTTCGACTAAGGACACGGATTGTGCTTTCTTTATATAAGTTGTGTTAATCTAAATTAGGGTGAATCAATAGACAAAACAAGGGTTAGGATAATTAGGGGTGGATTCGAATGTCCTAGTGCTCTCTCTGTGATTGAATTTTCTTCCCTATTCTCAATTGTTTTTTCATAGAATTGTGCTTAGTAATTCGCTCCATTATTTGTTGGATTAGTTAAGGAGAATCATAGATTTGAATTGTGATGACCAGTCCTCGTGGGAATGATCTCGTAATACGTACCATATCTACATCTGATTCATATACTTGCGAGTTTAAAAATCATTTAAATCATGTTGGTTTAAATAAAACATCAAGTTTTTGGCGCCGTTGCCGGGGACTGTTTCGTCCCAAATTGAATTTAGGATTCTCTCTTATCATAATTCATAGCTTAAGATTTTACTGACTGTAGATTTAGAGTTTGTTTCTTTATTTTAGAAACTAACCTATTTCCTGTTTTGTAGGGTCCTAACATATACTTCTAATTTGGTAACATCTTTCTAAATTCTCCAATTTTCTCTACTTTCTATTTTGAGAATTAGGTTTTTATTATTATTATTTTTTTTTCTAACTTTGGATTTAGAAACTTTCTATTTTCTAGTTTTAGAAACTTTCTTTTTTTGAAACTAACTGTTGCTTAGGTTTAGTCTAGCGTTATTTTAGGAAATCTAATCTATCTTTGTTTCTATTTTGTCTACAGAAATTAAGGAAGCTGAAAATAAAACTGTCTTTAAAGAGGAGGAGCTCTCAATCCGTCGATCATTGATCATCCCTTTTTTCGGGTTCTTTCTTCCAATTCATGTTTTCATAGTTTCTTCTTGTTTTTTTTTAGGAATTCATAGTTTTTTTTTTTAGTTCTAGTTTTATTTCTCTTAGGTTGCATCGTAGTTTAGCTTTCTTGCATTGTAGTAACTTAGTTTATGCTAGGACGTAGATCTTTGAATATAGAACTAGCACCTTTTGATCCTGAAATAGAAAGAACACTTCGTGGAAGATTGAGAAAAAATCCAATTGAAATGGCAAACAAGAATGAAGTTAAAGCTCTCAGAGATTATTTAGCTCCTGTCCAATTTAATGCGCCTTCATGCATAGTGTTGCCAGCCACTACGGCAACACACTTTGAACTTAAACCTGGGGTCATACAATTGTTGTCATCCTTTTATGGGTTAGACAAGGAGGACCTATATCATCATGTGAAAGAATTCCTAGACATTTGCTCCACCTTTAAGTTCCAAAACTTCTCAGACGATTTGATCCGCTTACGCTTGTTTCCTTTTTCTTTGAAGGATAAGGCGAAAGCATGGTTGAATTCTCTAGAAGTTGGATCTATCGCTACATGGGACCAACTGTCTAAGAAGTTCTTAAATAAATTCTTCCCAGTTCACAAAACTAATGCTCTCCGTAGAGAAATCACTAATTTCACACAAAAAGAGGGTGAGCACTTTCATGAATGTTGGGAAAGATGGAAGGACTTGCTTCTTAAATGTCCACACCATGGTTTTGAAAAGTGGCAACAAGTTCAATACTTCTATGATAGTTTAACACCCCAGAACCATCGCATGGTTGATGCCACCAGTGGAGGGTCATTCATGACCAAAAGTGATGTCGAAGCGTAGAATTTCTTTGAAACCTTGAGTGAAAATTTCCAGCAATGGGACTATTCAAATAGAGGTGACAGAAGTCCCCAACCACAGAAGAGAGGTGGTATATATGAGATAGGAGTCATGCCAGATCTCTATGCCAAGATTGATGGCCTGACAAAGAAGGTTGATGCTCTGATGTTGCATAATGGACCTTCACAAACAACTTAAGTCGAGGCATGTGCCATATGTTCTAGTCCTGCCCATTCTACACAGTCTTGTCCATCTAGTGCAGCATCCCCAGAACTTCTTTTTGAACAAGTACATGCAATGAACACTTTTCAAAGACCTGGGAATAATCCTTACTCAGAAACTTATAACCCAGGTTGGGCTAGGCATCCAAATTTCTCTTGGGCAAAAGGACCACAACAAGGAGGACCATCTGGAAATCCTCTCATGCAACCTTACCCTCAAGCTGGCAATCAACAACTTCAACAGTTTCCGCAATATCAATAAGTCCCTTCACAATCAAGGAAACCATCCCTTGAGGATACACTCAATCTTTTTATGCAGAGTTCTCTTCAATTTCAGAAAGACACCCAACAAGTTTTACTAGCTAACCAGTAAGGTGTATATGCAAATGCGCAATCCATTGCCAAGCTGGAAGTACAATTGGGTCAACTTGCTGCCACATTGAGTGAGAGAGAGAAGGGCAAGTTCCCTAGCCAACCTGTGGCTAATCCAAAGAGACAGTATGAGATTGGCTCTAATTCCAACCAAGGGCAATATCATGAGCAAGCCAAATCAATCACTACCCTTAGGTCAGGCAAACAGATTGACAACAGAATAGAGATGCCTAGGGTGAATCAAATTCTAAAGCAGAAGATCAAGATGAAGCAGAGAGACACACTAATGCATCCAAAGTCCAAAAGCTCTCTGACTCTCCAAGAGCCACTAATGTGCCACCCTACGTGCCCAAAGCACCCTTTCCTCAATGTCTGGCACCAATAAAGAAAAGAAACAACTTTGATGAAATCTTGGATGTGTTCAAAAAAGTGCAAGTCAACATTCCGTTGCTTGATGCTATCAAGCAAGTCCCTGCTTGCGCTAAGTTTCTTAAAGATTTATGCACTCAAAAGCGTAAGCAGAATGTTCATAAGAAAGTCTTCCTTGCAAAGCAACTCAGCTCCATGATTCAACATAACACCCCTCCTAAATTTAGGGATCCAAGAGCTCCCACCATTTCTTGCATCATAGGAGATCATAAGATCGGGAAGGCATTGCTTGATTTAGGGGCGAGCGTCAATTTGTTACCATATTCGGTTTATGAGCAGCTAGGACTTGGTGAGTTAAAACTGACTAAAGTAACATTACAACTAGCTGATAGATCTGTCAAGGTGCCCCGGGGTGTTATTGAAGATGTGCTAATCCAGGTTGAAAAGTTTTATTTTCCAGTGGATTTCATCGTTATCGATACTCAGCCTGTCCGGAATCTGACTAGTCAGATCCCGGTCATCTTGGGTCGTCCATTTTTTGGCCACATCTAATGCTATTATAAATTGTAGGAATGGAGTTATGAAGTTGTCCTTTGGTAACATGAATATTAAACTCAATGTCTTTAATGTAGGACAACAATCCGCAGATTTAGAAGACATATTTGAAGCAAACATGATCGAGAGTCTAGTGCAGGACTCCTTCCGTAAATCTTTTGAAGATCCACTTGAGACCTGCTTAGCACAATATGGCATGAATTTTGACATAGATAGTCCCATCCACGAAGTCAATGCATTGTTCGATTCTACTCCTATAATGGAGACTTCAAAATGGAAAGCGAAAGTGGAACCTCTTCCACCCTCTAAGTCCAAATTGGTTCCGTCTGTTGAAAAACCACCTAATCCTAATATTAAACAATTACCTGAAGATCTCGAGTATGCATTGTTAGGTCCCTTTGAGACTCTACCTGATAGCACAGTTTCTAACTCTGAGAAGGCAAAGGCGAGTAGGCTGCTTAATGTTCTTAGAGCATATAGGGCAGCAATTGAACGGAAGATAGCGGAAATATAGGGAGTATGCCCCACAGTATGTATGGATCATGCTGCAGAAATGTCGCGTGAAATGCAAAGGAAGCATGATCCTAACATGGAAGAAGTCGTTCGAGCAGAAGTTCTTAAATTATTTGACGATAGTATCAGTTACCTCATTTCAGATAGCACGGTTCATGGGAACTCTCATCACTTATCTGGGATTGGTTAATCAAGGTGTTGAGGTAATTTCTTTGGCGGACCCTGGTTGTAAAGATTAGTTAATTCATGGTCCGTTCTTGTCTGGCTGAAGACGTTAAACTTAGCGCTCCTAGGAGGCAACCCAGCTTTTCATTTCATTTCATTTTCCTAGTTAGTTAGTTCAATGTTTGTGGGTAACATTGCTGCAAACCCTCATGAGACTACAACTCATCCACTAGGGGCAACCTAGGGGTTTAAAGACTTCTTGCATGCGCTAAATGCAATCGAGAGCACCTGCGAAAGTGGTATAGGTAGGATCTTTTATGATTTTATTTTTTGTATTTTGCTGATTTCTCTCTTGTGCTGACTCGCTTTTACGTTGATATTCTTGGAAAGCCTCTTGATTCTCCGTTCAGGTACCATATTTCCATCACTCCTCTTTTACTTTCATTGTCCCATGTGCATTGCCTGCTTATTTCTTTTACACTGAGGATAATGTAGATTTTAGGTTGGGGGTGGGAGATTAGGTTACCTAATCAGTATTTTCTTGGTCTTGAGCAAAAAAATTAAAAAAAATAATTGCAAAATTTTTTAAAAAAATTTCTGGAATTTCTGATGAATTTAAAGTGATTTTGATGGATAGTCATGATTTTAGATACAAAATATTGGTAATTTATGATTCGTGGATTCAGCCATCTGTTAGATTTCATAGTTAATTTTGAATTATTAATCCATGATTAGAAGTTGTAAACATTGATTGAGTCATGATTTCACATATTACATCTCGCTTACTCATTAAGGTTTCAGTTCGATATTGAATTGTAACTTGGTGATCATTAAGCTTGAAAGGAACCAACTTGGGGAATTTGTACATCATGTACAAAAAGAAGAATGAATGAAAATGGAAATATCTAGCTACAAGAGAGTTGCCTGCGAAAAGGATTGGGCGATCGAATTTCACCATAGGTTTGCTCCCTATAGGTGTACATTTGATTCCCCATGGTTGACATTCAGAAAAAGTTAGGTGACAAGTTTTCACCATAGGTTTGCTCCCTATAGGTGAGAATTTGATTCCCCTCATTTGCATTACTGTTCATAAAGAATATCACAGGCTGGTAGACTGAAAAGTTAATCTATTGGCATGTTTTGGTTTCAAGTTTTGGTTGTCATGAATTCTGTTGTTAATTACTAATGATATCATGAAATTGACAATTGAATCTTTTAATGATTGTAAGCCGAGATTACACTAAACACTCATGGAACTCAATGTTTAGAATTGTTCTAATTAATGGATTAATATTTTGAGCTTGATTATGAAGTTTGCTGTGAGCTTGATTTCAGGAGAAAAATCTTCTCACCATTCATGAATTTTAGAATTCTCACATCTCAACTATTTATTCACAAGTTACTCAAGTTTACAAGACTTGTCCTTTATTTCTGAAATTATTTTTCGCATGTTTTGCTCGGGACTAGCAAAATGCTGGTTGGGGGTTGTGATGAGTGTCGAATATTGCATATTAGACCCTGTTATTATTTGAGTTTACGTACATGATAATGCTTAATGAAATATTTTAATTATATTTTTGTTACAGTGTGTAATCAGGAGCGTTGACTGAAAAAGAGTACTAAAAACATGGATTTGACGTTCCGAAGTCACCAGAGCAAGGAACGGAGTCCAGAGGACTAACATTGAAGAATTTACATGCAATGGATCTAAGAGAATCAAGCCGTTTCACGTTAAAGAGGCCCGAAACTGGTCCAGAATGCAAGATCACATGGTTCCCTCTATCCAATTGGCTCGAAACTTTTTACATGGGATTAGGGACATAAATTAACCATACATTTCAAATTTCAACCCTCGGATCACTATGGAAGTGCCCCAACTGACAAATCAGCCCATAAACCGTTGATTTTGGGCCCACCTGATATCTGGAACTACCTCAAATTTGGAGTCAACGCCTTAATCTGGGAGAGCCGGATCCAGAGCTGGAGGAGAGCTGGGAGCTAGATCAAGTGAGAAGAAAGAGAAGAAAGAAAGAAAGAGAGAGAGAGGAAGAAAGAAGGGAAAGATGTTCTTATTGTTTAAATTGTATTTTTCCTACTTTCTAATTGATCTCATGGATAGCTAATTTCCTTAGCTAGGGCTGAGATGAAGCCCCTAACTTGAATGATCCTTGTTTATTGATTTCATCTTAACTTGATTGATTTGTTTCTTTCTCTAGTGTGCTTAATTGGTTTAAATTCTGTACTTCTCCATCTATGAACTTGACCAAAGTCTATATATGGATGTTTTCTGGATGCTTATTCTAGGTGCTTATGTCTGAACATGAACAAGTTTCCTATAGAGGAAGAAACAGGGTGCTTTAATGAATTATACATTCTATGGGCCCGACCAAGGACATGGGAAGTGTTATTCATTGCATTACTTTAGGAGATTAGACAGTCTGTATATTCGACTAAGGACACAGATTGTGCTTTCTTTATATAAGTTGTGTTAATCTAAATTAGGGTGAATCAATAGACAAAACAAGGGTTAGGATAATTAGGGGTGGATTCGAATGTCCTAGTGCTCTCTCTCTGATTGAATTTTCTTCCCTATTCTCAATTGTTTTTTCATAGAATTGTGCTTAGTAATTCGCTCCATTATTTGTTGGATTAGTTAAGGAGAATCATAGATTTGAATTGTGACGACCAGTCCTTGTGGGAACGATCTCGTAATACGTACCATATCTACATCTGATACGTATACTTGCGAGTTTAAAAATCATTTAAATCATGTTAGTTTAAATAAAACATCAGATGCTGGGTGGGGCCCACTACCATGTTTGTGGGAAATCTACACTATTAATCCGTTTATAGAGCTCATTTTAGAAAAATATACTAAAAACTAAGTGGATCCAAAACTCAAGTGGGCCACACGAGATGAAACAGTGGGGATTCAGTGAGAACCGTTGAAACATTCTTACGGCCATAAAAAGCTTTGTTTCGGGCTTTTTTTTAAAAAAAATTTCTTTTGTATTTTCACTTCATCCCAGTGTTAATGACCTTATCAACTGTTTGGATAACATATAAACATCAAGGTGGAGCCCAGGAAGTTTTTAACCGTAGATATTTGTTTCCCCACTGTTTCCTCTCGTGTGACCCAGTTGATTTTTGGATCCAACTGATTTTTGCTCTTGTCTTAAAATGATCTCTAAAAACGGATTAACGGAGTAGATTGTTGAAACACATGGTGTTGGGCCCCACCCAGCATCTTTGCGCAAGAACTTGGCGCCAAGGGCTCCTTCCACGTCCAGTGGCGACTAGCCAATGGCTGGTGGTCAGTGCTCAGTGGGCCCCAACATGACATACGTGTTTCATCTACGCCGTCTATCTATTTTTCCAGATAATTTTATGGTATAAGACCAAAAATGAGGCATATCCCAATCTCAAATGGACCACATTACAGGAAACAGTGTTGAATGAGCGTGGACCATTAAAAACCTTTTGGGGGCCATAAAAGTTTTGGATCAAGCTATCTTTGGTTTTTCCCTTCATCTGGTCATGTATGACCTAATCAATAGATTGGATGTCAAATAAACGGTACAGTAGGCCTTAAGATGGATTTTAATGGTGGATATCCAATTGCCATTATTTTCATGTGGTGTGGTCCACCTGAGATTTATGTCCCTCTAATTTTTGGTATAAAACTGTAAAATAATTTGAAAAAATAGATGAACAGAATAGATGAAACACGTACATCATAGTGGGGCCCACAGAGCGTCGACCACCAGCTGCTGGCAAGGGAGTAACCATTCTGTTTCCCGCCAAATGAAGGAGATGAATAGTTGGCTTACGTCAGCAAGTTATGTGGGTCCCATCATGAGGTATGTATTATATCCAAACCGTCCATCCAATTGGCGAGCTCATCGTAAGGCTTGAGGCAAAAAATAAGACAGATTTAACCATTAAGTGGACCACACTGAAAAAAGCAGTGGGGGATTGAACGTCTACCATTGAAACCCTTTTGGGGGCCATAAAAGTTTTGGATCAAGCTAATCTTTATTTTTTCCCTTCATAAGGGCCTGTATGATCTAATCAACATATTGAATGTCAAATAAACAGTACTGTGGGCCTTAAGAGGATTTTAATGGTGGATATCCAATCAATATTGTTTTCCTATGATGTGGTCCACCGTAGGTATATATCCCTATCATTTTCGATCAATCCCTAAAATGATCGGTAAAAATGAAAAAACATAATGGATGAAATACATACATCATGGTCAGGTCCACATAGCACCGAATACTAGCCAACGGGCGGGTGGCAGGGGAGTAGCCAATCCATTCCCATCCATGCTGGCATTTGTGGTGCGGTCCATTTAATCTTTGGATATGATTCATTTTTTTGAATAATTCTCCGAAATGATCTTGAAAAATGGATGAACAGTGTGGGTTGATCCCAAATTTTCGGTAAATCCAAAACTCAAGTGGACTATGCCACACGAAACAATGTGGAATAATGATTTCCACCATTGATACCTTCCTTGGGCCCACAGTAACATTTATTTGCCATCCAACCTATTCATAATATCAAATATATATGAATGAAGAGAAAACACAAACATCAGCTTGATCCAAAACTTCTATGGCCTCCAAGAATTTTTCAATGGTAGAGGTTCAATTACACTATTTCCTGTACTGTGGTCCGCTTGAGCTTTGGATATGCTTCATTTTTGTTCTTTAGACCTCAAATTATCTGTTAACATGGATAAACAAAGTGGGTAAAATAAATAAATAACGGTGGACCCCACAGAGTTTACTCTGGTGAGGGTAATGACTAACTCACCTAAATGTAGAAGGGTTTCCTTAAAACATTCATAATCATATATTGGGCTTGCCTTAATGTGATTCATATATCCAACCCACTCATTATGTGTGTCCGACTTAGATGAGGGATCAGACCAAGTTTTAGCCACATCCAAAACTCATGTGGGCCCCACCTAGTGCTTTTATATTTTTTAAGATGTCTTGACATGGTTTTAAATGGTTTGGCCCACCTGAGTTTCGTTTACGGATGATTTTTGAGATATCTCATAACCTAAAGGGGACACATTAAATGCACGGTGTTGATGTTCGACACACATCATGATGGGGCCCACAAAACTTATTAACATTAATTCGTAGGTTCTGGCGAGGTCAATAAGTTGGGTCACAATATTGACAATAATATTTAGCCCATTTTATATGTATAGTCCATTCACTCTATTTTATTGATCAATAGCCTCGATTTGACTAGTTACTCGCCCCAATCAGGCTACTAACATGTGAGAAAGGTATTGGGAATATAAGATTGATCAACAATTTGAGTGAAATTAGATTTAAACATATGAAGTTATTTACTCTTCAATTTGGACTAATTCGATTGTCCAAAAATGGTTAAATGTTCAATTAGTGGATGTGCCTAATAATTTATTAAAAAATATTTTTTTCACAGATAATTTTCAATTTCCATTTTTTTTCAAAATGTATATTTTTTTACTCTTAATTTTTCTTTGAAAACTTTTAACAAATATCATTTTTATTATAAAATATTTTTAAAAATAAATTAAAATACAAATTCTGAATTTTTATTTTCAAAACATCTTAAATTTTCACAATTTTTAAATTTTTTTCCCAAAAATTCCAAAATGCTGATTTTTTTTTTCTTTAAAAGCATCATGTTGTTTTCAACTTTCCATTTTTTAAAAAAATTATATATATTTTTTCAAAATCTTAGTGTTTTTATAAATAACTTTTTCTTTTAATTTCGAATTTTGAACATTTTCAATTATTTTTCAAAATCACAAAAATTTTCAACTTATTTATTTTTCATTTCAAAATGTTTGTTTTTTGATAAAGTATCGATTTTTTAATATCGTTTTATTTTAAAAATTTTCAATTTCTTTTTCACTTCTCCATTTTTTTAAAAGCATTTTATTCAAACTTGTCAATTTTTATTGAACTTCACAATTTTATTTTATTTTTTCAAATTTTGAACTCTCATTTTCTTTTTTAAATATTTTCATTTTTCAACATTGTGAAAAATTTCACATTTTTTAAAATTTTTTAATTTTCTTTTTCAGGATATTATTTTTTTCTCAAAATATCAAATGCTTTTTTTTTTTTTTTTCAAATTTATCAACTTTATTCAAAATTCTTTTTTGTTCCCACAAAATAGATTTTTATTAAATTATGATTTTTATTTTTTCAAAATCTAATTTTTTTTCTCAAACATTGTTAAATTTTTTTAACTCCTCAATATTCTTTTTCATGTGATATTACAAATCATTTAAATATTAATTTTAAATTAAAAAATAAAAATAAAAATTCCACTCATTTGATACAAAAACAGAATAAATTTTCTTTTTACATTCAATTAATTGTTAAAAAATAATCTTAGATACAAATATGTATAATTAGGCCACCGAAATTCTATTAAAAAATAACTATTAGACTATAAAAAAAAAAACTTAATTTTCCACCATATTCTTAAAAAAAATAATAATAATAAATAATGTTTCAAGGCAAAAGTCCTTTTACGACAGACCATGATCCGTCACAAAAGTAACTGAAAAGTGCGCCATTTGGTGTTTTGGGCGGGAATTGAGCTGTAAGAAAATCAAATTTTGCGACGGATTTCTTCCGTCGCCTATGAACGACGGACCAAAATCCGTCGTAAATCAGATTTTAGCGACGGGTTTTGGTCCGTCGCTAAATCAGCGACGTTCAGACCGGATTTTCAACAAACTTGGGATTGGCGACGGACTTTTTCCGTTAGCAACGGATTATATCCGTCGTTAAACTAAGAGATTTTAGCTACGGACTAAGTCCGTCGCAAAAATACGTAGTAAATTGCCCATTTTGGCGTAGTGTAGGGTATAAGTTTCGGGTCAAGCCGACTCCAGTTTGCAGGGCTCGGCTTAAGATCGTGCGCAAACGTCAAGTACAAGTCGAGGGTTGCCGAAATTCAACTGGGAGGACCATGGAAGCCTATGGAATGGTATGGTCTAGGATACGAGCCTCACACCCTGCAACTATGGGTCCCTCAATACATGTATCTACATACATCATACATTCATAGATCAAGATGGGTCTCATCCATGTGTAGGCCCTCAAATCAGTAAATCAAGGTGCGGTTGCCATCCCCACTACAATTCAAGGGTCTAAATGACCCATCAATAGCATGAATTCAAATAAAATATCATGATGGGGTCCATGGAGAATGGCCCCATCATGGCTTATGCATGCAACAAGGATGGGCCATTGGCCACATCCAAGGGGTCAAGTAGGATTTCTATCATTGATTGGTGGGTCCTACATGCCCCTAAGCAAGAAAATTTGAAATTTAAATAAGAAAAAACAAGATCTATTCCTGAGAATGACACCCACCTCAAGTCTCCTCGTTCTTCTTCCACTTCTAGGTCTAATGCTCCAAAAAGGAAGGTTTTAATTGTTGAGATGGGGTTGGAATGGTTGGATTAGGAGGAATGAGATTGAGATGTGGCTGGAATTTTGGGATTCCATGGCTTTTCTCTTGCTAGGGGAGATGAGAAATGAGGGAGAAGGGGAGGGAGAGAGAGAGAGAGAGAGAGAGAGAGAGAGAGAGAGAGAGAGAGAGAGATGAAGGCTTGAAATGATTGATATGTAGGGTTATGATTAGTTTGTGTAAGAGGCATGCATGGGCTAACAATTATTATTTTGTAAGAAGCATGGGGCTATGGCTAGGGTAGGGTGATGTCATCCTAACCTAGGTAGGCTAGGGTCCCGCAATCATGAGATCAACGGCAAGGCTAATGCATGGGTCAGATCTCTCAATCTAAGTGTCACATTGATGCACGAGACGCGGCGATGACATGATCATAATGGCATAGGTCTCGGGTCAAGCCGACTCAGGTTAACAGGACATAACTCAAGGTTGCTCACAAATGTTATCTACTGGTTGCGGGTCATCGGAATTCGACTTGGAGGACTGCGGGATCCTACGGAATGGAATGGTACTAAGACACAGGCCGACAATATGTGTATTTCTTAGGGGGAGTGTCAGTTGAGCAACGAAGATTACAAGGGTAGCTTCAAGATTATTATAGATGTGTATGATTGATTTATGTATAGTTGATCTTGTTAGTGAATGAGTATTTATGTAATGTTGTGTGTTTTTTCACCAAATTGACAAAGGGGGAGATTATAAGTGTTATGATATTGATCACACATAGATTGTCAAATTTTGTGAGACAAAAGTGCTTCAAGGTAGAACCAGAAGATCAGCTCAAGATCGGCTTATAGTCAAGACAAGATCGACACATCTTCTTAAAGAAACCGTCGCCCGTATCTAAGACAAAGTCCAAGACATAATTCAAGACAAAGTTCAAGTCAAAGTTCAAAGACAAAGTACAAGTCAAAGTGACTTAGATATTTGATATATCTCAAGTGGTATAATCTTAGAAAAACTTTAGGATTAGGTGCTTTCAAAAATTATTTATCATGTGTTTTTACAAGTGTTTTTCTATGGAATTCGGCTAGCCTAACTTCTGGTTTGGCTAGCCTAAACTTCATCGACTAGCCCCACTTAAAACCTAAGAAAAATAACAACTTCTGTCGAAAATTCGACTAGCCCGAGTTTTGGTTCGGCTAGCCCGACAAAGCTCTGGTGAAATTTCAGCAACATAATCTTTTGGAATTCGCGGGAATTCATCTAGCTGAATGGAAAATTTGGCTAGCTGAATTGTGATGTTCGACCAGCTGAATTTGACCTTGGGCCAGTCGAATTTTGGATAATTCTTATCCTGCGCGATCCGAAATCCATTGAATAGAATCCGGTAAACTTGAGCTAGTCAAAGCCTATCTTAGGCTAGCCGAAGTTCTGAATTCTTTTCCTATAAATTGAGTCTCTCTCATTCCAAATTACAATGACATTTTACTTTAATCCTTTTGCAAGAGAGAGAGAGAGAGAGAGAGAGAGTCTTAAGTCCTCAACAAGCTATTTGTTGGTATTTATAAATTTTATTTTAATAACTTATTTAATTCCCTTTTTCTTAAGATCATTTTAGTCTTAATCTAAGAGAGTAAATTATACTGCTCTTTGAGATCTAAGAGAATTGAATCAAGTAGCATTTTGGTTTTTCATTTTTAAAATTTATAGAACCCTAGACTCTTTCTGTCTAATTGAACTCTATGCCATCTACGTTCAAGAAAGAAGTCCTTCTACTACAAGCTTCTGCTACGTCTTCTACATTTGAAGATGAGTATACCTTCTGAAATTCTTTTTAGGTTTCTCTAAGTTAGCCTATGAAAATCTCAGTTGAGGTTTTTTTTTTTAATTTTTTATTTATTTTTAAGATAGCCTGTGAAAATCTCAGTAGGGTTTTTATTGTGATAGCCCGTGAAAATCTCAGTAGGGTTTTTATTGTGATAGCCCGTGAAAATCACAAGGAACTATATCAGGTTATTTAGGTGACCCCGTGAAAACCTTTTTATAATGAAAGCTAAAATTACGAGGGTACTAATTTTGGGAGTGGAGTAGGTGTGGTTGTTTAACCACCGAACCACTATAACTCCTTGTGTCATGTGGTGAATGCCTTATTATGTTTTGTTATTGGATGTAATTTATTATTTTATTTTAGTAGTGAATGTTGTAATCCTTTTATATACTCTTACTAGTTTGAAAGTTTGATTTTAGAGACATTCGTGAAGTAAGGTTTTCCTGCCTAATATTTAGGTGAAGGTTATCCTACGAATTATTTAGAATCAAGGTTTCAATACTCAAACGATTGAAATTTTTGTAATCATTTCATATTCCATATTTATTTTAATTATTTGGCATTGTCCTATTCACCCCCCTAGGACATCGCTAGCTCTCCATTTCAGAGAGGGGTAGATTCGAGCCCATTCGGTTGTGGCCAGCGTTGGTTCTAACATAAGAAGGCGAGCCTCAATTTCTTCGTCACTTTTGGCCTGTAACAAAGACAACAAGTTAGAGTAAAAAGGAGTAATGATGAAAATGCTAACAAAGTTAACTATGTCAAGAGCAATTGTTGAAAAGAAGATGGTTCAAAAAGTTAGTGAGTGAAGAACTCAATTATGGATGAACGGAACTTGAGTCCAACACACCAATTATAGATGTCATGACCATGAACGTGTTCCCATGTTGATGATGATGTGTCTATATTTAGTAGTCGCACGACAACTGTTCACAATCCCAAGTGTAGGGTCGCGATGTAGTAATAATCTTGGTAAGACCGAGGTCGAATCCATAGGGACTAATCTTGTATATTTCTAAATGTAACTAGAGTTAGAACTAGAGGAAAATCTAAATCTAAATCTGAAATATTAGAGAGAGTAATTGTGAATGATGTAATTGAAACTTGTGAATTTAAAGGTGGGAAATAGGGTGCCAAGGATCCACTTGTAGCAATTGAGATGCTACCTTACTTGATCCAGGAAACACAACTGGAATCAGAGTCCTATCTTATCCAGTTGGAAGAAGAGATGATCAATTCTCTGAACTTGTCATTGATCCAGCCTCAATGGAAGAGAATTGTGAAGATTAGAAGGGATTCCGTCACCCAACCATACCCAGGAGACGATGGCAAACAATAGGATTTACCAATCTCACAATCTCAAATAAGAAAAGAAGATATTCAAAGCTATTGTAGTGTCTATTATAATTTGAGTCACAACAAACCATAGAAAACTGAAAATATTTCTTAAAATCAACTAGAAATCAATGAACTTCAATCAAAACAAGAATCAAAGTAAAGTAAACATCCCAATCACGTTGTAAGCTTCACCTCTTAGCCCTAACTAAGAGGTTTAGTTAACCATAGACATGATTAAACTAAAATCTCTTAAAGAAAGTATAAAAACCAAGGAAGAAGAAGAAAAACTCTTGGTGATGGCTATCCACCATTTTCTCCACTCCTACCCTAGAAGATGCCTACGAACGTCCTAGGGACTCATATTTATAGTTGTGAAGCCCCATCTTACGCAACTCCTTGGAATTTTTGAAAACTGTCTTGAATTTACGCACTTCGCATAAGTCCTGCATTACGCTTCAGTCAAACCGAAGTTGGCTTCGGTCGAATCGAATTAATGTTAAAAATCGTACTTTCTCGATGGACAATTTTACGCGATTTTGGTCGAATTGAACTTGACTTTGGTCGGACCGAAGTTGATGCTAAAAAATCGTGTGCAGAAAATCTGTTAAATTTAGGTCGGACTGACTCCAAGTGAAGTACTTCAGTCAGACTGAATTATCCTGATTTCTTACTGAACAGTTTTTTGAGATTTCGCTCGAACCGAAGTTGGCTTGGGTCGGATCGAAATGTCCTGTTTTCAGCTGCGGATTCTGCAATCTTTCAAGTCCTTTCTTCATCCTTTGTACTTGGTTTCCTTGGATCTTTGACATATGAATTTTTCATTCTTGGTCTCTTAAGATCCATCTTTTACCTTGGTGATTCTTGAGCATTAAATCCATGCTTTTAGTATTCTTTTCAATCTAAGCTCTCAGATTCACCTTGCAACACAAACATGTATAAAATATACCATTAAGCCTTATCATGTTCATAAAACCAAGATATAAATAAGAAAAAATATGTAATATTTGACACTTAACAACAACAATTAATTATTTTTTAAAAAATAAAAATCTTTCTCATTTTTCGATGGTGATGTTAGAGAATCGAATGGTTCCAACTTGCAAAAATAGTTAATACGTGGAATGACAGTTATAATATGACGCCTCAACTATGAAGAAACTTTCATTATTAAAATATTGTTCCACACATGACTAAGAACATCCTTACATATTGTGTTGAGGGTCAAATATTACATATTATCCCCCATTTATTTCTTGGTTTTACAAACATAATATGGCTTAATGGTATAATTTACATGTGTTTGTGTTGTAAGGTGAATTTAAGCGCTTGGATTGAAACGAATTCTAAAAGCATGGATTTAGTGTTCAAAAGTCACCAAGGCAAAGAATGGACCTTTGGAGACCAAGATTGAATATTTTAAGGTCCCAAGATCTAAGAAAACCAAGTAGAGAAGGAAGGAAGTCGAAAGAACATGTACAGAAATCACAAAAACTCTGCCATCAAGAATCATTTGATGACATCGAAGATTCATTCGATGACAACGAACACTGGTCGATGACATCAATTTTATGCAGGAAAATTGAGTTGGTTGCTGGACATATTGGGTGCTTTTCTCCATCAACTGAAGACATGTTCGATGACTCGAAGGGAGGTGTTCAATGACATCAAAGACTGCTCGATGGCATTAAATTTAATAAAGAAATTGAAGCAACTCGTTGCACTGTCTCAGACACATTCTCGATGACTTGAAGACCTGTTCAATGAATCGAAGCTTCACTCTGTGACATCGAAGGACAGTTCGATAACATAATGACTTACGCAATGCAAAAGAAGAAAAGGCGCGACTTCTGGATTCAAACCCCTTTGATGACATCGAAGGCGTATGTAGAGTTTACGTGGGCAGGGTAAATTTGATCGGATTTTGCGATTTTGTGGAACTTGGCTTATAAATAGGGGTTTTCTAAGTCTTTCTAGGCTATCTAGGGTTTCGAGAAGTAAAAGGACAGAGCTGCTTCCCAATAGTTCTTATTCCCTTCTTAGTTTTTTTTCATGTTTTCTTTTAGGGCTATAGATCCAATCATGTCTATGGTTGGCTAGATCCCTTAGCTAGGGCTAAGGGGTGAAGCTTGTAGCATGGTTGGGATGTTTACTTTGTTTTGATTCATGTTTATTTGAACTCCTTTGATTCTAGTTTGATATTTAAGGAATACTTTTAGTGTTTAATGGTTTGTTGTGACTGAAATTACAATGGATCTGCAATAACTTGAAGTATCTTCTTCTTCTGTTTAGAGATTGTGAAGTTAGTACATCCTGTTGTTCTCCATCGTCCCTTGGGCATAGATGGGTGATGGAATCCCTTCTAATTCTCACAATTCTCCTATGTTGATTGTGGGATAGATGTATCCTGTTGTTTACCATTGTCTCTTGGGCATGGTTAGGTGATGAAATCACTTCCAATCCTCACAACTTTTATCCATTGAGAATTTGGTCAAAGGAAGTTCAGAGATCTGAAAAATCTCTCCTTTGTTCAATTGGATGAGGTAGGACTCCGATTCTAGTTGGATCTATTGAATCTGCAAGATAGTTTCCCAATTGCTACAAGTGGATCCCTGAAAACCCTAGTTACTACCTTTAATTTTCTTAAGTTTTTAAACGAATCTCTCATAATTACTCTATACACTTATAGATTTAGGTTTAGATCTTTTCCTAATCTTGATCTAATTACCCTTAGAATACATACAAGATTAGTCCCTGTGGATTCAACATCGGTCTTACCGAGATTATTACTACATCGTGACCTTACACATAGGTCGATGCACAGCCAAAACCAACCATATTCTAAAAGATAGAAAGAGGTATAATTACTCATCCTTTTAAGGCCATATAAGAAACTAAGTTAAGAGTGTATGTATTGATGATCAAACCCAAGGGTTGACACCCCAAGTGTAGGGCTGTGATGTAGTAATAACTCGTTGAGACCGAGGTCGTACCCATTGGGACTTACAATTGTGTGATTTTTAGGATACTTTAGAACTAGAACTAGAATTAAACTAACTACTGGAATTTTATTTAAGGAGTAATTGTGAGAGAAATTATTAAGGATAAAACATTAGGGCACCAATTTTCAGAAACATGCATTGGCCATGGTTCTCCCCGTCCTTGAAAAAAAATTGAGCATAGAATTTTTCCTCCATCTCCTGCCAGGTATGGGTTAAATTTGGCAGTAAGTTGGAGTACCATATAAAAGTGATACCATCAATGAATGATTGAATAATTATAACTTATGCTCCCTCAACGGCTTCCTCTCACGTTCGCGCATGAACAACACCGCCTCAGTGCTTGACTTGCTACACCTGAACGCACATGTAATGCAATGCATGCATATGATTACCAAGTTCTTATTAGTCCTTTTCATACAGCAGGGTTGGGAAACTAAGGTACCTACCTTATATCATTCCTAAATAATGATCCGTTCTAGGGTCGTTAGTCCTAGTAAATCTCATACGATGTTGCGGTTCTAGGTCACTACAAATGGCTCGTCACCAAATTAGTACAGGCCTAGTGTATACTCTGATTACTACGGAAATGCTCGTCGCCTCTACGCAGGTTCAGAGTATGTTCGAGGTCACTACAAAGGGCACGTCTAGGGCTGTCAGGGCTGTTGCATGGAATCATTACACCACTCCCTCATCACCCATCACGGCTTCGTCACCAAAACAGTGTAGGCCAATAGCTCGAATACAGTGTCTCATACCACTGTATTCGGCTCAAGAGCTCTGGTTGCTCACTGGTCACTACAGGGAGGCTCGTCATCACATCGTAGGCCGACAACTCGACCACGGTATCTCATACCACCATGTTCGGCTCATGAGTCTTAGCGGCTCGAGGTACTAAGGTTAACGGGATTACACTGGTGAGTTTAGTACGTTAGGTTCAAGTAGTAGCGTCCATACATGGTGAACATACATCGGCACATCGGGTTACTTAGCGGGCTCGACTAGCACGAGCGCACCCAAAGTTGATCGACATGAAGTGCATAAGTTCTCCGTGTAGCCTAACCACTGCCGACAACTTTAGTACGACTCGGGTTCGTCAAATACGTCCTACGTGGCGAATGAATCTCAGCCACGACTTCAAGCCTATTACCGATTGCCTGGACTGTAACGACTCAAAAATTTCCGTACAATGGCCCGAGTACCACCTCGACCAGAAATCACTTAGGATTAAATCCTTTAGAAATTTGACAAAGTTAACGAAGTGCTAAACTAGATTAGCCATAAAATCCGTTTGAATCGCTTTAAATACGATCTGCAAGACCCAAAACTTGTAGAATCATTGACGATAGGTTACCCTATAATATAGGATAAAACTCATTACCCGACTGCTCTCGGGAGCACATTAAAACTCCGTATCAGATCTGGACCACACATCGGGAGTTCGAATAATACGAAGTTAAAGACTTAGGACCGCCTCGCTGGGCTTGACAACCATCTCGGAAATCAAATCCAGATAGTGTCCCACGACTGTTTGCTTAAGTCTAGAGCGAGGAGTGTGAGAACACTTGTTTTTCTTTACAAAATAAATATCTCAAGTAGTGATCTGAGACTTGTTACTTGCGGACATTTTGTAAGCAACCAGACCATCAGAATCTGACCCAAATACACCCTCAGATCAGGAAAAATTTTATAAACATATCCATGTACTTGAAATTTCAGATCGAGATCCGCTGATCGGGGAACTGAAACTGGTCCGCCACGCATGATCTGGGAATCTGACTGAAATGAAAACTTAACTCCACCTAGATTCAGAGTCTGTGAGCTTAAGTCCGACCTTTGGCTCTAGGGGGCCCGCCGGAAGTCCTCTATTGAGCTGAAACTGGGTCACTTTGGTTATAACCCAAGTATACCTTGACCTTAAGTCTATTTTGAAGTGTTTTTAGGCTATATAAGGACCTTAGAACCCTCTCTCATTCAGCCATACAAATTTGAGAGAAACCCTAGAGAGAGAAGAGAGAAAAGAGAGAGAAAGAGTGAGAGAAGTGGGAGAAGCTCCCTACTATTATCCCCTGCTATTCTACAAGCTTAACCACGCAAGTCTTGTCGCTTTCCCGACGATTTCGACTTCAATTCTAGGTAAGAAACCCTAACCCTAATTTGTTTTGGGGTTGTGAAGGTTGTAGGTTATGAAATAACTAACCTATTTCATTCTATAGGTTACCAAACCGCCGAATACGGAAGCTTAGCAAACCTATCGACTTCGTTACGATTCTACGATAAAAGGTGAGGACTTTAGGTGTATAGGTTATGGTTTTCAACGCTTTCAATGTCAGATAATGATAGATTAATGATCTGCATGCAATTACACATGTGGACAAAGTGCTATCTGTATTCCGTTTCGATTAGAGACGAAGAATATGGAATTTTACATATTCTAGGTATTTGTAGAAAGTACCGTATACGTATAAATTTTGGGAATGGGTTTGCCATAATTATTTGCTGTATGAATATATTATATATGGATAAAATACTTATTTGGTGAAAGGACTCGCCCTAATAGATGTTTTGCTAATATACACTATGTATGTTGAAATAGTGTATTTTAGAAAGTACCGTATATGTATAAATTTTGGAAATGTGTTTGCCATGATTATTTTCTATATGAATATATTATATATAGATAAAATACTTGTTTGGCGAAAGGATTCGCCCTAATACATGTTTTGCTAATGTACACTATGTATGTTGAAATAATGTATTCTAAGTGTTTGTGAAAATGCTTGTGAGAGTAAGTGTTTGGATGATGGTGTCTTAGGTAGGTGTTGAGATGGGATTCTCAACTACCTTAGAGACGTATATGATTTCCTCCATGTTGATTGTTTAATTTAACCACTTACTTATGAAATATATGTGTTTGTATTTCTTATTTATATGGTGCTTTATAACAAGCTTTATGACATGCTCTTAACATGCTTGAATTACTTTGTTTAATATGCTTTACTCTACATGCTCTAAATAAGGATTGATTGAGTTTGGGACTATGTTTATGGTCCAGACAATCGGTACCCGACTTGGATCGTGGTTGAGTTTTATTTCGCCACGAAGGATGTGTTTGACGAACCCGAGTCGTACTTCAGTTGGCGACAGTGGTTAGGCCACGTGAAGTGCTTATGCACTTCATGTCATTCAGTTGATTATGCGCTCGAGCTAGTTAGGCTCGTCAAGTATCCCGATATGTCTAATGTATGTTCACCATGTTTGGACGTTACTGCTTGAACTTAGGGTACCAAACTTACCAATGAAATCCCGTTAACCATGGTACCTCGATCCGCTAAGACTCATGAGCCGGGCATGGTGGTATGGGACACCGTGGTCGAAGTGTCGGCCTACGCTGGGGCCACGTGCCTCCCCGTAGTGACCAGTGAGCAACCTTGACTCGTGAGCCGAATACGGTGATATGGGACACTGTATTCGAGCTGTCGGCCTACACTGATTGGTGATGAGCCCTTTGTAGTGACCTCGAGCATACTCTGAATTTACGGTGAGGCGACGAGTTTTGCCATAGTGTATAGAGTATAAACTAGGCCTGTATCCAGTTAGTGATGAATCATTAAAAAGGTGATGGGGGAGTGGTGTAACCATTATGTGTAATAGCCCTGGCAGCCTTTGCAACACCCTAGAACCACACTATCGTATGAGATTATCTAGGTTTGACGACCCTAAAATGGATCATGTTTGTGAATGATATAAGTGAGGTACCTTAGTTTCCCAATCCTGCTGTTTGAAATGGACTAATAACAACTCGGTAGTCATGCTCATCATCGCATTGCATGTGCCTGAAAGATGTGGAGCATTGAGGAATGCAAGTATGCCACGAACGTAAAATGGTGTCGCACGAGGGAGTATGTCGGTGAGGGCATCCAACATGACTGCATCCATACTTGCATTAATAAGAGTAGTTAGAAGTGTTTGATTGTACTACTTTATCATTACTGCTTGACTGAATTGATAACATGTTAACCTATGCTTTATTGTTCTACTGAGTTAGCTACTCACTCCCACATTACGGGACGGTGTTGTACACACCAAGCAGACTCTGTCTTAAGTACAAATGAGGTGACGAATCGACGGGACTAGCAGGGCTTACCTCTCTAGTTGTATTTTTGGACATTTTGAACGTAAAACAAATACATGTATATGGTGATTCAGATGGGTTCATACTCTGGAGATTGATGGTATTGTTTTCTTTTACATATATATATATATATATAGTTTCAGTCTTCCGCTTGCCTTATATAATTGATCTGTAGTATGAATTACTGTTTTGGTATAATCTCACTCATGTTTAATGCACTAACACAGACAACATTCAATCATCATTCATTATGTTGCATAAGTGATGCGTTGGAACTCGGGAGTTGAGTCTATGCTCGACCCCCGAATTTCAGGGCGTTACATGGACTATAACATAGCCCCAATCACATTCAATCCTTAACCAATAAGCATGTGGAGTAGTCAGAGTAGAATTAAACAAGTAATGCAAACATATAAAACACAAGGCAAACAGGAAATCCAAACACATATATTTCATAAGTAGATGATTAAACTAAACAACTTGCATGAAAGAATTCATACACATCACTAAGGTAGTTGAGAATCCTATCTCAACACCTACTCAAGGCACTACTATACTAAGTACATACTTATACAAGCATTTTCACAAACACTTAGAATACACTTATTACCATACATAACGCATATTGGCCAAAACATGTATTAGGACGAATCCTTTCGCCGAATAGTTATTACACATATATCTAACATATACACACAGTAATTAACCATGAAAAACATACTTTCATATTTTGTACGTATACAGTATTTTCTATAAATACGAGGAATATAGTATATTCAATATAGTTAACGTATATCTGAAAAAAGAAACGGACATCACTTTGTACATGTGTAATAGCATCCACATTAGTAATATATCAATAACTAACATTGAAAGCATTAAAAACTATAACCTATACATTTAAAGTCCACACCTTATGCCGTAGAAGTGAGTAACGAACTCAGTTTAAGCACCAAGTCTTTATCAACGGTAGAACGATAACATATGGCATGAAATAGGTTAAGTATTTCATCACTTACACTAGTTGAATCTCTAGAACTGATTAGGGCTAGAATATCTTACCCAAAAACGGAATCAGAATCGTCGGAAAAGTGATACGGTAGTGATGGATAGGCACATAGAATAGCAGGATAGAGCAACAGAAATCTCCTCCCACTTCTCTCACACTTTCTCTCTCTTTACTCTCTTCTCTCTCCTCAAATTCGTATGGAGTGAATGAGAGAGGGTTTAAGGTCCTTATATAGGCCTAAAATTGGTGAAAATGGCCCCAAGGCCAAGGTATACTTAGGTTATAACCAAAACCAGCCTGTTTTGACTCAACGGAGCATTTCTAGAGCTCCCCCTTAAGCCAAAGGTCGGACTTAAGCTCACCAACCATGGATCTAGGTCGAGTTAAGTTTTCATTCCAGTCGGGTTCCCAGATCACACGTGGCGGACTAGTTTCAGTTCAACGGTCACCGAAACTCGATCAGGGCCACAAGTACACTGCCATGTATATGAAATTTCTCCTGATCTGAGGGTGTATTTGGGTCAGATTCTGACGGTCTGATTGCTTATATTAGGCCCACAAGCGACAAGTCTTAGATTACTCAAATTAGATTTAATTTATAAAGAAAACCACGTTTTCTCACACACTTCACTCCGGGCTCAAGCGAATAACCCCGGGACACTATCTGGATTTGATTTCTGAGATGGTTGTCAAGCCCAGCAAGGCGGTCCTAATTATATAATTTTGTATTATTCGGACTTCCGCCGTGCGGTCCAGATCCGATACGGAGTTTCAATGTGCTCTCGAGAGCAACTGGGTAATGAGATTGATCCTAGATTTCAGGGTAACCTAGCATCAATGATTCTACAAGTTTTGGGTCTTGCATATCATATTTAAAGTGGTTCAACCAGATTTCATAGCTAATCTAGTTTAGCACTTAGTTAAACTCATCTGATTTCTAAAGGATTTGGTCCTGAGTGATTTTCGCCTGAGGTGGTACTCGAGTCTTTGTACGAAAATTTTTGAGACGTTACAATCTACCCCCTTTAAAGAAAACTTTTGTCCTCGAAATTAGTACCTTTTCGTACTCCTCGAGAATCTGAGGGTAGTTCTTTATGACCTCGGCCTCAGTTTCCCAAGTAGCCTCTTCCTCAGTATGATGTGTCCACAGTACCTTCACAAGTGGGATGACCTTGCTACACCTGCTCCTTCCTGTCTAGAATACGCTTCGGATGCTATACGTATGTAGCGTCCTCGCTCAACTGTACCTGCTCCCATTTGATGATATGGGAAGGATCAGGAATGTACTTCTTTAGCATGGAAACATGAAATACGTTATGCACACCCGCAAGTGAAGTGGGCAAAGCCAGGCGATATGCCACCACACCCACTCGATCTAATATCTAGAATGGGCCAATGAACTGCGGCGTGAACTTCCCTTTCTTGCCAAAATGAAGGACTCCCTTCATGGGGAAAACTCGGAGGAATACATGGTCCCCAACTTCGAACTCTAGCGGTTGTCGCCTTGTATCGGCGTAGCTCTTCTGTCTGCTCTGCATTGTAAGAAGTCGACGCCTGATAATGTCGATCTTCTATGAGGTCTCCTGTACTAACTCTAGGCTAATTAAACTGTGTTCGCCAACCTCTGCCCAGCAATACAATGCTCGGCAAGGGCGCCCATACAAGGCCTCGTAAGGAGCCATACCAATACTCGCCTGAAAGCTGTTATTGTAGGCAAACTCCGCATATGGGAGACAGTCATCTCAACTGTCCTTGAAGTCCAAAATACAAGCCCGCAGAATATCCTCTAAAATCTGATTCACCCACTCCATCTGCCCATCAGTCTCTGGGTGGAACGCGGTACTGAACTTCAACTTCACACTCATCGCTTCCTGGATACGAGTTTAGAAGATAGATGTGAATCGCGTGTCTCTATCTGACACAATCTCCAAGGGAACTCCATGCAGATGCACTATCTCCTTAATGTACAATCTGGCCAACTCGTCTATAGAGTTTGAAACTCTGATCAGAAGGAAATGAGCCGACTTTGTCAACCGGTCGACGATCACCCAGATGGAATCATGTCCCTTCCTCATCTTCGGCAGCCCCGATATGAAATCCATAGAGATGAAGTCCCACTTCCATTCAGCTATGGGCATGGGCTGAAGCAGTCCAGGAGGTCGGCGATGTTCAGCCTTGACCTGCTAGCACGTGAGACAACGGGAGACATACTCCGCTATATGAGCCTTCATATTGTCCCACCAATACGACCTCTTCAGGTCCTGATACATCTTCATGCTACCAAGATACATCGCAAGCTTCGATCTGTGGGCAACCTCGAGAATCTCCTGTCTCAAGTCATGAATGTCTAGGATGCATAGGCGGCCACGATATCGTAAGTCCTCATCTATGCCAACTCTCCACTCGGAGTTCTCGTCATCGTTAGCTTGCTCTTGAATCTCAGACAATCATGCATCATTCTTTTGGGCCTCGATAATCCTGTCATTAATAAGTGACCGCACCCGAATGTGCGCGACACTCTCGAATGACTCCTCTACGGTGAGTTTTGGTTCGAAGTCCCTCACGAACTTTATCATATCCCACTCGGATATCATTAGCGGAGCCACAAATACTATGGCCTTCTTGTGGCTCAACGCGTCTGCCACAAGGTTGGCCTTGCCAGGATGGTAGGAGACCTCAAACTTAAAGTCCTTCAAGGTTTCCATCCATCGGCGCTGCCTCATATTCAAGTCCCGCTGAGTGAATATATAGCGAAGGCTCTTATGGTCGCAGAAAAGCTCGAACTCCTCTCCGTAGAGGTAATGTCTTTAGAGCTTTAATGTAAATATGACCACTGCTAATTCGAGGTCATGTGTAGGGTAATTCTCCTCGTGTTTCTTTAACTGTCTCGAAGCATATGCGATCACCTTGTCCTTCTACATAAGGACACAACCCAAACCAACTCGAGACGTGTCGGTGTAAATCTTATACTTAACCCCCTTGCTCTGGCAATACTAGTACAGGGACGGACGTCATTTTGTCCTTCAGCTCCTGAAAAGCTGCTTCCACATTTTCATTCCAGGCGAACTTCAGATCCTTTCGTGTCAACTAAGATAGCGGTCTGGCTATCTTCGAGAAGTCCCGAATGAAGCGTCAGTTATAGCCTGCCAGACCAAGAAAACTCCTCACCTCAGTAACCGAACTAGGCTGCTTCCAGTCCTGAACCACGGCTACCTTAGCAAGGTCCACAGCTATCCCTTCCTTGGACACCACATGTCCTAGGAACTTGACTTCCTCTTTCTAGAAATCACACTTCTTGTACTGTGCGAACAACTGGTTCTTCCTCAGAGTATTTAAGACTGCTTGTAGGTGTTCCTCGTGCTCTTCTTTACTCGCAGAGTATATCAGGAGTCATCGATAAACACGATGACAAATCGGTATAGAAATGGCCTAAATACCCGGTTCATCAAGTCCATGAACACGGCTGGTGCATTCGTTAAACCGAACGACATCATGAGGAACTCGTAATGCCCAAAACTAGTCTTGAAGGTCATCTTCTCTATCTTCATCCCTGACGCGCAACTGATGATACCCTGATTGTAGATCAATCTTCGAGAAGTATCGCGCCCCTTTCAATTGATCAAACAGGTCGTCTATCCTGGGCAAATGATATCCGTTCTTCACAGTCAATTGGTTCAACCTGTGGTAATCAATACATAATCATAGCAACCCATCTTTCTTCTTGACAAACAACACAGGTGCTCCCCAAAGAGATACACTGGGTCGTATGAAGCCCTTCTCTACCAGCTCATCAATCGGTTTCCTCAGCTCCTCTATCTCACATGGAGGCATCCGATACATAGGTAATGAAATGGGGGTTGCATCGGGCACCAGATCAATCGTAAAATCGATCTCGCGCCGAGGAGGTAATCTAGGGATCTTCCTGAACACATCCTCAAATTCCTGAACTACTGGCGTATTCCCTAACGTCGGTCTATTAACATGCTCTAGTAAAGTGGCGTAACATCCAACATGACATGGCCAACTAACCTGGACTGGAAAAGTAAAGGCCGTGCCGTCAGGTCCATTGGTTGTCATGACCCGATTATCGCAATCAATCTCTGCCTTCATCTCAGTGAGCCAATCTATACCGAGGATAATGTCATAGTGCCATAGTGGGGCGACAATGAGGTCAACGAATACTGTCCTGCTACCCAAGTCTACTAAGCAACCCTCACACGTCCGTGTGACATCCGAAAAGTCTCAGTAGTAGTAGCGAGTCTCACTCCCTTCGTGGGAGTAGTATGCAAAGCTAGATGCTTAACTGCCGCACATGAAATGATGAAGGTAATGGACCCAGTGTCCAGTAATAAGAAGACAGGAGTACCTTAGACATGTGCAGTGACCTCGAAGGCCATAGGTGCTGAAGGTGCTGTCTCTGGCTCTTCTGCTATAAGTGCATGAACGCGTGCCTGCTGAGGTCAATTGGGCTGAGGCACCATAGGTTGCTGAGGCGACCTAAATCGAGGTGTAGGGGGCCTGAAGGATGGATGTGCAGGTGTTGTCCGTAGGGGTGGTGCTGAAATAGCCTGGGGACGAGTGCGGTCAATCCTCTGCTGCGGCGAGAACCCACTGTCTCTCATACGTGCGAAACAGCTCTCGGCTGGGTGGCCGTGGTCTCCCACAATAAGTGCATGTCACACCCGGGCACCGCATCAGAACTAATGGTGCCGCAATTCTGGGAGGAGAGTCGGTATGGGGCCTCTTGCCGAAGAAAGGCCTGCTCGGCATATCTGGTCGTGGTCTAGTAACCACAACCCCACGAGAACATGTTAACCGATCCCTGTCCTGCTCTACTCGGATAAACATGTGTACTAGCTCATCATAGGAGGGTATGCTAGCACAACATATCTTCGAGCAAATATTAGGGCGCAGGCCCTCGAAAAAGCGCCGCATCCGCATCTATGCGTTGGCAAGTATCATAGGAACATATCAGCCCAACTCCGTGAACCGATGCTCATACTCTGTCACGGTCATGCTTCCCTGTCTGAGGTGTAAAAATTCATTCTCCTTCTCATGTCGGTACGTCTAGGGGTAGTACTTCTCATGAAAGCGGAACTAAAAAACTGCCCATGTCCAGATATAGCCAATTGCAACTGTTTGTAGAACACTATCCCACCACAGGCTAGCCTCCTTTTCAAACATAAAGGTGGCCAACTTGACTTGTTCCTACTCGGTACAATGTAGCATCATCAGCATCTTGGAGATGCGGTCGAGCCAATATTTGGCCTCCTTGGGTCCATAAGAACTTGTAAAAGTAGGAGGCCTTAAGCGCTGAAATCGCTCGAGGAGACCACTCATACCTAAATTCACCGTAGGGTATGAAGCAGGTGCAGGGGGAGGAACACCCTCATCTTGATCAGAAGGCCCTACCGTCTTAACAGGGTGCGTAGATGGTGAAGGTGGAGTCGCGCTCCCACCTTGAGCTAGGGCCCTTGCAATAGTGGCCAAAAGTTACTGATGCTGCACCTGCTACTGGTGCATCATCATCAATAACTGCTCTAATCTGTCCATATGTGGGGCTGCCTGAGGCACATGCTGCATCGAAGAAGACGCATAGTTCTGCTCACGAATCGGTGGTGTGTAAGGTGGCTGCCCAACTGTAGGACCAGTAGATGGCTGAGACTTAGGCATAGTCTCATGAATAGGGCCCACACCGGGATCTGTATGACCATCACATTAGGGAGGTGCCTGATCCATCGAATCAGTAAGTGCGAGGCATGCCGTGCTTTGCGTGACCTTCCATAGCATGCCCTATATGTAGGGGTGTACACGGGTCGGGCCGAGTCGAACTGGCCTCAGCCCGTCCAGGCCCGTTCAACGGCCTCGCCTGGTCAGTCCGAGCCGGACCGGCCCGGTCACCGGCCAACATCTCCGATTCGAACCGGCCCGAGGCGATTCGGGCCGAGTTCGGGCGCTTCGAACCTTCAAGTTCGGGCCGCTTTTGAACCCGAGTTCGCCGCTTCAACCTTACTTTTGAGTGATCTACACAAATTTCTAAGGTGTGTGCCATATAATTAGATAGACCTCACTTTTGAGTCGTCTAATCATGGTGGTAGGATGCACCTGTTGGATAGTTCGGATGTCATACATGTTCCACGATAATAAACTCCTTGCCAAAGCTAGTTGAAGAGAAAGGTTGGTTAAGTTTAAGAATTTTGCTTTCAACCTAGGACTATCACAACTATTTTTATGAAGTTGTAAACTATTCAAAATAAATGACACTTGCATGTGCTCAAGAATTTCATTGTCATTAACTAATAAAATCCTTGGCCTAAGTAATTCTCTATTATTTCCTTAGAGGTTTTATAACCTTCAAAGATCTTAATGAAATCTTCTTATATAAAGGTCAACATAGATGTGCTTGCAATCAAGTCTTCTTCCTTGAATTTTTCTAAAGTCTTTTTTTACTTCTTCATTGAAATTTTAATTAAGCTTAGATGGATCTATTTCCAAAAGATATGCATGAATATCCTAAATGAGGAAATATTCAAAAAAAAAAAATTCATATGGTAATTTTAGTGCCCATCTAGCTTGTCCACTTTTTTAAAATTCGATTATGACTATCGATTCGCATTTTTAAGAACTTCTAAAGTCAAGTTTGTATGTGTGGAAAATTGACTACTCAATGCATGCAATAATGCAAATTTTTTCGGTAGGGTCGGGTCGGGCCGTAGTCGGGTGAGGCCGAGCTGGAGGCCGGGTCGAGGCCTGGCCGAATCAGTCGATCCGAACTCGGCAACTCAAAACGGGCTTTGAAAATTGACCCGTCTCCGACCCGGAACTCGGTTACGAGTCGGTAGTCTTTCGGGCCGGGTCGAGCGGGCTAATCGGGCTAGCCTAGTTTGTGTACACCCCTACCTATATGACATAGGGTGCAACCCAGGTCAGACTCAGCACACACACAAACTTATTACGTAGCAATCATACCCAAATTAAAGCAACTTCATGCATTTCATTCACCAAAATTTGTCTTAATACATGGCATACAGAGTTACATGAATCATGACAGAAGATGCATGTGAGCTAATACAACCCAAGCTTCAAACACTAAAAACATTCTACTGACTACTAACTACTAGGCCCATCAACCTGAATACAAACATAACTTAAAGCAGTAACAAAAACAAGTTGCAAGACAACGACATGGATAACTAGGCATCCGAGTCTGGCGAAGGAGGAGGGGCGCCCTTATCATGTAGACAACACAGGATAGTCTTCAAGGTGCGAGTCACCTTCTTGAACTTATGTTTCACGAGGCCCCGAAGATCCATCAGATCTTGTCGTAGGACAACCTGTCCCTGGCGTAGGTCAGCCTGACCCTCCTCAAGTCGAGCTATACGAGCATCCCTAGCATCCCATTCGGTATCCTGCTCCGGTGTCGTAGGAGAGGAGCTCTCCTTCGTATCCTGGGCCTCCTCTTCTTCTTCGCTCACTTCCTCTTCTATTTCAGCTCCACCTTCATCCTCACTTTGTTCTTCTTCACTCTTTGTCTCATCCTCACTCTCCTCAAGTTGGTCTTGTTGCTGTCGTGGCCCAATTTTCATCTGGTTGATAGTGGTTTCATTGATGAAATGTTGCGACACTGGAAGTTTCACACCCAGACTGTAGCCGAACTCATGCGCAATCTTGCATATAAGCTGGCCGAAGGGGAGTGAATCCGTCCTTCTATTTGAGCGTGCGGTCAGAACGATCTGTCGCAAAACATACGTGGGCATGCACAACTTCTCTCCCTGCCCCGCCTGGTATAGAAAGTCAACCATCAGGCGCGTGCAGATATGGTGGAGTAGGCGAAAATCATCCTTCATGTTTGACACTAGAAGATTATTATTCAGCTTCCACTGAACTAGTCGACAACAAAAGAAACACGTGCGGCGATCCCTTTAACATGCACTCTTCAGATTCATCTTGCTCGCATGAACTTGGCCAAGAGGTATTCCTACGAGTCGAGCTATCAGGCCAGCGTCAATTGTGGCCTCTCGACCTCATCCCGAGGGAATCTTGAACTGCAAGGGATTCAATGTAGGCTCTCAAATATGGGCATAGAATGCACAGACAGTGCCCACATTTGCACGATATGTTCCCTCAAACACAGGGTCCCAACCAGCCTCATCCAGGTACTCCAATAATAAATACTCGCCAAAGAGCCTCCCATCAACTTGAGCTTCGAAAAGGACCCTACAGCCCGCATAAACTCCATGTGATAAATTTGCCAGTAGAGCTCTTGGGAGAGTAGCCTAGGGATCGAGGTCCCGTTTAGTACACACCTCGCATTCAACGCCCATGCTTGTAGTGGTGCCTCTCGGTCTCCTTGCACGAGTGGGGCGACTAGGCCCGACTTCATCCACGACACCCTTTCTCTTTCCATGAGAGAGAATGATGGAAATTGAGAAAATGGCCATAATAACTTCGAATAAAGCCATGAAAGAAGGAAGAAAAGGGAGAAAACGGTTGGAGTCTTTAGGTCTCCACGGATTTGAGCCTTAAAGGAAGGTGTAAATGCTCAAATGGAAGGGAATGAGGAGGGAAAATGAAGAAAGAGGATGAGTAGTGGGTGCACACAAATTTGAACCTCAAATGGGGGATTCAAGAGCTCAAATGAGAGAGAATGGAGAGGTAGGTGACAATGGAGATAGGTATACAACAGGGTGGTGGGTGTGGTGCATGAAAATGAAAGAGGAAGGGGTTGGAGGGATGATTTTTATGAAAAATCGAAAGTTTGGGAGAGAAAGGAGAGCTTGGGAGGGCACTTTGTGAAGGAGGGGCATGTTTAGAAGGGTTTTAAATGAAACCTCTTGCATCTGTGGGCCACACAGCACCCAGCAATCATCGGCCCGCGTCGGCCCACCCGACCTGGCCCACTAGTCGGGCGAGTCCTCGCTGAATCGGCGAGTCCCTCGCCGACCTTTGGAGGTTTTGGCGAGGGATCGCCCCCTAGGCGAGGTTCTCCTACCCCCCTTGGTCCAAAAATGTGTGGGGCCCACCCCGGGTCCCTTTGGATGTGTCCTATTTGGGCCCCACCTCCGTTTCGAGTCTATTCGGGCTATTTCGAAAACTATCTGATGTATATTCGCATTTAGTGATTTCTAAAGGCTAGGATGGGGTCATTTGTGATCTAAACCCGTCAATAGATGGTCTAGAAGTGATCTAGGGCCGCCTTATGCGATCACGGAGGTGTACGGACTTGATCTCGGTGATCGTTTTCAGAGAACTTCGCCAATTGGCGAAACCAGGACTCCTATAACTGTTTCTACATGTTCTCGTACCCACCTAAGTTGAACTTGTGTCAGCGTACATTGTGTGACCATAACCCATGTCCGGTTTAATCCAAATCATACTCTGATACCAACTTGTAACGCCTTGAAAATAGGGGGTCGAGTAGCTACTCAACTCCCGAGTTCTAAAACATTACTTATGCAACATATATGCTTATGATTAAATGTTGTCTGTGTTAGTGCATTAATCATGAGTGGGATTATAACAAAACAGTAATTCATGCTCCAGATCAGTTGTAAAACCAAGCGGAAGACTGAAAGATATAAATAAATGTATATAAGTCAAAAGATCACGATCGGTCTCCAGAGTATGAATATAACACTAAGTCACTGTGTATATGAAATATTACATGTAATATTACAAAAGTCCAAAGTATCAAAAATAGTTCAAATGTAATAAAACCCTATAGCCCCGCCGACCAGGAGAGCCTAAGCGTAGCCATCGGAGAACTGCATATAAGAATACTCTTCCTGATCGTCGTAGTAATCAGGCTCCACCTCAGGGGTCATGTCGTCATCTGAAATCAAGACAGAGTCTGGTTGGTGTTTAAAACACCGTCCCGTAACGTGGGAGTGAGTGATCAATTCAGTGGAACAATAAAGCATAGGTTAGCATGTTATCAATTCAATCAAGTAGTAATGATAAAGCAGTAAATCACACATCCCTAAGTACTCTTGTTAATGCAGGAATGGTATGAATGTATGATGCATGCCCTCGCCTACACTCCCTCAGCGACTTCCTCTCACGTTCGCGTATGAACAACACTACCTCAGTGCTTGACCCGTTACGCCTGAACGCACACGTAATGCAATGTATGCATATGATTACCAAGTTCTTATTAGTCCTTTTCATACAGTAAGGTTGGGAAACTAAGGTACCTTCCTTATATCATTCCCAAACAATGATCCATTCTAGGGTCATCAGTCCTAGTAAATCTCATACGATGTTGCGGTTCTAGGTCACTGCAAAGGGCTCGTCACCAAATTAGTACAAGCCTAATGAATACTCTGATTACTACGGAAAGGCTCGTTGCCTCTATGCAGGTTCAGAGTATGCTTGAGGTCACTATAAAAGGGCATGTCTAGGGCTGTCAGGGCTATTGCACGGAATCATTACACCACTCCCCCATCACCCATCACGGCTTCATCACCAAAACATGTAGGCTGACAGCTCGAATACAGTGTCCCATACCACTGTATTCGGCTCATGAGCTCTGGTTACTCACTGGTCACTATGGGGAGGCTCGTCGCCCCAGCGTAGGCTGACAGCTCGACCACGGTGTCCCATACCACCATGTCTGGCTCATGAGTCTTAGCGAATCGAGGTACCAAGGTTAACGGGATTCCACTGGTGAGTTTAGTACCTTAGGTTCAAGCAGTAGCGTCCATACAAGGTGAACATACATCGGCACATCGGGTTACTTGATGGGCTCGACTAGCATGAGTGCGCCGAAAGTTGATTGACATAAAGTGCATAAGCTCTCCGTGTGGCCTGACCACTGCCGACAACTTTAGTATGAATCGGGTTCGTCAAACACGTCTTACATGGCGAATGAATCTCAGCCATGACCTCAAGCCTGTTACCGATTGCCTGGACTATAACATAGCCCCAATCACATTCAACCCTTAACCAATAAGCATGTGGAGTAGTCAGAACAGAATTAAACAAGTAATGCAAACATATAAAACACAAGGCAAAAAGGAAATCCAAACACATACATTTCATAAGTAAATGATTAAACTAAACAACTTGCATGAAGGAAATCATACAGATCACTAAGGAAGTTGAGAATCTTATCTCAACACCTGCTCAAGGCACTATTATACTAAGTACATACTTATACAAGCATTTTCACAAACACTTAGAATACACTTATTACCATACATAACGCATATTGGTCAAAACATGTATTAGGACGAATCCTTTTGTCGAATAGTTATTACACATATATCTAACATATACACAGTAATTAACCATGGCAAACATACATTCATATTTTGTACGTATACAGTATTTTCTACAAATACGAGGAATACAATATATTCAACATAGTTAATGTATATTTGAAAAACGAAACGGACGACACTTTGTACATGTGTAATAACATCCACGTCAGTAATATATCATTAACTGACATTGAAAGCCTTGAAAACTATAACCTATATGTTTAAAGTCCACACCTTATGCCGTAGAAGCGAGTAACGGACTCAGTTTAAACACCAAGTCTTTATCAACGGTAGAACGGCAACCTATGGCATGAAATAGGTTAGCTATTTCATCACTTACACTAGTTGAATCTCTAGAACTGATTAGGGCTAGGATTTCTTACCCAAAAATGGAATCAGAATCACCGGAAAAATGATACAGTAGTGATGGATAGGCACGTAGAATAGCAAGATAGAGCAACAGAAATCTCTACCCACTTCTCTCACACTTTCTCTCTCTTTACTCTCTTCTCTCTCCTATGGTTTTCTCAAAATCGTATGAAGTGAATGAGAGAGGGTTTAAGGTCCTTATATAGGCCTAAAATTGGTAGAGATGGCCCCAGCGCCAAGCTGTACTTAGGTTATAACCAAAATCAGCCGGTTTCGACTCAACGAAGCATTTCTAAAGCCCCCCCTTGAGCCAAAGGTCGGACTTAAGCTCACCGACCATGGATCTAGGTCGAGTTAAGTTTTCATTCCAGTCGGGTTCCCAGATCACACGTGGCAGACTAGTTTCAGTTCAACGGTCATTGAAACTCGATTAGGGCCACAAGTACACTGCCATGTATATGAAATTTCTCCTGATCTGAGGATGTATTTGGGTCAGATTCTGACGGTCTGATTGCTTATATTAGGCCCGCAAGCGACAAGTCTCAGATTACTAAAATTAGATTTAATTTCTAAAGAAAACCACGTTTTCTCACACACTTCACAACAGGCTCAAGCGAATACCCCCAGGACACTATCTGGATTTGATTTCGGAGATGGTTGTCAAGCGCAGCAAGGCGGTCCTAATTATATAATTTTGTATTATTTGGACTTCCGACGTGTGGTCTAGATCCGATACGGAGTTTCAATGTGCTCCCGAGAGCAACTGGGTAATGAGATTGATCCTAGATTTCAGGGTAACCTAGCATCAATGATTCTACAAGTTTTGAGTCTTACAGATCATATTTAAAGTGATTCAAGCGGATTTCAAAGCTAATCTAGTTTAGCACTTAGTTAAACTCGTCTGATTTCTAAAGGATTTGGTCCTAAGTGATTTTTGCCTGAGGTGGTATCGGGTCTTTGTACAAAATTTTTCTAGACATTACAAGAAGTCCATAAACATTTCATTTTCCTCCAATGAATTTCTTCAAATTTGGTTATGAGGAGTTGGACTTTAGATTTTTTGACAATTAAAGTACCCTCATGTGTCATTTTTAATATATCCCAAGCTTGCTTTGTAGTATCACAAGATATAATTCTTTTGAACTCATCCGGTAATAGTGCGCAAGTTATTACATTTAGTATTTTTACATTTGCACTACTCTCACTTTTCTGAAGAGTGGTCCATGAGAAAAATGGTGTTACTCTCATTATTTTTGAACCATCAATACCAGTCACTTCAGTGGTAAGTGGGTTCCATTCAGTCATTGTAGCAAGCCACACGCTCTCATCCATTGATTTGAGGAAAATCCTCATCCTGGCTTTCCAATAGGCATAGTTGGAGCCATCAAAGGGTGGAGGCCTAGTAACTGAAAGGCCATCAAAATTTGACATCTTATATATAGCTTAGATCGTTAGCTCAGGAAATGAATCCAAGAATAAAGAATAAAAAAATGAGCTATTAGGCTCTGATACCACTTGAAAAGGTCAAGCTATATGTCCTAGAGGTGGGGGGGGGGGGGGGGTGAATAGGAATGTGCCAAATTAAAATTTAACAGCGGAATTGAAGTATGATAGCCTTATAAAATAAAGAATAGTACTTTAAATAAATCAAAGACTGAAATATAAAGCAATCTTAAATAAAGAGCTTGATACTAACATTGTTCTAAGGATAACCTTTGCACCATAAAAAACCAAGGGTTTATGGCAGGACAACCTTACTAGAATAAATTGAATATCAAAACTCAAACAGAAAGGAAATAAAGGAAATGGCAAGAAATAAATTCTAAACTATTACAACATTCCCCACTTTGCTTGAAATATGAAGATTACAACATTCACATCCACATATATATTCCACAAATCTGAATGATTAAAGATATAGAAATTAAAAGAGCATTCAAATCACAAAACACACCAATATATAGTAGTTTTCCTATGTGTTAAACAACAACCACATAGCTTGCTACTCCACTCCAAATATCCTCACACAGGGATATTAGCATTCACTATCAAACAGGTTTTTACAGGTTCACTTAAAACATTCACAATTATGTCTTTTTAACTTGGGCTTACACAATCTAAAACCCACACTTTTTGAGTTTTCTGGCTCTCCTCAAATAAGTAACACAATGAGTTTTTTCTGGCGAATCTCAAACAAAACCAAAATAATGAATTTACAATAAGTGTAAAATACTTGGATTTCTTCTTTTGTAGCAGCCCGGTAGAACCAATGAAAGTAGAAGTTCGAATCAACGTTCAATGTCCAATACTCACTTAACAAATGGTTCTAGTTTCTAATTGATTTTAAATTAAACCAAACTGGGCGTAGCTCTATTTGATTTTGATTCTAATGAAGAAGGAATATAACAATTCCTCTTTTCAAAATAATATTGAAATATAGGAATAAAATCAAATAAGAAAAGTTAACAAAAAGAATATTAAATATGCACGGTGTAGCTTAAAAATGAACACAACTTATCTTAGAGTGGAAGCTTGAATTTCTCAAAATTAATCGATGTAAAACTCTAAAATTCGTGCTCAATTTCTAGAAGTAAAGATCGCGTCTATGACCGGTCTTAGAAACCTTCGACTGGTCGTAGCTCTAACAGCATTTTGAAATTTTAAGCGCGATTTGAAAAATCAGATCTACGACTGGTCTTAGGATTCTACGACTGGTCGTAGACCACCTACGACTGGTAGAAGCTGACCCAGGACTGGTTGTAGAAAACCAGATTTGGTTGCTAGAGTTTGAGTTGTAGTTCTAGGACTGGTTGAAGGACGAGTCATGATACCCCTACGACCGGTCGAACAGTCTCCAAGACTGGTCGAAGAATAACCAAAAAATTCTGAAAATCTTCAACAACTTAGGACTGGTCGTGGAATTTCTTGGACTGGTCGAACTAGGTCTAGGACTGGTCGAACAAGGTCTAGGACTAGTCTTAGAACAGACCAACTTCATGTAAAAAGATTTATCTTGACTTATGTATACAAAATGACCTACCCTAAGGTCAAACTAAGGTCTATCACCTAGAGCATGAAGTATGAACATTGAACTTCATTCTTTCAGATAATGGTTTAACCTTTGAAGCTTAAGACCTCTACTTGATGTAGCTTGAGATTGAAATCTTCTACAGCTTGAATATAAACTTCAACTTGAGTTGTACTTGAGTCTTGAAATGTACTTGAGTCTTGAACAAACACTCTTTTTATCGATGTAGCTCTGAACATTGATGCATACGGAAGAGGATACAGTACATAACCTTGCATTTCTTGAAGTCGAGCACCGTACATGTCATAAACCATTGTGATGTCATCTTGAATCACATATAAATATCAACATACAAGCACAAGACACACAGATAGAAGTTTTGGCACACAAGAGGTTTTGGCACCACAAAATTTGACATTCAAAGGAGCATGAGACTATAGCACTCACAATGTCATCGGATTTTGAACTCCGATTTCATCGATATGAGGTTCGATTCATCGACATTTGAAAATGAGAGAGCACTTGCCTTTGAAAAAATTTTAGTTATGATATGATCGAACATCACTCGATATCATCAGAATTTGAATATTGATGATATTGAGGACAGTGTCAATTCATCGATAATTCCAAGGAATTTTCCCATAAGCTTGCTAGACAGTTTTTGTCCACTTTCGATGAAATCGACCATGCTTCGATATGATCGATATTTGAATATCGATTTTATCGAGTAACCCTCGATCCGAGAAAAGCAACCTGAAAAATTTACTGGATAGATATGTGTCCCAAACCGATATCATCGAAGGTCTATCGACATCAGCGAGATTTGAATTTCAAGGACATCGAGGAGCCCTTCGATAAATCGAGATTTACATGGTTTGCCTTAGCAGCTCTTAGGACACAAATAGACTAAATGTCTATTTTATCGAGTTAGTTAGATGGAGTCGAGATTCAAACTTCGATGATATCGATACATCCATCGATTCATCGATAAATCAGTCCAGATATCTTTGTGATTACTGGACATCTTAGGTCCTTATTTCGATAAGATCGAGTGAGCTTTCGAGGACATCGACAATGGGGTTTGATTTCATTGAACTGCTTGTCGATAAATCAACGAAGGTAGAAAACTAAAAGATTTTCCTAATCTGTTTAAAGTTTTCTAACCAAAAACCTAGAGTTATTATATTCAATTTAAAGGGATTTAATTACCTGGTGCTTTGGGACATGGGATGTGAGGCTAAGTTTTACCTGTGGCGAGTTCAGACACACATCCAGTTGAGCAGATGCTTAATCAGTCTTCCTGTGGGGCTCCTCTATTTAACTGACTCAATGCTCACGCTAATTGGAAAAACAGGGCACTTTCAGTCTCCCCCTTTGTCCATTACGTGACAAAACACCAAAATACCCTAGAACAACTTCTATACTGACACCCTAAATTGTGTGTACATAAACTTTAAACAATTATACAATGTTATCTAGTTCACTTACACAAACATTCAGTAGCTGCTCCCCCTAACAGCAATCTTCCCCTTCCTTCTTGCAGTTGCTCCCCCTAACACCTGCACCACCATCCATAAACAGATACACACAATTTTCCTCCTTCGAGGTGTGGAATTGTTCTCCCCTTTTTGTCAGTCATTGGCAAAGGATATCATAACGATGGATATTGACTGAAGTTGCAGCATATGGGAGAACCAGAATTCAGGGAGCATAAGCAGAGTAGATATAAAAGACTATCCCTTGAAAGCATAGCAGTGCAAAGAAAAAGCCGTAATGACTAACAGTGTCCGCATAAAGATTAAGCATTACTGGCCATAGTTGAGATAAACCAGATAAGGTAGGAATATAGGGATATGCACCATAAATCAAATAGGCATGCTCAAATAATAGTATCATTCTATTCAGACTAGTAAGCATACTGAATAAGTATGGTAGTAAATATAGATGAATGATAAACAGCCATAAGGCAAAATATCCAAAAGAAGTATTGCCCAAGATTGGCAGTAGTATAACTTCCATCTCAATCCAGAAAAAAAAAACCAAGCCCAACCAATGGCACCCAAAAAAAAACACAAGTATCCAACCCATCCATGGGCATATACATATCCAAAAAAAAAAAAAACTTGTTAGACTTTGCAAGTTAGTAATTCATCACATACACTCATGTGAGCGTAGGGCATTCAAAAAGATACCAATGCTAATACGCGGAGATGAGAGTAGGGTGCATGTGACAGCTCCCAGATGACAACACTATGGTGGAGGAGCAGAGGAAGATGGTGTTGTGTAATCACAATGGCAGGTGATCAGATCTACCAATTGTTATATGGACTGCTGCACGCTAGACATCATCCTCTCCAATGCTGACAACCTCGTATCATGTCCCCTTAGCTTGTGTTCTATCCGAGCTAAACCCCACTACGTGGCACCAAACCTATCTTGATGAAACTTGACACGTTGGGATGGAGTCGAACCACTTGCATCTGGAGCATGTTATGGCTCTACAGGATCTGCACCAGTTGGTGCAGTGCCTTCTCCCGTTTCTCCACCTTCATGAATAGCCTCCTCAGAACCCTCTTCCACATAGTCATGAAATTTAAGGTCCAATTTTCATATATTGACCTTGTTAAAGTGTTGAAGAGGACGCTCAGGATCATTTGTTTGAGGAATACCAATTGTATCACAGATTACATGAATGATGTGGGGAAAGGGCAAATATACTGCTCGGGACTGGTGGATGACACTTGTTATTTGGTGAAGGATCAAGGTAGACAAACAGAGTTTGACTCCAGTGGCAACACAATATATAATCATGGTCATGAACCCAGTAAGGTCAGCGTGATTGGGTCTACGAGGATAAGCATTGGAGCAGAATATCCCATGCAAGATACGGTATTGAGGGTGCATATAATTTGCTTTTAAGGCATTCCCTTGATACTATGGGATATCTTGACCCTAACATAGGAATTTTGTAATTGTAGACCGAGTGATAGGATTTTCAAGATCAAGGTCAGACAATCCAACTAAAGACAAAGTTAAATCAAGGATGTTGGTGATGGATTCTACAGTAATCTCAACATTATCATCTCCAGCTGTGACAGTAAAGGATGGTGGTTCTAATGTTGGAGAATGACAGTATGCAGAGAAGCGATAGGTCCACTCAATATGACATGCTCCCTCAAAATCAAGAAGAGGTAGCCAGTCAATTGCTTCTAACAGAGCTTCTATGTTGTAGGATTTTATGCATTCCTTGTCAACCCTATGCTCATACACCAAGCGCTTCCCTGAGTATTTTTCAAGTATGTGTGGAGGAGGATCCACAGTAGTATGTGGTAGTGCTGGTGCTTTAGCCGGAGCTTCTCTACGAGATGACTGTCGAGTAGAGGAGCTTTATGGGCGTGCAGGGGATCGTTGAGACTGGACCCTTCCCCTTTCTCTTGAGTAATAACTTTCTTTCTAATAGGCCGAGATGACTCACCGATGGTAGGGGACTTTCCTTTCTCTTTACTCATTAGAACAACTCATAAGGAAATGTCAAAAGAAAGAAGAATCAAAGGACCTTGAGAACTGACCCATAATTTCCAACTAGAAGGACTTCAATACAATAAGTATATTTTGAGGAATCAAGAGTATGTGTTAGACATTACCTGATTTTAGATACCTTAGATGGCATATGGTTGACAAACGATGAAAGCCACGGGAGAAAAAAAATAGAAAGATTGAGCAGGGAAGCAAAAATGAATTTTTCCCGCTCGTCAGCTATTTATCAGGTGGTGAGCTTTGATATCATCGAACAAGGTTTCGATGATATCGATGTACCCCGTTCGATGTTATCGAAGATGTCCTCGATAACATTCTTGATCATGTGACTTTTTAAATTCCAAAGAGGTGTCGATGATATCGATTCTTGGTTGATTTAATCGAGATTCCACATGATTTGTCAACAAACATATCGAAGGTGTATATTTTTCATCTTCTCCCAACATTTTGACAAACTTTCATGTATAATATAGTATATCTTTGTATCACTCAATAAAACAGCAAAAATTTGTACAAGCATTGTACAATCCAAAATTATAAACATCAGAATGTTTATATACAAAAAGATTGAGGTGAGGGACCTCAGATGTATCGTTAGAAGTTCAACAAAATTGCATCTTTTCAATAACTATCCAGGTCACGATGCATGACCTGGACATGCTTTCCCATGCTCAAATATTTCTAGGCATATGGATCAGCCCTTCCTTTGCCTTTAATGACATAGCATTTGTTATTTGTACGAGAACCCTTCACTACTGTTTTACCTGATAGGTCTAGGATCTCGCATTCTTCCTTGTTGAATGTAACCACATGCTTATTGTCACATATTTGAGAAATGCTCAGAAGATTATGCATCAATCCTTTTATATAAAAGGCATTCTCATTTTTTAGCATATTTATACCTTTGATAATTCCTTGTCCAATTACCTTAGCAGAGCTTCCATCTCCATAGGTGACTATCCCATCATTAAGATCTGAATAGTTTGAGAGAAGGGGTTTGTCACCCGTGACATGTCTTGAGCAACCGCTATCTAGGTACTATTTAGCATCATTGCCTGTTATATGATTTGAGGGAGTGACAAGGCAATTTTTCTTTTTTTTTTTTTTACTGCCCATTTTGTTTTAAATTTATCATATCCTAAGCCACTCCTGTCTTTTCCATGTCTTCCCATCCCTAACAGTTTTTCTAACTTCTCACCACTCTGGGAAAATTTATAGTTTATTTCAGCAGATTTTTTGGATTTCTCTAAGTCAAACTGGAGTGTGTGATTTTCATTTTGAAGGAGCATGTTTTTATCTTTCAATATCTCAAACTGTTTGTTTAGTTTCTCAGAGTTAGATTTAAGGAAAATGTTGATTCTTTCTAGTCTATCATTATTTGAGTGGTATTACTGTAAATCATCAATTAGGTGTGTATTGATTTCCAATGTTTTTTCTAAATCATTTTGCACAATTTATTTTGTTTTCAATTATTTCAAATCTGTTGAGGATGTTGATGCTATGACTGTAGAGTTGATTGTAAGCATCCTATAGTTTATTCTTTTCTTCTTCTTTTTCTTCTTTCTCAGTCTCCTCATTATCTGATGGAAATGATTCAATGGCCTGTGGTTGTTCAACGTTCTCAATTTCGATGGGAGTGATTAAGGCAATAGAGACCATAATAATTTTCAGAGATTTCTGGTCTCCATCGCTCTTTGAGTTGCTACATTCTGAGTTTGACTCTTCCGTGTCATCCCATGTGGCTACCATCGCTTTTCCTTTATTTTTCCTATTTGGGCATTCAGTGGACATGTGTCCAAACTTATGACAGGTATAACATTGTGGTTCCTTTGTCTTTCTACCAGATCTACCTGTAGAGAGTTTGTTGTCCACCCATCTTCCTTTAAATGGGCATCCACGATTTTTCTGAAAGAACTTTCTGAACCGTTGTGCCAACAAGGCCACTTCCTCATCTTCATTTTCTCTTTCACTTTCAATGTCCTCAATTGTTGTATTCTTTAAAGTTTTGAAGATAATCGTTTTGGTTTTAGGATTTGTTTGAAGTGTAATTCAAATGTTTGTAAGGAACCAACTAGTTTTTCTACTTTCATCTCATCTATGTTTCTACACTCTTCAATGGTTGTTACTTTAGCATTAAACCGTTCCGGTAATGATCTTAGTATTTTCCTACAAATTTTTAGGACCGAAACTTTCTCACCTAATCCACCCATGGAGTTGCAAATGATGTTTAGTTTTGTGATAAACTCCATGAAGGTCTCATACTCTTCCATTTTGAGACTTTCAAACTGTGATGTTAGGAGTTACAGTTTGGATCTCTTCACAGTTCTTGTTCCTTCATGGGATGTTTCCAACAAATCCCATGCTTCTTTGGCTGTCCCACACATACTGATTTGATTGAAGACTTCTTGGGACACAACACAATAGTAGCATTCATGGCTTTAGCCCTGGAGGTTTGGTTTTCTTTATCAAATGTTGTCCATTTTTCTTTGGCTCTTGGTTTAGTGATAGTTGAGCCATTTTCAAGTACTATTTGATCAGTTGGTGGCACATATCCTCTTTCAACAATATCCCAAACATCATGATCCAAAGATCTTAGAAAGTAATGCATTCCAGCCTTCCAATATGTATAATTTGATCCATCAAACATTGGAGGTCTAGTGACCGATGAGCCCTCTCCTTTGGCCATATTACCAACTTCAGTCAAGATCACTCTCTGGGCGGTGATGCCCTTAAGAGAGACCCTCTCTGATACCAAGTGAAATTGTGATAATGACCACTTTAGTTAAAGTGGGAATATGCCAATATGTCTTAGAGGCGGATGAATAGGACTTTTTAATATTTTATGGTTATTTAAAATCCTATCAATCTAATCCTGAGTAAATATCATGTATCAGGAATTCTTCAGAGCAACTCTAATGGCTTTCAAGCCAAATAGAGGATCCAATCATAAAACTACTTGAAAGATAAATAAGATGCAAATCATAGTTTATGATGGGTGTGACTGTGTGTGGATGTGATCTCAGATAAACAAATATGAAAGCATTTAAGGAAATCACATAAGTAATGGAAGACAATAGCAATCCCAAACACAGTCATTTTTATAGTGGTTCGACTACTTGTCTACTCCACTTTTGGCGGACGCACTTAACCCTTGAGTGTACTGGATCTCACTAAAGGAGGTTTCACAATAGGTTCACCTCAAACTAGAGGTTTTAATTCAGGTTCACCTCTAACCAGTACAACCTACACTTAGGAAGACACAACGTGTCTACAAGACACACTTTATGCTCCCATGAGCAAGGGTCAACACACAACACCTGAATTGTAGGCCACACAGGCCAAGGATCCACATAAGGAACCTCACCAGTTTATGCTCCCATGAGAAAGGGTCAACACAAAGCACCCAAGTTTTAGACCACACAGGTTAAGGATCGACACAAGGACCTAAGAGTTTATGCTCTCCACAGAGCAAGGGTCAACACAAAGTACCCACCACGTACACTCCCGTCGGAGGCCTCCTGTGGGGGCTTGCTGGGGGTGAGAAATACCTTAGACCCAATCCTACAGAAGGAATGATCACAAGGGTCCTCTAGACTCTAATGACTTACAGATAAGTAGATGAGCCCCATTCAGCACGTTGTTGAAGATCTCCTCCTTTGATGACAAAGACTCTTTAGCTTCCTTGATCAGTAACTCAGAAGATGTACCAATACATGGCGACGGGTTGAGCCAAGGATATGATGGAATCCTATTCTATTAAATGTTTTCCTATAAGAGAGATAGAGCGGTTCTAATATCTAAGCATTCAAGGCATCCCAGCTTAATGTTTTACCATTAAGGTAGTAGCTGCTGGATCCTTGAATGCGGAAGTTCATTCCCCAATCCACTCTATTAAATGTCAATGATGAGGGTGGATTGGAGGATGAACTCCCATGAGAGAAAAGGCTTTGGGTATATGATCTAAGGTTAAACACTCAAAAACACTCTCTATTTTCTCTACCAACAACCAAGGGCAAGCTCTCATTAAATAGGCAAAAAGTTTCAACGGATATAAAATGATCACATTTATGACAGAGTTTAATATCATTGAACAGGGTCGATATCATTGAGCGTATACTCTCGATCACATCGACTGGCCGCTCGATGACACAAACATAACTATCAAACGCTTTTAAAAACTTTTGCCAACTGGTTGAGGAGATCGAATGTGCGTCGATGTCATCGGATTTCGAACTCCGATTTTATCAACACGAGGTTCGATTCCTTGACATTTGAAAATGAGAGAGCACTTGCCTTTAAAAAAATTTCAGGTATGATATGATCTAACATCACTCGATATCATCGGAATTTGAATATCGTTGATATCGAGGATAGTGTCGATTCATTGATAATTCCAAGGAATTTTCCTATAAGCTTGCTGGACAAGTTTTGTCCACTTTTGACGAAATCAACCATGCCTCGATTTGATCGATATTTGAATATCAATTTTATTGAGTAACCCTCGATTCGAGAAAAGCAACCTAAAAAATTTGTTGGATAGATATGTGTCCCAAACCGATATCATTGAAGGTCTATCGATATCATCAAGATTTGAATTCTGAGGATATCAAGGAGCCCTTCGATAAATCGAGATTTGCATGGTTTTTCTTAGTAGCTCTTAGGACACAAACAGACTAAATGTCAATTTTATCGAGTTAGTTCGATGGACTCAAGATTCAAACTTCAACAATATCGATACATCCATCGATTCATCGATAATTTAATCCAGATATCTTTGTGGTTGCTGGACATCTTAGGTCCTCATTTCGATAAGATCGAGTGAGCTTTCGAGGACATCGACAACGGGGTTTGATTTCATCTAACCACTTGTCGATAAATCGACAAAGGTAGAAAATCGGATGATTTTCCTGATCTCTTTAAAAGTTTTCTAACCAACAACCTAGAGTTGTTCTATTCAATTTAAAGGGATTTAATTACCTGGTGTTTGGGACATGGGATGTAAGGCTAAGTTTTACCTGTGGCAAGTTCGGACACACATCCAGTTGAGGCAGATGCTTGATCAGTCTTCTTATGGGGCTCCTCTGTCTAATTGACTCAATGCTCATGCTAATTGGCAAAACAGGGCACTTTCAATGGTGTCGTAGTATGAGGACCATTTTGTAGCACTTTCCCGATTCGCCCCCTACCTCGTTGACGGCGAGAAGCGGAGGGCTCACCGTTTTATGAGCGGCTTGCGTCCCACTCTTCGTAGCCGTGTGGTGGGACAGTGTTTGGAGGCGTTCGATCAGGTCATCCATCGAGCATTGGTTTATGAGGAGGATTGGGCTATAACCTAGAGATCGCGTGATTAGAGTTCTGACAGAGATCGGAAGAGGAGGGCACCAGCCGATAGTTCCCGACAGTACTGTCAGCAGAGGCGAAGGGGCATATCCGAGTTTAGGCAGCCTGCATGATGTTTTATTTAAACAAACATGATTTAAATGATTTTTAAACTCGCAAGTATACGAATCAAATGTAGATACAGTACGTATTACGAGATCATTCCCACGAGGACTGGTCGTCACAATTCAAATTCACAATTCTTCTTAACTAATTCAACAAATAATGGAGCGAAATACTAACACAAATTTATGAAAAATAACTGAAAACAGGGAAGAAAATTCAATCAGAGAGAGCATTAGGACTTTCGAATTATCCTATCCCTTGTTTTATCTGTTGATTTACCCTAATCTAGATTGATACAACTTATATAAGAAAGCACAATCTGGGTCCTTAGTCGGGCATACAGAATGTCTAATCTCCTAAGCAATGCAATGAATAACACATTCTATGTCCTTGGTCCGGCACATAGAATGTATAATTCATTAAAGCACCCTATTTCTTCCTCTATAGGAAACCTGTTCATGATCAGACACAAGCACCTAGAATAAGCATCCAGACAACATCCATATATAGACTCTGGTCAAGTTCATAGATGGAGAAGTATAGAATTTAACCCAATCAAGCACGCTAAAGAAAGAAACAAACCAATCTAATTAAAATAAATTTAACATATAACAATGGATATTCAAATTAGGGGTTTCATCTCAGCCCTAGCCGAGAGATTAGCAATCCATAAATTCAATTAGGGAGAAAAAAAATAAGATTGATAAAATAAAAACATCCTCCTTTCTCTCTTCCTTTCTTCTCTTTCTTCTTCTCTAGATTTGCTCTGGTTCTCCTCATAGCCTTCTATTTCTCTCCCGAATCCCCCTTCTCAAGCTCTTCTTCTCTTCTTTTATACATGGCAGAGTGGTGGAGAGGAGTTGCCTTCCTAGAAAGAGTCGGTGGAAAGGTTTTTACGCATGCTGGTGCGTAGCTTGTTGTTGCGCAGCGGAAGCCGCAAAGCACCTGCGTTTGGCTCAGATTTTGAAATGGAAGGTGGCCTACCCTTGGAGTTTGACTCCATGATTGGGGTCATGGCCCACTGATGAACCTTCTGAATGGTCTGGATCATCCATCTGAACGTCATTATCGACGCATAACAGCCCGGAAAATCTAGATTTCTCCGAACGCATGCCTGCATAAAGACTCCTATAACCGATGCTGCGTTAGCTGTGGGGCCCACATGCCTTGGTTTCTGAAGAATCAGTGTCGTTCATTGTATTCCCCTCGAAAAACCAGTTAGAAAAGGGGATTTTTGGCCATCCTTTGGTGCAACCCACTTAATCTTTAAAGCCACCGTCCGTTTTGTATTTGAATGGTTATGATCCCATTCTATTTGTTTCTTCAAATATTGCCACCTAGGCCTTAGTAACATGGGCCTTGGAAATACAATGGATGGTCTGGATTGGACCGTTGATGTACGGTGGTGGCCCACAACAGAAACTGCAAGTCTCTGTTTGCGGACGCTGTAACAGAAACGAAGATTTCTGTTTTTGTGCTAAAGTTGGTCGGTCAAACTGACTTTGACCAAGTCACTCGGTCCGGTGTACACCGAGTGCACTTATGCACTGTGCACGTTCAACTCCTGTGGGGTCCCTTGTGATACTTTTAAAAATTCTATTCTGTCCATTCAGCTTGTTTCCCTGTTTAAACCATCGAGATTCAATTTGAAGAAGTTCCAGATATCAGGTGGGCATGAAATCAATAGTTTGTGGGCTGATTTGTCAGTTGGGGCACTTTCCGAGACATCCAAAGGCTGAAATTTAATACATATGGTTTATTTTTGGCTCTCATCACATGTATGCAGTTTCGATCCAATCAGATGGCTGAAACCATGTGATCTTGCATTCTGGACCCTTTTCGGGCCCCTTTGACTTGCTTTCCTCAGATCCCAGGGGTGTAAATTCTTCATTATTGGTTCTCTGGAGTCCATCCCGTGCTCTGGTGACTTCGGAGCGTCAAATCCACGCTTTTAACATCATTTTTCAATGCACACTCCTGATTTCATCCTGTAATAAAACACAATTAAAATATGGAATTAAGCATTATTATATACGTAAAATTAGGTAATAATTGGGGTCTGGTATGCAATATTCGACCCTCATCACAACCCCCAACCAGTATTTTGCTAGTCCCGAGCAAAACATGCGAAAAATAATTTCAGAGATAAACGACAGTTCCTGTAAACCCAAGTGACTTATGAACAAATAATCGAGATGTGAATTCTAAAATTCATGATTGGTGCATGGAATTTTTCTCTTGGAATCAAGCTCACGACAGATTTCATAATTAAGTTCAAACTATTAATCCATTAATTAGAACAATTCTGAACATCGAGCTCCATGAATGTGAAGTGTAATCTCGGCTTACAATCATTAAGAGATCTAATTGTCAATTTCATGATATCATTGGTATTTAACAATGAAATTCATGACAACTGAAACCAACACTTACCTTTTTCATTCTATCAGCCTTTGATTTATTTTTTTTCATGAATAGTAACATCAATGAAGGGAATCAAATCCTCACCTATAGGGAGCAAACCTATGGTGAAGATTATCTGACTCACCTTACTCTTTCTGAATGTAAACCATGGGAGATCGAATCTTCATCTAAAGGGAGCAAACCTATGGTGAAGATTATCTGACTCACCTTTTCACTTCTTCTTTATAAACTGATGCTAACAAAATTTTCAGGCTAGTTCCTTTCATGCTTAATGATTCCCAAGTTACCATTTAATATCAAACTGAAAACTTAATGTGTAAGCGAGATTTGATATGTGAAATCATGGCTCAATCAATGTTTACAACTTTTAATCATGGATTATCAATTCAAAATTGACTGTGAAATCAAGCAGATGGCCGAATCCAAGAGTCATAAGTTACCCATATTCTCGATTATTCGTCAAAATCACTTCGAATTCATCAGAAATTTCAGAAAAATTTTAAAAATTTTCATAATTTTCGCTCAAGACCAACAGAATACTGATTAGGTAATCTCCCACCCCCAACCTAAAATCTACATTGTCCTCAATGTAACAGAAATAAACATGCGATGCACATTAGACAACAAAAAGAAAAGAGGAGTGAGGGAAAGATAGTACCTAGACGGAGAATCAAGAGGCTTTTCAAAAAAATATTAACGTAAAAGCGAGTTAGCACAAGAGAAATCCGTAAAATACAAAAATTAAAAGATCCTACCTATACCACTTTCATAGGTGCTTTCGATTGCATTTAGCGTATGCAACAAGCCTTTAAATCCCTAGGTTACCCCTAGTAGACGAGTTGTAGTCTCGTGAGGGTTTGCAGCAATGTTACCCACAAACATTGAAGTAACTAACTAGGAAAAAGTAATACAATAAAACAAAAGGCTGGGTTACCTCCCAGGAGCGCTAAGTTTAACGTCTTCAGCTAGACAAGAACGGACCATGAATTAACTAATCTTTATAACCAGGGTCCGCCAAAGAAATTACCTCAACACCTTGATTAACCAATCCTAGACAAGTAATGTGAGTTCCCATGAACTGTGCTATCTGAAATGAGGTAACTATACTATCGTCAAATAATTTAAGGACTTTTGCTTGAGCAACTTCTTCCATGTTAGGATCATGCTTCCTTTGCATTGCACGTAATATTCCCGCAGCATGATCCATACATACAGTGGGGCATACTCCCTGTATTTCTGCTATCTTCCATTCAATTGCTACCTTATATGCTCTAAGAACATTAAGCAACCTGCTCTCTTTTGCCTTCTCAGAGTTAGAAACTGTGCTGTCAGGCAGAGTCTCAAAAGGACCTAACAATGCATACTCGAGATCTGTAGGTAATTGTTTAAGGTCAAGTGCAGGTGACTTCTCAATAGATGGGACCAGTTTAGACTCAGAGGGATGAAGAGGTTCCACTTTCGCTCTCCATTTTGAAGTCTCCATTATAGGAGTATAATCGAGCAATACATTGACTTTGTAGATGGGACTATCTATGTCAAAATCCATGCCATATTGTGCTAAGCAGGTCTCAAGTGGATCTTCAAAAGATTTACGGAAGGAGTCTTGCACTAGACTCTCGATCATGTCCACTTCAAATATGTCTTCCAAATCTGCGGATTGTTGTCCAACATTAAAGACATTGAGTGTAATATTCATGTTACTAAAGGACAACTTCATAACTCCATTTCTGCAATTTATAATAGAATTAGATGTGGCCAAAAATGGACGACCCAAGATGACCGGGATCTCTGACTAGTCGGATTCCGGATAGGCTGAGTATCTATAACGATGAAATCCACTGGAAAATAAAACTTATCAACCTGGATTAACACAACTTCAATAACACCCCAGGGCACATTGACAGATCTATCAGCTAGTTGTAATGTTACTTTGGTCGGTTTCAACTCACCAAGTCCTAGCTGTTCATAAACCGAATATGGTAACAAATTGACGCTTGCCCCTAAATCAAGCAATGCCTTCCCGATCTTATGATCTCTTATGACGTAAGAAATGGTGGGAGCTCCTAGATCCCTAAATTTAGGAGGGGAGTTATGTTGAATCATGGAGTTGAGTTGCTCTGTAAGAAAGACTTTCTTCTGAACATTCTGCTTACGCTTTTAAGTGCATAAATCTTTAAGAAACTTAGCGTAAGTAGGGACTTACTTGATAGCATCAAGCAACGGAATGTTGACTTGCACTTTTTTAAACACATCCAAGATTTCATCAAAGTTGTTTTTTTTCTTTATTGGTGCCAGATGTTGAGGAAAAGGTGCTTTGGGCACATAAGGTGGCACATTAGTGGTTCTTGGAGAGTCAGAGAGCTTTTAGACTTTGGATGCATTAGTGTGTCTCTCTGCTTCATCTTGATCTTCTGCTTTGGAATTTGATTCATCCCTAGGCATCTCTATTCTGTTGTCTATCTGTTTGCCTGACCTAAGGGTAGTGATCGATTTGGCTTGCTCATGATATTGCCCTTGGTTGGAATTAGAGCCAATCTCATACAGTCCCTTTGGATTAGCCACAGGTTGGCCAGGGAACTTACCTTTCTCTCTCTCATTCCATGCGGTAGCTAGTTGACCCAATTGTACTTCCAGTTTAGCAATGGATTACGCATTTGCATGTAAGCTTTGCTGGTTGGCTAGTAAGGTTTGTTGAGTGTCTTTTTGGAATTGGAGAGAACTCTGCATAAAAAGATTGAGTGTTTCTTAAAGAGATGGTTTCCGTAATTGTGAGAGGACTTGTTGATATTACGGAGACTGTTGAAGTTGTTGATTGCTAGCTTGAGGGTAAGGTTGCATGGGAGGATTTCTAGATGGTCCTCCTTGTTGTGGTCCTTTTGCCTAAGAGAAATTTGGATACCTAGCCCAACCTAGGTTGTAAGTTTCTGAGTAAGGATTATTCCCAGGTCTTTGAAAAGTGTTCATTGCATGTACTTGTTCAGAAAGAAGTTCTGGGGATGCTACATCGGATGGACAAGACTGCGTAGGATGGGCAGGACTAGAATAAATGACACATGCCTCGACTTGAGCTGTTTGTGGAGGTCCATTATGCAACATCAGAGCATCAACCTTCTTTGTCAGGCCATCAATCTTGCCATAGAGATCTGGCATGACTCCTATCTCATATATACCACCTCTCTTCTGTGGTTGGGGACTTCTGTCACCTCTATTTGAATAGTCCCATTGCTGGAAATTTTCACTCAAGGTTTCAAAGAAATTCTATGCTTCGACATCACTTTTGGTCATGAATGACCCTCCACTGGTGGCATCAACCATACGATGGTTCTGGGGTGTCAAACCGTCATAGAAGTATTGAACCTGTTACCACTTTTCAAAACCATGGTGTGGACATTTAAGAAGTAAGTCCTTCCATCTTTCCCAATATTCATGAAAGTGCTCACCCTCTTTTTGTATGAAATTAGTGATTTCTCTACGGAGAGCATTAGTTTTGTGAACTGGGAAGAATTTGTTTAAGAATTTCCTAGACAGGTGATCCCATGTAGCGATAAATCCAACTTCTAGAGAATTCAACCATGCTTTCGCCTTATCCTTCAAAGAAAAAGGAAACAGGCGCTTTCGCCTTATCCTTCAAAGAAAAAGGAAACAGGCGTAGGCGGATCGAATCGTCTGAGAAGTTTTGGAATTTAAAGGTGGAGCAAATGTCTAGGAATTCTTTCACATGATGATATGGGTCCTCCTTGTCTAACCCATAAAAGGATGGCAACAATTGTATGACCCCAGGTTTAAGTTCAAAGTGTGTTGCCGTAGTGGCTGGCAACATTATGCATGAAGGCGCATTAAATTGGACAGGAGCTGAATAATCTCTGAGAGCTTTAACTTCATTCTCGTTTGCCATTTCAACTGGATTTTTTCTTAATCTTCCATGAAGTGTTCTTTCTATTTCAGGATCAAAAGGTGCTAGTTCTATATTCAGAGATCTACGTCCTAGCATAAACTAAGTTACTACAATGCAAGAAATCTAAACTACGATGCAACTTAAGAGAAATAAAACTAGAACTAAAAAAAACTATGAATTCCTAAAAAAAAAACAAGAAGAAACTATGAAAACATGAATTGGAAGAAAGAACCCGGAAGAGGAGATGATCAATGATCGATGGATTGAGAGCTCCTCCTCTTTAAAGACAGTTTTATTTTCAACTTCCTTAATTCCTATAGACAAAATAGAAACAAAGATAGATTAGATCTCCTAAAATAACGCTAGACTAATCCTAAGCAACGGTTAGTTTCTAAAAAAGAAAGTTTCTAAAACTAGAAAATAGAAGGTTTTTAAATCTAAAGTTAGAAAAATAGAAAATTCCTGAAAATAAAAACCTAATTCTCAAAATAGAAAGTAGAGAAAATTGGAGAATTTAGAAAGGTGTTACCAAATTAGAAGTATATGTCAGGACACTACAAAACAGGAAATAGGTGAGTTTCTAAAATAAAGAAAAGAACTCTAAATCTAAAGTCAGTAAAATCCTAAGCTATGAATTATGATAAGAGAGAATCCTAAATTCAATTTGAAACAAAACAGTCCCCAGCAACGGCGCCAAAAACTTGATGTTTTATTTAAACCAACATGATTTAAATGATTTTTAAACTCGCAAGTATACGAATCAGATGTAGATACAGTACATATTACGAGATCGTTCCCACGAGGACTGGCCGTCACAATTCAAATTCACAATTCTTCTTAACTAATTCAACAAATAATGGAGCGAAATACTAACACAAATTTATGAAAAATAACTGAAAACAAGGAAGAAAATTCAATCAGAGAGAGCACTAGGACTTTCGAATTATCCTATCCCTTGTTTTATCTGTTGATTTACCCTAATCTAGATTGATACAACTTATATAAGAAAGCACAATCTGTGTCCTTAGTCGGGCATACAGAATATCTAATCTCCTAAGCAATGTAATGAATAACACATTCTATGTCCTTGGTCGGGCACATAGAATGTATAATTCATTAAAGCACCCTGTTTCTTCCTCTATAGGAAACCTGTTCATGATCAGACACAAGCACCTAGAATAAGCATCCAGACAACATCCATATATAGACTCTAGTCAAGTTCATAGATGGAGAAGTACAGAATTTAACCCAATCAAGCACGCTAGAGAAAGAAACAAACTAATCTAATTAAAATAAATTCAACATATAACAATGGATATTCAAATTAGGGGTTTCATCTCAACCCTAGCTGAGAGATTAGCAATCCATAAATTCAATTAGGGAGACAGAAAAATAAGATTGATAAAATAAAAACATCCTCCTTTCTCTCTTCCTTTCTTCTCTTTCTTCTTTTCTATATTTGCTCTGGTACTCCTCGTAGCCTTCTATTTCTCTCCCGGATCCCCCTTCTCAAGCTCTTCTTCTCTTCTTTTATACATGGCAGAGCGGTGGAGAGGAGTTGCCTTCCTAGAAAGAGTCGGTGGAAAGGTTTTTACGCACGCTGGTGCGTAGCTTGCTGTTGCTCAGCAGAAGCCGCAAAGCACCTACGTTTGGCTCAGATTTTGAAATGGAAGGTGGCCTACCCTTAGAGTTTGACTCCATGATTGGGGTCTTGGCCCACTGATGAACCTTCTGAATGGTCTGGATCATCTATCCGAACGTCATTATCGACGCATAACATCCCGGAAAATTCGATTTTCTCCAGACGCACGCCTGCGTAAAGACTCCTATAACTGATGTTGCATTAGTTGTGTGGCCCACATGCCTTGGTTTCTGAAGAATCAGTGCCGTTCATTGTATTCCCATCGAAAAACCAGTTAGGAAAGGGGATTTTTAGCCATCCTTTGGTGCAACCCACTTAATCTTTAAAGCCACCGTCCGTTTTGTATTTGAATGGTTATGATCCCATTCTATTTGTTTCTTCAAATATTGCCACCTAGGCCTTAGTAACATGGGCCTTGGAAATACAATGGATGGTCTGGATTGGACCGTTGATGTACGGTGGTGGCCCACAACAGAAACCGCAAGTCTCTGTTTGCGGACGCTATAACAGAAATGGAGATTTTTATTTTTGTGCTAAAGTCGGTCGGTCAAACCGACTTTGACCAAGTCACTCGGTCCGGTGTACACCGAGTGCACTTATGCACTGTGCACGTTCAACTCTTGTGGGGTCCCTTGTGATACTTTTAAAAATTCTAATCCGTCCATTCAGCTTGTTTCCTTGTTTAAACCGTCGAGACTCAATTTGAAGAAGTTCCAGATATCAGGTGGGCATGAAATCAACAGTTTGTGGGCTGATTTGTCAGTTGGGGCACTTTTCGAGACATCCAAAGGCTGAAATTTAATATGTACGGTTTATTTTTGGCTCTCATCGCATGTATGCAGTTTTGATCTAATCAGATGGCTGGAACCATGTGATCTTGCATTCTAGACCCTTTTCGGGCCCCTTTGGCTTGCTTTCCTTAGATCCCAGGCGTGTAAATTCTTCATTATTGGTTCTCTGGAGTCCATCCCGTGCTCTGGTGACTTCGGAGAATCAAATCCACACTTTTAACATCATTTTTCAATACACACTCCTGATTTCATCCTGTAATAAAATATAATTAAAATATGGCATTAAGCATTATTATATACGTAAAATTAGACAATAATCGGGATCTGGTATGCAATATTCGACCCTCATCACTGCAGCACAGACAGCGGCTTCATCATCTTCAACGCAGCCAGCCACTCCTTCCGGGTCTTTTTCGGGTGTTTGCTATGGTTGTGGGTGGACTAGGCATCAGAGGTGTGATTGCCCTCTCCCCTTGTAGCAGCAGAGGTGACCACAGTTGCCTCCTCTTGATCCTCCTTAGCATCAGTAGCAGCAGCATCAGTAGCGAGCGTAGCATCAGGCTCTCGCTCCTAGGCCTCCTCCTTAGCAGTAGAGGAAGCCAGGCAGGCCTCCACAACGGCCACAACAGCAGTAGCCGATGGGACATGCGCCACCCCAGTCCTTGGACCTAGTATATATCGCTACACAACAGGTGCAAAGTCAGGACCCCAGTCTTCTGGCTTGCTTCCTTTGCCAGCCAAGGCAGATTTTATGTAGCCCAACAGGATCCGCAGTCTTCGACAAGTGGCATCGTCGAGGGTATTCTTCTTATTTCTGCTTCCAATGCCCATGTCTTGTTTAACTATGGCGCTTCTTATTCTTTCTTGGCCGAGCAGTTTCGTCGATCGACCGGTATTCCATCGGAGTCCGTGTCTGAGGCCTTGGCCATTTCAACTCCCTTGGGGAAGTTAGTTGTGTTGAGTCGTTGTTGTCCGTCTTGCTCGGTGTTGGTTAGCGAGATGTTCCTGCCCGCCGATTTGCTCGTGATGTCGATGGCGGAGTTTGATGTTATCCTGGGTATGGACTGGCTTACGGAGTATTATGTCATCTTGGACTGTGCCGTTAGGACAGTCACGTTTCATATTCCCGGCTTGCCAGTGTTCAAGTTCGATGTCGAGCCCAGAGGAGAGCCGTTGTCCAGTTTATTGGCTTGTGTCATCGAGGATTCTGTGGCAGGGTGTATTGAGCAGCTGCCAATTGTTTGTGAGTACTCGGATGTATTCCAGGAGATCCCGGGTTTGTCACCGCATCAGCAAATTGAGTTTTAGATTGATTTGGTGCCCGATACTGCGCCTATCTCGAAAGCCCCCTACCAGATGACATCGATGGAGTTGAGGGAACTGCAGGAGCGGCTGGATGAGCTCCGGGAGTTGGGTTTTATTCGTCCCAGCAGTTTATCTTGAGGAGCCCCAGTATTATTCGTAAAGAAGAAGGATGGCTCGTTGAGGCTCTGTGTAGATTACCACGAGCTCAAAAGAGTCACTATCAAGAACCGATACCCGCTTCCCCATTAGATGATTTGTTCGACCAATTGTAGGGCACGTAGTTCTTTTCCAAGATAGACTTGCACTCCAGTTACCATCAGATTCAGGTCCGAGAGGAGGACATTCCAAAGACAGCATTCTAGACTCGCTATGATCACTTTGAGTTTCTGGTCATGTCATTCGGACTAACCAATGCACCCATCGTGTTCATGTAGCTAATGAACGAGGTCTTCCGGCCTTTCCTCGATCAGTTCGTGGTGGTGTTTATTGATGATATTCTTGTATATTCGAGGACCTGGGAGGACCATATAGAGCACTTGAAGATCGTGCTTGAGACCCTCCATGCTCACCAACTGTATGTGAAGCTAGAGAAGTGCGAGTTCTGGCAGGAGGTGAAGTTCCCCGGTCACGTGGTGACGAGGGAGGGTGTCGTTGTGAACCCCTCGAAGGTTGATGCAATGCGTCAGTTGGGACATCCCACGAATGCATCCGAGATTCATAGCTTCCTTGGTATGGCGGGATACTATTTACGATTCATCGAGGGTTTCTCCCATATTGCAGCACCACTGACCTGGTTGACGCGGAAGGGCGCTGAGTTTGTCTGGAGTGATGCATGTAAGGAGGCATTTATGGAGTTGAAGGACCACCTCACGTCTGCTCCTATCCTCACTCTTCCTGATAGGAGTGATGGTTTTGTTGTATTTACTGATGCCTCCAGAGTTGGCTTGTACTGTTCTGATGTAGTAAGGGAAGCCCGTGGCGTATGCCTCGCGCCAGCTCAAGGTCCATGAGCTGAACTACCCCACCCATGATTTGGAGTTAGTAGCGGTTATCTTCACACTAAAGGTGTGGAGGCATTATCTCTATGGGGTTAGGTTCGAGCTCTTCTCGGATCATAAGAGCTTAAAGTATCTATTTTCATTGTCTGAGTTGAACATGCGACAAAGGCGATGGATGGATCTATTGAAAGATTATGACTTCGACCCTCAGTACCACACGGGTAAGGCGAACGTGACGGCGGATACGCTCAGCCATCAGCCACAAGGCCTGGTGGTACAGATGATGGTTCAACAGTGGTAGATACTCGAGGATGTTTTGGAGTTTGACTTTGAGTTTAGTCTGCATTCTTCCATGGTTCAGCTTTAGAGCTTGTCGATTCAACCCTCTTTGGTCACTAAGGTGATCGAGGCTCAGCAGACGGACAAGTCACTTTAGGAGTATTGAGCAGAGGCAACATCCATGAAGCAATCAAACTGGCAGATTGGTTCTGATGGTGGATTACGCTTTAGAGGCCGATTGTGTGTCCTAGATGTGCCAGAGTTGTGTCATGATCTGATGACTGAGGCACACCGATCGAGACTTACTATTCACCCGAGCTCCATGAAGATGTACAAAGATATGAGGAGGTAGTATTTTTGGTCAGGGATGAAACTCCAGATTGCTAGCTTCGTGGCCGAGTGTAACACTTACCAGCATGTCAAGGCCGATCACCAGAGACCCCCTAGTCCCTTGCAGTCGTTGAGCATTCCAATGTGGAAGTGGGAGCATGTGTCGATGGATTTCATCGTAAGTTTGCGGAGAACTCAGCGCAGTCATGATACCATCTAAGTTATCATCGATCGTCTGACAAAGTAGGCGCATTTCATTCCGATGCGTGCTTCCTGGACTATGAACTAGCTTGCAAATGGTATTTATCGAGGAGATAGTGAGATTGCATGACATTTCAGTTTCTACCGTATCTGACCGAGACCCTAGATTTACGTCTCAGTTTTGGAGTTTATAGCAGGTGATGGGGTCTACTTTGAATCTCAGCATCGCTTATCATCAGCAGACAGATGGGCAGACTAAAAGGGTCAACCAGATCCTTGAGGATATGGTCAGAGCCTATGTGATTGACTTTGCGGCCAGTTGGGACGAGCATTTGTGCCTCACTGAGTTCGCGTACAACAACAGTTATCAGGCGACTATCAGTATGGCTCCTTTTGAGGCACTGTATGGTAGACCGTGCAGATCTCCTAGCTGTTGGACCAAGGTTGGAGAGCATCGTCTCCTAGGTCCCGAGCTTATGTAGGAGACGTTAGAGATTATGGATATTATCAGGCAGAGGATGCGCACAGATCAGAGCCGGCAAAAGAGTTTTACTGTTCATCGATGTCAACCCCTCGAGTTTGCAGTTGGAGACATGGTATTTCTAAAGGTCTCGCTTATGAAGGGAATGGTTTGATTTGGAGTGAAGGGCAAGCTTGACCCTAGATTCATTGAACCTTTTGAGATTACCGAGCACGTGGGTGTTGTGGCCTATAGGCTTGCCTTACCTTCAAAGTTGTCCGCGATCCACGATGTGTTACATGTATCTATGTTGAGGAAGTGTGGGTCGGGCATCATTCCTGTGATTGATTGACAACCCCTTGAGGTCCTTGAGGATGCTTCCTACATCGAGTAGCCAATTCATATTCTTGATCGGAAAGAGCAAGTTCTCAGGACCAAGGTCATTCCCTTGGTGAAGGTGTAGTGGGGTCACCGTTCGGAAGCCAAAGCATCTTGGGAAAGTGAGGCCGAGATTCGAGAGCGTTATCCCCATTTGTTTGATGTTTGATTGTTATATTATTTTCCGTATTGTCTTCTCTTGTGCTTATTAATATATATATATATATCATGATGTTTATGCATGTTTGTTATTTTAGTTTTGGCAATTTCGAGAACGAAATTTCTCTGTTGGTGGGGAGAGCTGTAAGACCCTACTTGTGTGTGTGTGTGCGCATTTAGTTCCTCTAGGTCCCGCGGTCTTACCGATCGAATTCTGGTGACCCGCAACCTTTGGGTAGTGTTTGTAGTTGTCCTTAAGTTCAGTCACTTATACCTGACTTGGATCAACCCGAATTTAGTGTCATAGCGACTGCGTCATCGTTGTGATTCCAACGTCGCGTCTCGTGCGGCAATCCAAGTTGTACATCATGAGATATGGGGCATACACCATGCTGGACCATTTAGTATGATTGTGAAGCCCACCTAGGTGGTGTGCATGTTCCCCAAGGTGGCCCACTCTATTGGACATTTTCCATTGCTTACATTACCCACACCACCAACACTACCTACACCTAGCAAGTGATGATGAGTTCTCTTATCAAGAGAGCTCCTTTTTCACTCTCCTATGCTAAAGTGATTTTTCCTCTTCCCTAAACCTGAATTTTCTAAAATTTCTCTTCTCTAGGGAGAGAGAGAGAGAGAGAGAGAGAGAGAGAGAGAGAGCCTCTTTCTAGAAATTTAATCATTACATTGAATAAAACCTTATTTGCTAGCAATTTTCACTTCATTTCTCTCCTTTCCTCTCTTATCCTCATCTCTCCTTCTCCCTCTCTACCCTTGGGACGTCCCACCCATCTCCTCATTTCCAGCCCCTTACACCCTCTAAAACCCTCTCATCTAACCCTTCATCTCCAATCTTAACCCTTGATCCTTGGAGCTTGAAGCCTAGAGAGCCTATTGGAAGTAGTTTGGTGTAGAACTATTGAGGTGGTGTTTTTAGTTAGGAATTTCTCTTCTACCTTCTTAGATCTTTCATTCGCACCTTGAGGAGGTTGTGGTCCCACCAAATGATGGTGCAGGTCCCCAAGTGTCCATGGATGAGGCCTATGGCTAACCATCTTGCATGCATGTTCCATTGATGGGGCCATTCTCCATAGACCCCATCACAACCTTTTTCCCTTCGATCCATGATCTTGAGGGGTCATCTAGACCCTAGACCTTGGTGGGGATGGCATCCCCACCTTATATATGAAATTTTATTGCATGCATGTCTATGATGTAACTTGTACATGAACATAGTGGAATGTTTATGATGAAGGGAGGGCCTCAATGGTGGCGGAGACCCTCTCTTGTGGCCGGATCTTGCTCTATTTCTTCCTTTTCTTTATTTTCCCTTACCTCACTATCTGATCTCTGTATGTGTGGCCCACTTAAAGGCCTTGCAACATCTAGACCATCCAAACATAGTGGACTCCCAGTGCAGTCCACACTAGGGACGTTGGTGCTCCTTTTGCCCCATATATGATGCATGCAACGGATTTTAGGGTGGGAATATGGCTTGAATATTTGTGGGGCCCACTAAGGTGGACCATAGCACCAAGTTTGTAAGGTAATCTCCCTTTTATTTGACTTATATACTCAGATCATTCCATGTATATATTGTTGTCCAGAAAGTTTCTGGTTGTTTTTGGACCAGATCTTGGGACTGTTTGGGGGATCTTTCTTACCCATCAAATATTATTTTCTATAAGGTAAGGATCCCACCTAGATGTCCCCCAAATTTCAACCCCATCTGACTTTAACTAAGGTCCTAAAGGTGTGGACCAAGTGGGTGGGGTGGACAGTCCAGATTTTCTAGACTATCCAACAACATTACAGTTTAGAAAACTTAAAATATAAAATAGCTTTTGAATAGGTGGGCGACTTTGGTGGACCCTACCTTGTACTATACATATGTGGGGATGTTAAAATCAAATTTCCCCAATTTTTTGAGACCTTGAGCCCACCCCATTGGGTACTCAAAACAGGGTCAGCCATAATTCTGCACTAACCAAATTTTTGGACAGCTTGTTTTATTTTAATTCATAAAAGTAATTTCCAAGCTCAGAAAAATCTAAAATTTTAACTGAAGGTGGCCCACCCCTGGTAGGACCCACTTACTGAATTTCGGGCCCAATAGACCACCAAGGGATTTATAGTGAGGGTTGGACCGGCCCACCAGGCTGGACACCCAAGGCTAGGACATCCAGCATGGGCTCGCCGTCCACCCCTTTTTGCGGCCCACCATGATGTGTGTTTTCTCCTCCCTGGCCTTCATTTGTGTGGCCCACTTATGAATGGTTCATTTAAGTGTGAAGTACATGTGGTGGGGCTCGCCTTTTGCTAGCACATGGGCTGGGAGTCCAGCCCATTGGGACGCCTAGGCCCATGTGGGACGCCCCATGTGGACTACCTGCTGGACCTTAGTCCAGCAGTGTGACCCACCTTTTTCCCCAATTAATGTGATGTAATCTATAACGTCCCAAATTTTTTTAACCTAGAGATGGACGTCCTTAGGCAATGGGTCTATCAGAACACCTTATCGACTTCTCAAAACTAAATCCCAAAGTCTCAAATTCCCTTTCGACCCATCTCTTTCAAAATCTCACTTTTCATCACCTTATTCTTCAAATTTTTCTAAGTACTTTCATATTAGACACAAATCCTAAAGCTCAAAGGATGAAGAACTATAATTAAACTAAAATTTACTATAAATAGTAAAAATAAAAATAAAATGGACTTTAGACCATTAACCTGATGGAATCTTGGGAAATAACTAGGTTATCTGGATATCTTAGCTTCTCCTACCCCAAAATCATATATTTCATTTCGAATAACTCATTCCAGTTTGTAAGATATACTCGTTTTAAGAATTGAGGGGTAGAATCACCACCAGGACCACTAGAGGGGCGTAGCGCCATTGCCTGGTCGACGGCGCGCCACCGGTGCATCGAATTTCGGTGGACCCTCGCTGGAATTTTCTACGTTTTTATGTCAATTTCAAAAAGTCATATCTCCCTCAATATAATTTTGATTTAGGTGATTCAAAAGCCAGATTGAAGCTTAATAGGTCTAGTTTCATATAAAAATAAGTAAAAAATAAAATAAAAATTTTAATATAATTAAATCTAGGTTGATGTGACAACTATCTAAAAATTATTAGTTTGGATAGCTGCTACTCTAGAATTTTTAGAATTTTTCTAGAACACAAAATTTAATGAAATTTACTAGAGATAAAGTAGACTTGATGATGAACTACTAAAAAAAATAATTAAAATAATATACTAACTAAAAGTGCCAAAAAAATATATAACTACCCGAGGACCACATCCTGTAGTATAATTTAGGCAAAATTTAGTTAAGTATTAAACTAAATAATCGGTGGATTTAGCTTGGACCACCATCTTCACAAATGAGAAGACTTAAATTAAGTATCACTGACTCAATCTCGTCTTAAGGCCTAGGAGAAATCCCAAGAGCCTATCGCTCTTGGGAGTACATTGAAACCTCGATCAGACTTAAACCGCGCATCGAAAAGCTGATGACCGCGAAACTATAGGGTTATGTCCGTCCTACTGGGCTAGACGACCAGCATGGGAATCGAGCCCAGATAATGTCCCAAAGTGTATAACTTGAGCCATGAGCAAAGTGTGTGAGAAACACGAATATCTTTAGAAAACATAATGAAACTTAAGTGAATTGGGCCATTCGTTCACGCGTGAAATTGGGGATTTCAGACTGTCAGTTTCTAACCTAACTTCACCCATGGGAAAAGGAAATTTTCCTGCACATATCCGTATACTTATGGCCCTGATCGAGTAAGCATGACTGTTGATCTAACACGGGTCTCCCATGGTCGATCTGCTTATCAGATCGCACCGAAATCACATCTTATCATAGATCCATTGTCAGGAAACTTACCCTATGATATAGGTGAGTAATGGACCTCCCGATGAGCCCCGTTCGTAAGAAACAGTCACACTTTAGATATAAATTAAGTATAGCATGGCACTAGGGCCATTCGCATCACTTCTGGGCCTATATATAGCCCTTAAACCACCCCATTTCTATTCCATACGAATTTCTCTAACCCTAGGAACGAGAAGAGAGAAAAAGAGGAGAAAAGAGGAAGGAGAGGAGAGAGACTTTGGGAGATCGTTGCTAGGATTCTCTCCCACTACTCCACGCATTGAATCACCTTTCCACTTCACTACACAATCATTTTTGGGTTCGATTTGGGTAAGAAAACCTAACCCTAATCTTGATTTAGAGATCTAAATAGAATAATCGATGAAATAGGTAACCTATTTCATTGCTTAGGTGCCTGACATTCCATTTTCAAGAACGTAGGATTCGAACCGTGTTCGAATCGAGTATTCCGATGAAAGGTGTAGACTATAAATGTTTAGGTTATGGTTTTCAATGCTTTCAATGTCAGTAATGATTTATGTTTGACTTGATTGTTATCATATTGTCTTAGATACGTCGTTGTCGATATAATATACATGTGTGAACTATGTAGTACAAAATATGCATCTCATGTGTTTGTTGAAATGTTTGTATGAACATGTAAATATGATTTGTGTTTGCTAGGACTACTAAACTAGGATTCATCATTGTCATATGCATGCTGACCTCTCTGTGTAAGGATTTGCTAAAATATATGTTGTAACTAACCTAATTTATGTATTTGGTGAAGTGTAGTCTAAGTGTTTGATGAATTGTCTGAATGAGAAATTGTTAATGATTTGTATGTATTACGAGTGTTAAGATAGGATTCTTTCTTGCCTTGTACATATGTATAGTTTCTTTCATGAAATTATATTTGCCTCTATGCAAATGATGATTGATAAAATGCTAGTATGTGGTAATATGATCAAGGTGTTTAATGAAACGCTCAAATGAGGATTTCACTTGGATTGTTTGTTAAATGCTGAATTGATTGTCATATGTATATAATTGCTGCATTTAAGTAAGACTGGGGCTATAACCTAGCCGAGGCAATCGGTAACAATTCCCATTCGGGTGGCTGAATTAGTCTCACCACATTGGGTAATTCGACGAATCCAGGTCGCACAACGAATGTCGACCGTGGTTAGGCCACGAGGAGTGCTTATGCGCTCCATGTCTATTAACTCAGCGTGTGCTTAAACTAATCGAATCTACCTAATAAACCGATCGACTTATTGTGTGTTTACCATGTATGGACACTATTGCTTGAATCTAAGGTACCCCTTCCAATGTGAAAACTCACTTTAACCATGGTACCACGATCCGCTAAGACTCATGAGCTGGGTATGGTGGTATGAGACACCGTGGTCAAGCTATCGGCCTATACTGGGGTGACAAGCCTCCCCGTAGTGACTAGTGAGCAACCCAAACTCGTGAGCTAGGTATGGTGGTATGGGACACCGTGTTCGAGCTGTCGGTCTATGCTGAGGTGATAAGCCTTCCCGTACTGACCGTGAGTATAAACTTTTGAAGTGCCTATCGACTACTTTTCATTAGGAGTGATGCCCTACAACTTGCCTATCGTATGTGGTTAACTAGGATTGATGACCCTAGATGGATCCTTTGTTTGGGTTAATGATATAAAGGGAGGTACCTTAGCTTCCCAAACCTGCTGTATGAATAAGCTTAATTAAGTACTTAGCTAACATGACCATGCACCACATTGCTTATGCTTTGGCAAGGAAGGTACACTTTAAGGAGGTTGTCATGTGCAAACATGGTTATCGGAGTTGCTTATGAGGGAGCTTTATACGAGGGCATGCATTATTACTGCACTCCATTCCTGCATTAATAAGAGTAGTTATGAAGTGAATGTTGTATTGCTTTATCATTACTACTTGATTGACTTGATAACATGTTAACCTTTACCTTATAGTACCATTGAGTTGGCCACTCATTCCCACTCTAGGACGGTGTTTTAAAACACCTACCAGACTCTGGTTTAGATGCAGGTAACGATGAAGTCTATGCAACGAAGCAGGACTTTATGGATGAGGAGGAAGAGTTCTCCTACTTTCAGCTCTTGGGCAGGTCTATGTAGACCTTGTGCCGATGCGCAGGGACTACAAGGATATTTGGCTTAGTTGGACACATTTACTTTCCTGCATTTTGTTATTTTGAAACAATACATGTATATATTAAACCCGGTTACGTAATCATACTCTGGAGGTTTGTGAAACTCCCACATGCTTAAATATATATGGTTTAGACTTGCGCTTGCTTAATTTAATTATATCTGGAGTATGATATGTTGTTTTATCATAATCTCACTCATGGTTAACTCTTTAATATGGACAAAATCTGAACATCATCATCCATACTGCATAAGTGATGTTCTGGATCTCGGGAGTAAAGCTTTACTCGATCTTCGAAATTCAAGGCGTTACATAATCCTATGTGGTGGGGCCCTCTGACTTGATGGCTGGACTACTTGGATGATGTCCTAATCAAATGGATCATTTTCTGGGCTCCAACAGACCCATAAACCTGTTGGGTTAAAAATCTAGCAATGTGTTGTAATTATGCTTGGGTTTCGGGCTAAAATTTTGAGAAGTGGGGCCCACCACATTGTGAGTACTTAGAAAAAATAAATCATGCTTTAAATCTCTAATTTTTTGGGCTTAATTAGTGAATCTTTTAGGCCCACCATAGTCGGATGTTAATGGACCCATGTATGTAGCTAGTTGTTAGATTCTTTAGGCCCATATATGGCTGGAACTTTCTAGAAAGGCCCCTTGGACCCTTAGGCCATTTTTACCATATCATTGTGATGGGTTTATGGGCCGGATTACACAAGTGGTTGGGCCCTTAGTTGCCCACCAAATCAACTTTATCCAACTCACTTGACTTATACATGTGAATTGCCCATGTGATTTGAGTAATGGGCTGCCCACTAGGACCACCACAATATGTGGACTAATGACCCTTATGATTGGGCCCAAACATTACTTATGGGCCCATGATATTACATATGGGTTGGGCTATATATGTTGCCCTCTAGGCCATGTACTGGTATAGGCCTTGGGCCTTGATCCACGATTGATTAGAGATGGGCTATCTCTTGGGGACCAGTTGTGGTTGGAAGTCCACATCGGTAGTCCTAAGGTAGGCCCATGGATTTCTATGGGTGGTTAAAGGCCAACCATAGACCCTTACTAGGACCGTTCATCTATTTAGGCCCTTATCATTATTCTCTTTAGTCTTGTGGGCTACCCTAAACTATTGGGCCACCACTAGAGGTTGACTCCTTAGAGAATTTGTCTTTAGTACTTAGACTTAGTCCCTCCTTAGAAAGGAGGTGTATGCTATGACATCATCGTCGTATGGCGCATCTAGTTCATCCTCATGACCCATACGCATCATTGTGTGATTGGATTTACATTGTATGTGGTCATTGGGTAGATGTGGTAGAGGGATGGAGTTTTCCCTTCTATGCACATTGTGTGCTTGGAGTAGGTGCATGATTGGTGTACGTGATTCATGCATCGAGCATCACATCTCATAGATATTATTGCCCCTGCTTCATCAGGGCCGATGCCTCCACTGGTATATGGTGGATGGCCATTTGTGGATACTGAAAACACTATTCAAGCATTTGGGGTGCATAGGATGCCCCTAGTTGAAAGCCCCAAAACCTTCAAGGTACCTAAAAGACACCTCAACGCCGTGACCGAGTGAAAATTATGAGCGCCCAAGTGCCTTAAACCGTTAGGCCGCATCTCCCACTGTCATGTAGTCGGTTGAGATGGGATGTAGCCTTACCCACCTGAGAGAGAGGGTAATAGTTAAGTTGAGTCTGACCAACTCATGAATGGGTCCGCGACCATCGAGCCTCGCTGGTGATTGGATGTCTACAGGTGGGTAATGAGGTCTCCTACGCTCATTTGACTGTTTGGGTCTGTAAAGTAGCAGTCATCCTGCAATGTACTTGACCCCAGTAGATTCCTTATGATGAAACTGTACTTGATATGTGGATTGAATATGAGAACTGACATTACTTCGCATTGCATTTGCATCGGCTGTATAAGCCTTATATTGCATCGCCTTGGTAGGGCGCCCAGTACTCATGTATCGCATTACATAGCCTTGGTACGGCTCACTACATTCATAGCTTAGCCTCGGTACTGCTAGTGGCATTGGTATCATTTATATTTCCTTCTGTATTCTCCCTTATCTTCTACTAATCACCATTGTCACACACCTTATACTACCCTTAAGCTTTTTATAAGCTTATGCATGATTGATGCGTGCAGGAGATCCTAGGTCAGCGCAGTAGCGGAGGAGCCATGGATTTGGTTGGCGCAAGCTGAGGACCAGTTGCAGACCTTTCCTTCCCTCTTTCTACATTATGTAATTCCTTTTGAACTTTGTACTTGTAAAATTTAAATTCATAGTGGATTTTGCAGTATGTTCCTTAGTTTATTTCTGAGATTTACTTGCTATGATCTTGGGTATGTTCTATTGGATTGGAATTGTAATAGGGAAATCCTCCTTGTAGGATCCCATGATCGGAATCCTGCCTCATGAGCCGAGAATGGGGTGCTACAGAGGCTGTTGTAGCCAAAACTGGCTATCGGGTTCCTTGTGAGCCCGATCACCGAGTCTGGTGTGTGACAATTAACCTTCTTTCCATAATGTTAACCATAAGCATTACCTAAAAGTGGATAGATCAACATAAGTTACCGATTCCGAACCTATCTTTTTTTCACTTATTTTTCTATCTTTTTGAATTTACATTGATGTCATGCACACTATTTATTCTTCTTTTCCTTCTTTTTTTTATTGATTTCTAATTAAAACACATACCATAAGTAGCTATTTTCGATTTCACTATTTTTTTAGCTAGTCATTTTCTTCTTTTTATATCAAGATAGATAAGGATCTCCAACTTTATTCCTAGCACTTTTAAATAATCATCAGCCTAAAATTAAGAGTTCAAGTTAACTTCATAGAATATGAGTTAGATGTGAATTATGAACTAGACTCAATTAATATTTAAACTTTCTATTATTCAATTCATTAAGAAGAACTTATTCAAAAATTTACTAATTAACTAAATCCTAGATTTTCAAAATTTTATTCTATATCTTATCACAATAAATCAAATATATTCAATTACACAGAATTTTAATCTTCAAAAAGAGTTTTGAAACTAAAATTTTTAAATTTTTTTACAAAAGTTGTTTCTCAAGACTAAGAAAATACTGATTAGTTCATCTAATCTCACCCCAACCTAAAATCTACATTGTCCTCAATGTAAAAGATATGCAATAAAATCCACATAAGATAACAAAAGAAAAGAGGAATGAGTTAGAGAGATAGTACCTGAGGACTATCAATGAAATTTTATGAAGTCTTCATCATCTAAAGGGATCAAAACCAAAACTAGAAAAAGTTTAGCTATTCTAATCCTAACCTACGAAAACAATAAATGGATAAATGGACCTTCATCAGACTAGAAGGTCAGTCTTGATAGACAGGATCAATCAGAGTGAAGGACATATCATCTAAATCAAATTTCTCAAAGAATGGTTTAAGATGATGACCGTTTACTTTGAAGATGTTACTATTTATTGGGTTTTCTATCTTGACAGCCCTATGAGGATAGATCGTTTTGACTTTGAAGGGGTCGGTCCAACGAGATCTTTATTTTCTGAGCAAAAAACTGAATTCTAGAATTATACAATAAGATTTTCTGATTTGGTGTAAAAGATTTTTGAATAATGTTCCTGTCATGGAACACCTTCATTCTCCCCTTGTATATCCTAGAATTCTTGTATGCATCATTATGGATTTCTTCTAGTTCATTTAATTATAATTTATGCAACGAGCTGGCTTTGTCCATATTGAAGTTAAAATTGTTTATATCTCAATACACTTTATACCCCAACTCAACGGGCAAGTGGCAAGCCTTCTCATTAGATCTGGGCAAAACAGATCCGATTTGGTGGATCCGACCCGATCAAACCCTATTTAACTCAATCAGAACATAACTGACGATCTGGATCGATGCAGATTGGGTAGCCCCATCTAGATCTGAAATATTTCCGGATCGAGTTTGGATTGTCCATGATCCGACTCGACCCAAAAACCCTATCCGAATGGATCCAAACCGATCTGATCCTACTCAATCTGGAGTAGTTCTTATTAATATTTCTACTTTTTCCCATGGTATGGTTCACTTGAGCTTTAGATATGCATCAATTTTGGGTTCAACCACTAAAATGATCTGCAAAAATGAATGGACGGCGTGGATAAACTACATCCATTCAAGGTGGGCCCCAACAGAGTTTAGGGTGTACAAATGGAAGATGATTTGTTGGTGTACCGCACACAGCTATGTAGACAACTATGTAGCTGGCTATGCATCTAGCTATAGGTACATGTCCTGCCAAGACGAGCACTAATGCTCCTCGAGCTGTGAGTTGTACGAATGGTTCAAAGGAGATCATAGTTATATTGCTCCAGCATGATGTATGTGTTTCATCCATTCTGTTCATCCATTTTACAGATCATTTTAGTGTTTTGTACAAAAAATGATAAGGATGTAAGTCTTAGGTGGACCACACCACGGGAAAATAATAATAGTTGGATATCCACCATTATAATCCTCCTAAGGCGCACTGTACTGTTTATTTGACATCTAATCTGTTGATTAGGTCATAAGGACCTAGATGAAGGGAAAAAAAAATATCAGCTTGATCAAAAACTTTTATGGCCTTCAAAAGGTTTTTAATGGTCAACGTTCATTCAACACTGTTTCCTATATAATGTGGTCCACTTGAGATTTCGATATACATCATTTTTTTCATATAATATAAAATGACATGTAAAAATAGATGGAGGGCATGGATGGAACACATACATCATGGTGGGGACCACAAAGCACTGACCACCAGCCATTGGTTGGTGGCAGGGGGAGTAGCCAATCCACCTGTCGTCTAGCACACCTCGAGCTCCGAGTTATACGAATGGTTCAAAGGAGATCAAAGTTATATGGGCCTCACAGTGATGTGTTTATTATATCTACACCGTTCATATATTTTTAGAGACCATTATATAGCATTATCCAAAAAATGAATAATATTCAAAGATCATCTGGACCACACCACAGATAGCAGCAGAGAATGATTTTTACCATTAAACAATTCGTGTGGCCCACTTGATAGTTAGATCTGTCTTATTTTTCTTCTTAAGCCTTAAGACGAGCCCGCCAAATGGATGGACGGTTTGGATATAACACATACCCCATATTCAGGCCCACATAACTTGGCAACGTCAATCTAAAAGTCACCTGTGCAACAATGTAAACTGTGCTTGCATGAAAAGCAAGTTTAATTTCATGTAGTGCACGATCCACAATCCAATAAAAATGTTCATACGGTGGTTAGAAAGTTCACCAGAGCTATGTGGGCCCACCTTGATGTATATGTTTTATCTAAGCCGTTCAACCATTTTGTCATATCATTTTAGTCATTAAGCACAAAAATAAGGTATATTAAAGGCTGAAGTGGACCACACCATATAAAGGAGTTGGATTAAATTTATGCCATCCGAATCATACCTAACTCGATCTAAATTGGTTTCCCTGACTAAGTCGGACTTGGTTCGGGTCAGCCCAACCATACATCAGATCGGTCCGAGTCAGGTGACCTAGACTCAGACCTAGATCGAATCAAAGTCGGATCAAGCCATTGAGATTTCGATTCGGATCGAGTTGGATCCAACCTGATCCGATCCGGACCGATGCCCAGCTCTACTTCTCATAGACAGGTTTAAAGGGTGACATACCAATATGGGTTTTATATGTTGTACGGTAAGCCCACAATTTATCAGTCAGTTGAAGTGACCAATCCTTACAATCTAGGTTAACCGTTTTTTAAAGAATTTTTTTATTTCCCTATTTGAAATTTCAGTGTGACCGCTTGTTTGAGGATGATAGGGGGTGCCCACTTTGTGCGAAATTTCGTATTTCTTCATTAATGCTTCAAATGGTCTATTACAAAAGTGAGATCCTCCATCACTTATAATGACTCAAGGTGTTCTGAACTGGGATAAGATATTTTCTTTCAAGAACTTAATGACCATGCAATGGTCATTATTTCAGCACAGAATTGCCTCGACCCATTTGAGGACATAATTCATAATGAGTAATATGTATATCTTTCTAAAGGATTGGGGGAATGGTCTCATGAAATCGATGCCCTAGCAATCAAATGCTTTAATGATGAGAATAGGGTTTAGAGGTATCATATTTCCTCAGGATAGTCCTCCTAATATCTGATAACACTCACATGCTTTACAAAATTCGTGTGTATCCTTAAACATAGTGTGTTAGTATAAGCCGCACTTTAAAATTTTTGTTGTGGTTGTCATAATAGAGAAGTGACCACCACAAGCATCAAAATGGTAAAAGAAGATGACACTTTAGTGTTCATTATCAGGAACACATCTCCTAATAATTTGGTCTGGGCAATATTTAAATAGATGTGGTTCATCTTAAAAGAACGTGTGTACCTTGGCAAAGAATTTCTTCTTATCTTGTGTAGTCTAGTGCGTAGGCGTGATACCTGTAGCAAGATAATTAGCAATATCAGCAAACCAAGGTAATTGGGTGACTTTAAAGAGTTGTTCGTTAAGGAACATGTCATTGATAAGTGTCATCTCCATTGAATTCGATAAAATAAGTCGGGGGAGATGGTCAGCCATTACGTTCTCTACTCCTTTTTTATCTCATATTTTTATATCAAATTCTTGGAGTAGAATTATTCATGTTAACAAACGGGGCTTAACATCATTCTTAAAAAGAAGGTACTTCAACGCTGATTGGTCGGTGAAAACAATGATCTTGGATCCTATTAAATAGGACCTAAACTTGTCCAAAGTAAATACTATGGCTAATGTTGAGTGTCAAATATTGCATATTTTCCCTTAATTATATCTTAGTTTTAGGAACATGATAATGCTTAATGGTATATTTTATACATGCTTTTGTTGCAAGGTGAATATGAGAGCTTGAATTGAAAAGAAGGTTAAAAGCATGGATTTGATGCTCAAGAATCACCAAGGCAAAAGTGGGATCTTAGGAGACCAAGAACGAAGAATTCACATGCTAAAGATCCAAGAAAACCAAGTACAAAGGATGAAGAAAAGACTTAAAAGAATGCAGAATCTGTAGAAGAAAAATAGACAGCTCGGTCTGCCTGAACCCATGTTCAGTCCGACCAAACTCGTACAAAATAGTCTAGTGGCTAAAGATGAAATTTAGAAGCTAATTTGGTTCGACCAATAGACAATTCAGTTTAACCGAAATGAGGATTCAGTGCAACCAAAAGTGGACAAAAAGCCCCATCGAAGAACGATGAATTTTAGAGTTAATTCGGTTCGACCGAAGATTAATTCAGTCCAACCGAACCCAAGCTCAGTCTAACCGAAATCGAGCAACTGACAAGAAAGAATCCTGTCAAGCTTTAAACTCGACTTCGGTCCGACCGAAGGTAACTTTGGTTCGACTGAAGGTAACTTTGGTTCAACCGATGCGTAACGTGACTGCGTAAATTGAGGTGGTTTCACGACCGGATTGCGGAAATTCCAAGTTGGTGCGTAAGGTGGAGCTTCACAATTATAAATAGGAGTCCTTAGGATGTTCCTAAGTATCTTCTAGGGTTCAAGGAGTGGATCTAAAGGGTGGAGAGCCGACGCCAAGAGGTTTTCTTCTTCTTCCTTAGTTTATTTTCCTGTTTTGTTCAAGAGATTTTGGTTTAATCATGTTTATGGTTAACTAAACCTCTTTGCTAGGGCTAAGAGGTGAAGCTTGTAGCGTGATTAATAAGTTTATCTTACTTTGATTTCTGTTTATATTGAACTTCATTGGTTTCTAGTTGATTTTAAGGAATATTTTCAGTTTTCTATTGTTTATTGTGACCCAAATTATAATAGACACTGCGATAACTTTAATATCTTCTTTTCCTATTTGAGATTGTGGGATTGGTAAATCCTATTGTTCACCATCATCTCCTGGGCATGGTAGGGTGATGGAATCCCTTATAATCATCACAATTCTCATTTATTGAGGCTAGTTCAATGAAAAGTTTAGAGATTTGATCATCTCTTTTTCCAATTGGATAAGATAGGACTCTAATTCTAATTCTACCTCTTGAATCAAGTAAGGTAGCATCTTGATAGCTACAAGTGGATCCTTGGCACCCTAGTTCCCACCTTTAAATTCACAAGTTTCGATTACATTATTCATAATTACTCTCTCTATTATTTTATATTTAGATTTAGATCTTCTTCTAGTTATAGTTTTAGTTATTTTAAAAAATGTACAAGATTAGTCCCTATAGATTCGACCTCAGTCTCACCGAGATTATTACTACATCGCGACCCTACACTTAGGGTTGTGAACAATTAAGAGTTCCTTTTCCGTAGTGGAATAATTTACTTGTGCAGAGTTTAGAGTTCTACTCATGTAGTGTATAATGCAAAGCTTCTTCTCTTTTCTCTTGCTTAACACCGCCCCAATAGCATAGTTGCTTGCATCGCACAGTCTCAAAAGGTAAACTCCTGTTAGGTGGTTGCATAATGGGAGTGCTAGTCAACATGCCCTTTAACTTGGTAAAATCTTTTTGACATTCTTCACTCCACTCAAAGGGAGTATCCTTTTGAAGTATATTGCACAAAGGACGAGAGATGAAACTAAAGTCCTTTATGAACCTTCAGTCAAATCCGACATGTCCTAAGAAGGATTGCACGTCACGTATGCTCGTGGGTAGAGGTAGGTTTGAGATTAAGTCAATTTTGGCTTTGTCTACCTCAACTCCCTTGGACTAAATAATATGTCCAAGGACTTTTCCCTTCTGAACCATGAAATGCCACTTTTTTTCCAATTCAGCACAAAGTTCTTTTATTTGCATCTTTTCAGCATAAGTTTAAGATTATCAAGGAAGTTTCTGAAAGACATACTAAAAACAGAGAATTCGTCCATGAAAACCTCTAAGAATTTCCCCACCATGTTAAAGAAAATCTCAACATGCTTCGTTGAAAAGTGATGGGAGCATTACATAGTCTGAATGACATCGTTCAGTATGTGAAAGTGCCAAAAGGACATGTAAATGTGGTCTTTTCTTAGTCTTCAAGGGCTATATCTATTTGGTTGTAGCCTGAATACCCGTCAAGGAAACAATAATAGGAATGACTGGCTAAGCTTTTTAAAATCTGATTAACAAAAGATAAAGGGAAGTGGTCTTTCCTTGTGACAATATTCAATTTTCAGTAGTCAATGCACATTCTCTAACTAGTAGTGACTGTAGTTGGCATGAGTTCATTTTTCACATTGGCTACAATGGCGATCCCGAACTTCTTGGCTACCACTTGAGTTGGAATCACCCATTGGCTATCAGATATAGGGTATATGATACCCACATCCAATAACTTTAACATCTTGACTTTAACCACTTCTTTCATATTTGGATTTAACTGACGTCATGGTTGTCTAGATATTTTTGCATTGTCATCAAGGTGAATGCGATGAGTACAAATCAAAGGATCGATTCCCTCAAGGTCCGTAATTATCCATCCAATGACTCATTTATGTTCCTTGAGAGTAAAAATAAGCATACTCTCTTGTTCTTCATTCAAGTGGGAAGAAATCACCATTGGATATATTTCATCTTGACCCAAATAGGCATATTTAAGATCAGTGGCAATGGTTTTAGGTTAATCTTCAACGCCTTAATATTAGATGGAAGAGGCTTTATGTTAGTTTATGGTAATCTTTCAAATTCCAGCCTCCACCGATTAGTTTCAAGTACCGGTGTAGCATCAAGTAAGGATCCATCTCCCTAATCATATCATCATTTAAATTAGGGGAGTGAACCAAGCACGTCTCTATGGTGTCAGAGTATAGAGTTAAAAGTGTCCTATGTTCCATGAATGAATCAATTAAATTTACATCATGGGCATCATCAACATCCTCCGACATCATGCTACACATGTTTGCGCATGTTGACTATGTTCAGCTCCAACATCATGTTTCCGAAAGTTAGTTTCATAAGCCCATTCTTGCAATTAATTATGGTGTTTGATGTAGCTAAGAATGGTTGGCCAAGGATGACATGAATTTGAGCGCTCGTATCAATGACGTGCTATGTATCTAAAATAATAAAATCTAATGGATAGTAGAATTTATCAACTTAGACAAGTACATCCTCTATCATTCCTCTTGGTATACGAGCCAAATGATCAACTACTTGAAGTGTGGTACTGGTGGGTTTTAATTCACTAAGCCCAAGCTATTCGTAGACCGAGTATGAAATCAGATTCATACTCATCCCCAAATCAAGTAGTGCATGTTCAATCTAGTGATTCCCAATCACATAAGAGATGGTTGGGCTGCCGAGATCTTTTCATTTCTGGGGCACATCTTGTTCGAGGATGGCACTCACTTTATCTGTCAAAAATATTTTCTTTTGAATGTTTTGTCGTCTCTTAGCCGTGCATAAATCTTTTAGGAACTTCGCATATGACGAAAAAAATTTTATGACGTCCAATAGAGGGATATTGATTTTCACTTATTTAAGCACCTCCAAAATATCTTACATATTTTAAAGAGGTTTTGGTGAAATCAACCTTTGAGAGAATGGTGTAATCAGCTTATATTGTTTTCTGATTATTTTTCATGTGTAGCATTGCTAGGTGCATCATTTCTCTCAGATTCTTTCGAGTCCTTAGGCTTCTCAGCTCTCATTGGGATGCTCGTGTCAATTACTTTTCCACTTCTAGGAGTGGTGATAGACTTAGCTTGCTCCACATGATGGTTCAAAGAGCTTGGGTCACTTAATCCACATTATTGTTTTGGATTAGGTAAAGGTTTGACTGGAAGAGTCTCTTTCTCCCTAACAACTAATTGTGAATCTATTCTTTGGATAAATGATGCAAACACTTCTAAGGATGTTCTGATATCATGGAATGCTTGTAATGTATTTTGGTTAAATTACTCTTGATTTTGAATGAATTTCTGAATTGTATCCTCTTGGGGTCTTTTCTCATTTAATGGATTGACGCTTGAAGGAAAAGCCCCTTGAGGATTTCTCTCTATATTGGTCATTTGCCCATTCCTCCAATTGAAGTTTTGGTGGTTCCTCCAACCAGAATTAAATATGTTTGAGATGGGAGCGCTGAACGACTATTGATAATTATTTACAACATTGGATTGCTCGTGTAACAACTCTTGGAATGTAGCAATTGTGGGACAATCCTACGTCAAGTGTACATTACTAGCACAAATACCACAAACAACTTCAACAGTCTTGTCAGATTTGACCGTTTCTACTTTCTTCAGTTCCATGGCCTCGACCTTTCTTGTGAGATTAGTCACCTAAGCATTCATATCGTCCTCCTCCCTTAAGATGTACACTATGTTTCGACAAGAAACGAATGTATTTTGATAGGGGGATTATCACTTAATAATAATAATAAAGAAAATACAAGAACATTTGTCATCAAATATTTTTTTATTCTGAAATTCATTTACATCCTCATATTTCCCTTGATTCCAATATAGAAGACAAAACACTGAATTTAATAGAGTTATATGGAATAATCCGAATGATGATTTCTGCAGCATTCCGTCTTGCGATGCACTCATTTCAATGAAATAAGTGTTGCATGGGTTTAACAATCCTTTATTTCTCCTTTAATTGATCTCAAATGATAATCTCGAAGGAGATGTCTGAATTCTATTGAAGATTGAGGATTCTTTGAAAGAATCGACAACATGAATATGTTGTATACATTATGCATGAACAATAGAGTCTTGTTGCACGAGCAGGCATAATGGATCTGTGTTGTGCGGGCAGGCGCAACAAAGTTCCTGCTTCTTCTTCCTTCTCCATCGTGGAGTTCCTTGAAGAGGTATCTAGACAACTTTCTCTGGGAGCTTCGAACTTGCATATGTCAAATGAGAAGGTTAAAGGGGTATTTATAAGCATTCGCATGTGTGAAGCCTTGATCCATGTGCCGCTAAACACTTGTAAGCTTGATCTGCGCATTACTCGCTCTTGCTGCGTGGCCACTCATTACGTAACTTAACAAGTCTCGCAACACACCTGTTACCCCCGCGTAATAGATCTCTGTCTTTTATTTATTTGAACATCTCTTTTTTACATTCTTTTCCACCTTTATGTCTTTATTTTTATGCTCCAACAGATGCCCCCTTGACCCTCTGTTGATTTTGCACAAAAGGAATGGAGGGTCAACTTTCTAAACACATTGTGGTGCTACAGGACTTGTGCGCTATTGGATCCGCCCAATGAGCAATCAGGTCCCACATAACAAGTAACCGTGCCCCAGGTTTGACGTTGCTTATAAATACCAATCATTAGTTAGTTCAAATAACTTCAATCCTCCCCTCGACTAGAGCCTTTTACGCACTGCATAGCTTCCACGCAACTCATTTCCTGCACACAACAGATCTTTCACGCAACACATCCTACCTTGCACAAATTTCTTTAAGTGTCGAAACTCTGCTGGATTTTCTTTGAAACTTATCATGGCTAGGATTAAGAAGACTTTTCGCCTCATCCGTGAAGACATACCCTCTCTTTCTCATCCTAAACTTCCGTTCTCGCTTTCTTCTAAACATACTCCTGAGCCTTCACCCCCATCTCCCATGCAGAAGGATTGCCCCAAAAAGAGGATAAGGGTGACAAGAAAATGACCAGATTTCTTCAAGGAACCGGTTCTTCCGAATTTTGATTTTTAGGATCGTATAAGCGCTTTGTCTACTCCAATCCACAATATTATCGTAGTCAGAGATATAAATAGGCCTCCAAGGCAAGGCAGAGAGATTAATTGGGAGATGTGGTTGAAATCAACTACGAACATATGTACTGACCATATACGTCCTCCTCCTAGGGATGATATGTGTTGAGTGTCAAATATTGCATATTCTCCCTATTTATATCTTAGTTTTATGAACATGATAGTGTTTAATGGGTTTATTTTATACATGTTTGTATTGTGAGGTGAGTTTAATAGCTTAGATTGAAAGAATGTTAAAAGCATGGATTTAATGCTCAAGAATCACCAAGGCAAGGGATGGATCTTATGAAACCAATATTGAAGATTTTAAGACCCCATGATTCAAGAAAACCAAGTGGAGAAAGAAGGAAGTCAAAAGTGTAAAGTGCAAAAATTTACAGAATCTAAACTTCACTGTCTATGTCATCAACTGCAGGTCGATGACATCGAAGCCAGTGTTTGATGACATTGAACATGGGTCAATGACATTGAAGAATTGCATGAAAATCAAGTTTGGTTACTGGACAAATGGGATGCAGTTCTCGATGACATCGAAGCCCTTTTCGATTGCTCGAAGACCTGCTTGATGACATCAAAGGTAGTTCGATGACATCAAGATTTTTGGAACAACTCGCTAGAACACTCTCGACACATTCTAGATTACTCGAACAACCTTCGATGACATCGAAGGTATGTTCGATGACATGAAAAGTTACGTAGTGCAAAAAGGCGCGAGTTCCAGATTCAAGTTACGTTCGATGACATCAAAAGTGTTACGCGGAGTGTGTAAATTTGAGGCGATTTTTGTTAAGGGTTTTATGAACATGATAATGCTTAATGTTCTATTTTAATCATGTTTGTGGTCCAAGGTGAATTCAAGAGCTTGGATTAAAAAGAATGTTAAAAGCATGGATTTAATGCTCAAGAATCACTAAGACCAAGAATGTAGAATGCACATACTAAAGATCTAAGAAAATCAAGTCAAGAATGAAGAAAATCGAAGTTTTGAAGTGAATTTGTGTGATCCTCGACCAGTCTTGGATCCGGCTTGACTAGTCTTGCATACGCTCGACCGGTCCTAGACTCTGCTTGACCAGTCCTAGCTCGAACAATCGAGCTACCTCGACTCGAACCCCAGTAACTAAAATTGCTAAAATCAGGTCATCCTCAACCAGTCGAAGGTGACCCTCGACCAGTCGAGGGTTGTCCTCGACCAGTCCTGGGTTATGCAAACAGCACACAAAGTGCAGAAATTTTAAGCGATTTCTAATATTTTCCAACTCAGTGCGAAAGTTTAAGGCCTAAAACTATAAATAGGGGTCCTTAGGACACCCCTAGGCATCATCTAGGGTTTGAGGAGTGGAGCAAAAACGTGGAGAAGCTATCGCCAAGAGTTTTTTTTCCTTTTCCTTAGTTATTTTTATGCTTTTATTAAGAGATTCTAGTTCAATCATGTCTATGGTTGGCTAAACCTCTTAGCTAGGGCTAAGAGGCGAAGCTTGTAGTTTGATGGGATGTTTCTATTACTTTGATTCATATTTATATTGAACTCTCTTTTATTCTAGTTTGATTATAAGGAGTACTTTTAGTTTTTAATGGTTTATTGTAACTCAAATTACAATGGATCTGCGATAGCTTTGAGTATGTTCTTTTCATGTATTGAGATTATGAATTCTTTTCACTTTGAGTTTGTTCACCATCGTCGCTTGGGCATGGTCGGATGATGGAATCCTCCCTAACTTTCACATATCTCTCAGATTGGTTTTGGGATTGGTAATCATGTTGTATGCCTTGTCTCCTGGGCATGGTTTTGTGATGGAATCATTTCCAATTCTCACACTTCTCATCCATTGAGAACTAGGTCAAAGGAAGTTCAGATTTAATTTTATTGAGATATCTTCCAATTGCATAGGATGGGACTCCAATTCCAATCGTGTGACTAAAATCAAGCATAGATCTTCGTGATCTCTACAAGTGGATCCTTGGAAACCCTAGTTTCCTACCTTCGAATTTCTTAAGTTTTTCATTAAATCTCTCACAATTATTCTCTATATTTTTAGATTTAGGTTTTCATCTTTTTCTAGTTCTTCTTCTAGTTGCTTTCAGAATACTCACGAGATTAGTCCCTGTGGATTCGACCTCGGTCTTACCGAGATTATTACTACATCGTGATCCTACACTTGGGTTTTGAACAAGTTTTTGGCACCGTTGCCGGGTATTAACGGTTGTGTTTTTCTAAGTTAGCTAGTTTTAGAATTAGGTTAAGATTAGGGTTTTTCTATTTTCTATTTTTAGATTAGGTTTGTTTTCTATTTTTAGAAACTTTCTAATTATAGGATTTCTTTTATTTTTGGGAACTAACTTACTTTCTAATTCTATGTTTAGAACTTTCCTAATTAGTTTTTAGAAACTTTCTATTTTCTATTTTTAAAAACTTTCCTTTTTCATTTTTAGAAACTAGTTTACTTTCTATTTTTATTTTTAGGAACTTTATAATTTTACAATTTCTATTTTTAGAAACTAACTTGTTTTGTTTTTTTTGTTTTGTAGAATTTTAATTAGGAACTTCTAATTTGGTAACTTCTTTCCAATTCCCTCTCTCCTTCTATTTCTAGATTTTTATTTCCTTTCTCTCTTTTAGGTTTAGGTTAGAATATGAAATTGAGGGCTAAAAGTGTTTCGTGCCCAAGTGGGTCCATGATAACACTCAACGTCTTTTCAGTGAAGGAGGATTGGTTGAGGGGTTATCTATCCATCACAGGATTACACACCACTCGAGATCCTCAGAGTTAATTGAGGTTATGGCTGCAAATCAACATGTCAATCAACCGGGAAGACAACCCCAACCTAGGGTTGAGGGAGTCTAGGATGAGAATGAGGTGTATTAAGCACCCCCGCCTCGTACTTTGAGATTATTTACAACCGTCAGGGGTGAGTACACCCTCATGCCTGGTTTTTCCATAAAATACAGGACATATGGACATTAAGCCAGGGGTAATCCAACTCCTTCCAAAATTCCATGAACTTGAATCCGAAAATCCATATTTGCACTTAGAAGAGTTTGATGAGATCATAGCCACTTTATATTTTTTTAACGTGTCCGAGGACACGGTCAGATTGAAACTCTTTCCATTTTCTTTGAAAGAGAAAGCTAAGATATGGTTGCATTCATTATGTTCCAAATCTATTGGCACATGGACTGACATGATAAGGGAGTTCATAAAGAAACTTTTTTTACATCATAAAACGAACACCCTTAGAAAGTCAATCATGAACTTTGCCCAAAAGGAGGATGAAACATTCTTCCAATGTTGGGAGCGGTTCAAGGATCTTGTCAGTTCATGCCGACAACACGGTTTTGAAACGTGGCACATTACACATTTTTTCTATGATGGTATGACATCTTCCCTATGCCAATTGGTTGAGACAATGTGCAATGGGGGATTCATGAATAAAATGTTGATGATGTGTGGGACTACTTGGATAGACTTGCTGAAAACGCACAATCATGGGACACTAACCCAAAATCAAGTACCACTTCTAGGCCCACTCAATCAAAGGAGAGGAGTGGATTATACCTTCTAAAAGAGGATGATGATATCAATGCTAAAGTGTTTAATCTCATAAGAAAATTTGAGACCATGGAACTAAAGAAGGATAAAGTTAAAGAAACTGTTTGCGGTATTTGTTCTTGCAACATTCACACAACTAAAAATTGTCCAACAATACCTGCCTTTTAAGAGGTGTTGAATGAACAATCCAATACCGTGAACAATTGCCAAAGACCTTTCAATGGACCTACCTCTAATATATACAATCCTAGTTGGAGAAATCATCCAAACTTCAGTTGGATGAATGGACAAACTGGTACTCCTCAAGGTTTCTTTAATCAAATTCCAAATTAAGTGAAACCTCAAGAGGATCCGGTTCTAAAACATATTCAAAACCAAGAGCTTATCACTTAGGGTATATTACAAACCCTTCGAGACATTTCAAAGGCCATATAAGGGCATGAAACAAAAATTCAATTGGGGAAAAAGGAATTCTTCCAGCCCAACCTTTCCCCAATCCTAAACCACAATACGAAATAAGTGATTCAAGCTCTTCAAATCAAATGGAGCAAGCTAAGTTTATCACCACTCTTAAGAGTGGGAAGATAATTGACAAATCTATTCCAGTAAGGACTGAAAAGTCTAAAGAGTCGAAAGAGGACAACAATGATAGACCTAACACTGCTCCACAAGAATTGGAACCAAAACTTTAAGGAAAGCTGATTGCCCCATTCCCCCAACGGTTGGTTGCACCAAAACCTCTCTCTAACTCTCAGGACATTCTAGAGGTGTTGAAACAAGTGAAGGTCAATATTCCTCTAATTGATGTCATAAAATAAATACCTTCATATGCCAAATTCTGAATGACTTGTGTACAACCAAAAGATGGTAAAGTATTAAAAAGAAAATCTTTTTAACTAAAAAAGTAAGTGCCATCTTAAAGCAAGATTTGCCACAAAAGTACAAAGATCTTGGTAGCCCAACCATTGCTTGCGTAATTGGGAACTACTGAATTGAGCATGCACTTCTTAACTTAGGAGCAAGTGTAAATCTGATTCCTTACTCGGTCTACAAACGGTTAGGTTTGAGTGAAATGAAACCCACCCTAACCACATTATAACTTGCTGACCACTCAGTTCATGCACCGAGAGGGGTAATTGAGGATGTGTTGGTCCAGGTTGACAGATTTTGCTACCCGATAGATTTTATCATCCAGGATATGGAACCCATCAGTAACATGAGCACTCAAATTCCCGTCATTCTTGGTCGCCCATTCCTTGCCACTTCAAACGTAATCATTAATTGCAAGAATGGGGTCATGGCTACGTCTTTTGAGAATATGACATTGGAGTTGAATATCTTTTTCAACACAAGCAAATAGTTAGAGGATGATGAAGATTACCATGACATTAACATGATTGACTCTTTCATGGAAGATAAAACCTTGATGACCTTATCCTCTAACCCTCTAAAGACGTGCCTGGCCCACTCCCATGATTTTGATGATGACATGATTAGGGAGATGGGTGTCATGCTTGATACTGTGTCAGTACTTGAAGTTAACCGGTGGAGGCCACAATTTGAAGAATTGCCCCAAACTAATGTAGTGTCTCTACTGTCTAGCCTCAAGGCACTAAAGCTTAACCTAAAACCTTTACCCTGTGAATTGAAATATGTCTATTTAGGTCAACATAAGACATACCCGGTGGTGATTTCCTCTCACCTTAAGCAAGAACAAGAAAGTATGTTCATCTCTACTCTCATTGAGCATAAGGGAGCCCTTAGATGGTTGATTGTGGATCTCAAGGGAATTGACCATTCGATTTATATTCACTGCATTTATCTTGAGGATAATACGAAGACCTCACGACAACCACAACATAAACTAAATCTAAACATGAAGGAGGTGGTTAAGGCCGATGTTCTTACACTATTGAATGTGGGTATCATATACCCTATATTCGATAGCCAATAGGTGAGTCCAACTCAAGTGGTTCCTATGAAGTTCAGAATCACCATCATAGCCAATGCCAATAATGAACTCGTGCTAACTAGAGTTACTACTGGTAGGAGAATGTGTATTGACTACAGGAAATTGAATACCGTTACGAGGAAGGACCACTTCCCTTTGCCCTTCATTGATCAAATCTTAGAAAGGCTAGCTAGTCACTCGTACTATTATTTCCTTGATGGGTATTCAGGCTATAACCAGATAGAGATAGCCCTTGGAGATCAGGAAAATACCACGTTCATATGCCCTTTGGCACCTTTGCTTACTGAATGATGCAATTCGGACTGTGCAATGCCCCCGTCACTTTTCAGCGATGTATAATGAGTATTTTTTTATATGGTGGGGTAATATCTAGAGATCTTCATAGATGACTTCTCTATCTTTGGTCCATCTTTCAATGATTTCTTAGAGAATCTTAAATGTGTGCTGAAAACATATAAACAAAAGAATTTGGTACTCAATTGGGAGAAGTACCATTTCATAGTTTGTAAGGGAATTGTCCTTGGACATATCATCTCGTCTAAGGGAATTGAGGTAGATAAGGATAAAATTGATCTTATCTCAAACCTACCTCCACTCAAGAACATACGAGACGTGCAATCCTTCCTAGGACATGCTGGTTTTTACAGGAGATTCATAAAGGACTTTAATCACCTCTTTCATCCTTTATGTAATCTACTTCAAAAGGATGTGCCATTCGAGTGGACTGAACAATGTCAGGCAGCTTTTATTAAGCTCAAGGGCATGTTAACCACTGCACCTATCATGCAGCCACCCGATTGCGATTGGAGCCTTGCTTTTAAACTTCTGTGTGACGCGTCTAACTATGCTCTTGGGGTGGTCCTAGGCTAGAGAAAAGACATGAAGTCCTATGTTATTCATTACGCAAGAAGAACTCTAAATCCTGCCCAAGTGACCTACTCTACTATGAAAAAGGAACTCTTATTCATAATGTTCGCTTTGGACAAATTTAGGTCCTACTTGATCGGATCCAAGATCATCATTTACACAGATCATGCGGCGCTCAAGTATCTTTTTTATAAGAATGATGCTAAGTCCCGCTTGATAAGATGGATCCTCCTACTTCAAGAATTTGATTTGGAAATAAAATATTAAAAAGAGAAGAGAATGTAGTGGCTAACCATCTTTTTTACCTTGATCTCTCTAATTCCCTTAAGATGACACATATAAATGACATGTTCCCTGACGAACAATGGTTTAAAGTCTCCCATTCACCTTGGTTTACTGATATTGCTAATTACCTTACCACAAGTTTCATGCCGACACATTGGACTACGCAAGATAAGAAAAAATTCTTCGTCGAGGTTCGTAAGTTTTTCTGGGATGATCCGTATTTGTTTAAATATTGCCCAGACTAAATCTTAAGGAGATGTGTGCCAAATAATGAACATCAAAGTGTCATCTCCTTCTGTCACTCTCAGGCTTGTTGTAACACCCCGGTTCCAGGAACCCGAGTACATTACTCGTTTCCAAAAACCCGAGCGTTAACCTCTGAAAACACCCAAATTCCATATACATTTTTTTCTTTTATCAGAGTTAATAATATAGCAGGATGGAAATAAACCAGATATTAGAGTGAGTCCAAATGTACATAACTAATGTTTCAAGTGGTTACCCAAAAACTTATACAAACCAATGTCTTAACCTTTACAAACATAACAATATAAATTAAATACAAATAAAATCAGAAATGGAGAGTCACAAGATCATCTGGCTCCTCCCATGAACACCAGCATACGCATCATCTACGTCTCCTACATACTGAGTACGATTCGATAGAGTCATGGCTATCACAGTGAGGTATACCCCTCAAGATTTATCGTAACATCGAGATAATTAAGCATGGTTAACAAAGACAGTGTATAGCAAATATTACATAATGATTATCATAGAAATCAGATAAGGTTCATTAGATACACATTTATTAAATAAATTTCACAAAGTTGATCTTGTTTAAATGCATGGATGTATGCTTATGCTCACAGACCTGGGGATGCACATCCAGCCGGTAAAAAGTCACCCAAGGAGAACTAGTCACCTAGAAAAGACTATGATATATAGATCACCTAAGGAGGAGTAATCACTCGAAAAAGTACACAAAGGTACGCCCAAGGAGAACTACCACCCGGAAAAGACCGTAATAATACATAGATCGCCCAAGGAGGATTAGTCACCCAGAAAAATACGCAAAGGTACACCCAAGGAGAACTAACCACCCAAAAAAGGCCGTAATAATACATAGATCGCCCAAGAAGGATTAGTCACCCGGAATAATACGCAAAGGTACGCCCAAGGAGAACTAACCACCCGAAAAAGACTGTAATAATACATAGATCGCCTAAGGAGGATTAGTCACCCGAAGAAAAATGCAAATGTACGCCCAAGGAGAACTAACCACCTAGAAAAGACCATAATAATATATAGATCGCCCAAGGAGAATTAGTCATCCGGAAAAATACGCAAAGGTACGCCCAAGGAAAACTAACTACTCGGAAAAGACCGTAATATATGTCATGAAAATGCTTGATTAGCCCAGCTATTATTATTCCAAATTCAAACAATCAATTTAGAAAAGCTCAAAAGTCACTATGGGGGTTTGGTCACCCAGCATAGGCCGACAGCTCAGGCATAGTGTCCTATTCCACCATCCCTGGCTCATGAGAGTAACAAATATGATGTTTTAAGGAAAATCTCTTCAACTAGTGGCCAACCATTGTCCAAAAAGTGAAACTTACCATCGCAAAATTATATAAAATAATTCATTAATGCCACATGGGGCACTTATTCCATAAAAACTGCAAGGGCCGAATATTCAATCTAATGGTACAATAAGAAGGGATTATTCCCAAAAAGCCATATAGGCATAAATGATCCACCAGGTGATAAGTCCACAAAATAAATTTATTTAATCCACAACACAGGTGGCGACTAGTTCAAGGATTTCCTAAAAACACTATCAAGTAATCATGAATGATAAACTAAATCATTTATAACAATATTGGGATATCACATGCACATCTAAAGCATACATTTCACATTAGATTAGAGGCATTTAATTCACGTTGAATCCAATTCACCAATTATCTTAAGGAATCAAAATTCATAAAAGCAATTCATTACATTAATCAACTAATGAGATAAATGCGTAAAGAAAAATAGCAGGGTTAATTATCAAGATGTGGAAAAGCTTGAAGGGTAATCCTCACCTCCCAAGAGATAGAAATGAAATCAACTCAAATTTCCTTGAACTCGCCCGCGAACAACTCCATTGAGAATCTTTGATGTGTGGTCTGCTTGATGCCTTTCGATCTCAACCCAATGGACTCAATTTTGGTCCGATCCATACAGAACCATGACTTGATTAGAATACTACAATAAACTATCAACAATCACCTCTAATATAATTCAAAAAAAACTAATGAAACTCACTGAGTTAACTCACCTGAAATAGCCGATCCAATTTAATATGACTCGATGGTTATCCATCATGCAAATGAACTCCACGAACCAATGTGAGTCCAAACCCAATGGTCCATCATCATCATGGTTAGAAGGATAGACTGAATTCAGATCAGCCCCAAGCCACATCTAGTGACTCAACCGAGTCAACTCAGTGGCAAGTTTATTTGAGACCCAGTTTCGAAACTGAGTTTCAACAGCGAGCTGAGACACCTACTGCCATAGCTGAACTAGCACTTGACCTTATATTCGAACTGATGAATGGAAGAGACCTCAAACCAGTCCTAATTTGTGTGACTCAAAAGTTAACTCAGCGAGTCGACTCAGTTGAGGCACACAGTCATTATCCCCACTTTTATATCTCCAGTCATCTTCCTTCCTTTCTTCTCTTCATTCCTTCTAAACCTAGCTGGCTCGGGCTCTATTCCGATCGAGCCAAGCTAGTGTGGCACCACGGCAGCCGCTCATTCCTCTCTCAAACTCTCTCGGTCTCTCTCACCCTCTCTCTTCTTCTTCCATCTGCTCCTTCTTCTTTCTTGCATCTTCCTTACTTTTCCTTTCTTTCTCACTCCCAGCTGGAGAATGTCCAGTAGCGGTCACCTAACTCGATCTAGCCTCAGCTCGATTCGAGCTGGGATGGCAGTGCACCCTCTTCCTCTCTCCATTCCATCTTTCTACCCTTCTTCCCCATTTTCTTTCTGTTTTCTCCTTCTTTTCTCTTTCTCTCTCTCTCTCTCCATCATCTTCTGCCTTCTCTTTTCATTTCTTTTTCTTCCTTCCAGCAACATCATCCAGCAGCTGGATTCGATAAGACTTGACTCGATTCGAACTGAGTCGACTACACTGAATATGGCATACCAGGCGGCGCCTTTCTCTCTCTTTTCTGATTTCTTTCTTTCTTTCGAATGGTTGCCCTAAAAGGAATCCTTTAATAGGTCCTACTAAGTGGTCTCTAGAGCCTACGATGACAACTAATCCTAAGATTAGTTACAGTTTCGGTTCTACTCGATGGATTTCAAAATGCAGTTTAGTAACTGCATGGGCCCAATCGACCACCACCGATGAGGTCCCTTGACCCACAATATGATCGTCTCCGATCAGTGTTAACAATACATGATTAGATGGTGAGATTGGTGACCAAACAAGGAAGATAGCTCCACCATCAATGGCAGATTCTCGACGGGTGGGTGGTCTTATGATCTAATGCCTTCGGATGGTTTAGATGGGTCTCACAGACTTCATGGGACCCACCATTTGGACAATGATGAACGATATCCCGATAGATTACGAGTTTTCGACTACAGCTTATCAACTCTTGCATTTGCATGATTTTTGTGAGATTTCCAGTCGGCGCGAGATGGCTTAGTTGGTTGCCCTAATATTAACGCCTCTAATGAATCCAGGGGTGTTTCTGAAAGCAGATGGGCGGTTGAGATGGTGCCAGCACGAAAGTGGAAAGATTCCTTCCGCTTTTTAGCTACAAAAGAAAACCCTAAAATGCGAAATAAATGAAGGGTTGAGATGGTTTCAAAATGAAGGGTTGAGATGAGAGAGAGCTTTCCACGTGGTTTGCCAACTCGACTAAGAAACGGAGTTTTCATTTTTGGAAACGAATCATGCTCACAACTTAGCTTGTGCTGGAGTTCGTGTGCACATGGGTGTATAGAGATGCGTACGAAGAGCTAGGTTTTGGTCAGACCCATCATCCCAACACAATGGATGATTTGGATGATCCAAGTTGATCATGATTATGGCCCATGAATGATGCCAGATACAATTGCTTGTTTAAACGCAACACGGGCGGGAAAAAGAGAGAAAGATCTCTCTTTCTTTAGAAAACACAGGTCAAATTCCATTTGACCGTGCTAGTGGGTTTGATGCACTAAGAGTGCATGCACGTATCATACACGTGTAGATGCAGTGGGGCCCATATGAATGTCTTTAACAAATCCAAACCGTTAGTTTTTTTTTACAAGACCATATTAGGGTAGAGTATTGAAGATGAGACGGATCCAAAATTTAGATGGGCCATTTTATTTTATTTTTGTGATTTAACTGATGATTTCCATCGATCTGATGATCGAACATTCTAAAATTGAACGTCGATAGTCAAAATGGTCCTAAGGGCCCCTTAGCTAGAAATCAATGGTTGGATTACTGATGAAATGGTCTAATATGCATTTGAAATTTTAAATATTTTTGTTACAATATTCTTAATAATGTAATTATTATTATTATTATTATTATTATTATTATTATTATTATTATTATCATCATTGAATATTTATATTCAAATATGATGGTTATGTCTTTAGGAGTCGTATTATAGGCTTTTTCAAACTAATTTATCTAATTATTTATTTATTATACTTATTTTATTTTATTTTATTTCGGATTGACGGTTGGATGTGACGAAACAAATAACTTATGTTATTAACCATAAAATTTGCTATTTGAGTGGTTCACAAGCCTTTGTAACTACAGAGATGAAGATCTACGGTGGATCTCCTAAATTAACGATCAGATGATGTAATCTTTGAATGAAGATTACCCTTAATGGTCAGTTTAGTCTATAATGAAGGTAAATGTTCAAATAGGCTAGGTTTGTACTTTTACTAAGTTAGGTTACAAGGTAACACCCAAGTACTAGAAAGTACGGGGTGTTACACCTGTGGTGGTCACTTTTCTACTAAAAATACCATGGCTAAGATTCTACAGTGTGGCTTTTACTAGCCCACTATGTTCAGGGACACTAATGAGTTTTGTGAAGCTTGTGAGCGTTGTCAGAAGTTGGATTGTCCCGTCGAAATATGATGTCGCTTAACCCCATTCTGATCATTGAAGCAGTTGATTGCTGGGGCATTGATTTCAAGGGACCATTCCCCCAATCTTTTGGAAATTTATATATTTTGCTCGCCGTAGACTATGTCACTAAATGGGTTGAAGAGATTCTGTGCCGGAACAATGACCATCAAACGGTCATTAAATTCTTAAAAGAGGACATCCTTTCCCAGTTCGGAGTGCCTCGAGCCATCATTAGTGATGGAGGCTCACATTTTTGTAACAGACCATTCACGAATTTAATGAAGAAATATGGCATCTCTCACAAGGTTAGCACTCCATATCACCCACAAACTAGTAGGCAAGCTGAGATTTCCAATAGAGAAATTAAACACATCTTGAAAAAGACGGTTAACCCTAATCATAAGGATTGGTCAATCTGATTGACCGATGCCTTATGGGCTTACCGTACCTCATTTAAGACCCCTATTGGAATGTCTCCCTTTAGACTTGTCTATGGGAAGGCTTGCCACTTACCTGTAGAGTTGGAACATAGAACCTATGTAACGCCCTGGATTTTTGCCAACCTGGGATTAGACATCCTTAGGCAATGGATCAATCCTAACACAGGTTTAACTTCTTAAACGCTCAATTAAAGCCTCAAATCGCTCCTTAAACCATTTTCTTCACAAATCCCACCCTTCACTACCTTGTGCTTTTAATTTTTCAAAGCACCTTCGCCCTAGACACTATCTTAAACTAGCTAAGTAGTATAACTTGGATCACTTTATATACAAACTACAATGGACTAAGTTCCACCTCAGACGAAAATCACTTAGGATTAAATTCTTTAGAAATTTAACAAAGTTAACTAAGTACTAAACTCGATTAGCCATGAAATCCGTTAGGATCGCTTTAAATACGATCTGCAAGACCCAAAAGTTGCAGAATCATTGGCGCTAGGTTACCCTAAAGTTTAGAACCAAACTCATTTCCCGTCTGCTCTCGGGAATGAAACGAAGCTTCGTATTAGGTCTAGATCGCACGTCGGGAATCCGATTAACGCAAAGTTAAGGACTTAGGATCGCCTCGTTGGGCTTAACAATCATCTCAAAAATCAGCTCCATCCGATGTTCCATGGTCATTCGTTTCGATTCGGAGCGAGGGAGTATGAAAAACACTATTCCCATGCCAAAATAAATATCTGGAATAGTGATCTGGCATCATTCGTTGACGCGTCAGTATTAAGCAACCTGACCGTCAGAATCAGACCAAATTACACCCTCGGATTAAGAAAAATTTCAGGAACATTTACATGTACTTAGAATTTCTGATCGTGGCCCATTGACCGTCGAACTGAAAGTGGTCCGCCACGTGCGATCTGGGAATCCGATCGAGTCAAAAACGTAATCCCACGTAGATCCATAGATGGTGAGCTTAAGTCTGACGTTTGGCTCAAGGAGGGCTACCAGAACCTCTCTTTTGAGCTGGAAAAGCGACGAAAATCCTATATTAGCAGTACCCCTTGAACCTGAGTCTAATTTTGGAATGTTTTAGGCTATATAAGGGCCTTAGAGCACCCTCTCTTACATCCATACGAATTTGAGTTTTGGGAGAGAGAAAAGAGAGAGAAAGTGAGGGAGTTGTGGGAGGAATTCCCTGCTGCTGTTCCCTGCCGCTATTCGGCCTACACCGCCCTGTTCTAGGCGCTTTCCCGGCGGTATCCATCCCATTTGAAGGTAAGAAACCCTAACCCTAGGTCTGATTTGAGGTGGGATCGATGTAGGATGTGTAACGACTAACCGATTCCGCTCTTTAGGCTAGAAATCTCCCGTATACGGAAGTTCTTCTACCCTTGCTGATTCGTTTCGTTTCCAAAGGCAAAGGTGAGGACTTTAAGTGTATAAGTTACGGTTTTCAACGCTTTCAATGTCAGATAATGGTAGATTCATGATCTGCTTGCAATTGCACATGTACAAAGTGCTTTCCGTTTCCTGTTTCGATTAACGTTGTGAAATATGGATTTTCACATATTCTAGATATACGTAGAAATACCGTATACGTATTTTTTTTGGATAAATGCTTGACATGTTTATTTAATGTATAATTATATAACATATGAATAAAATACTAGTTTGGCGAAAGGAATCGCCAAAATATATGTTCACTTGTAAATGCGCCGTATGTTGAAATTACGTATTTTAGAAATACCGTATACGTATTTCTTTTGGAATAATGTTTGATATATTTATTTAATGTATGATTATACAATACATGATTAAACTACTAGCTTGGCGAAAGGAAGCGCCGCAATCCATGTTCCTTTGTAATCACTATGTATGTCGAAATTGGTTATACGAGGAAGTACCCTATACGTATAAAATTTGCTGATGCGATTGCCATGTTTAATTGCTGTATGATTATGATGTATATGTATAAAATACTAGTTTAGTAAAGGGACAACCCTAGTATACACTTCTCTAGCATACGTCATGTATGTTGAAATAGTGCATTCCAAGTGTTGGTGAAATCACTTGTGAGTGTAAGTGCTTAAGTGTTAGAACCTTAGGTAGGTGCTGAGATGAGATTCTCCGCTACCTTAGAGTCACATATGACACTCTCCATGTGGTTGTTCACTCTAACCACTCACCTATGAACTCTAAGTATTTGTATCCCTATTTGCATAAATGTTTTATAACATGCTTTTGAACATGCTTTGTAATTTGTTTATTACCATGTTTCATGATATGCGTTGTAACATGATTACTAGTGTCCTTGAATTACCATGTATCATGCCGTATTTCATATGCTATGGTTAGGTTTTGACTGAGCTTGGGACTATGTTCATAGTCCAGGCATCCCGGATCGACTTGAAGATGTGGTTGGGATTCGTTCCGCCACGCATGATGTGTTGGTGAACCCGTGTCGTACTTGGGTTGGCGATAGTGGTTGGCCACACGAGGTGCTTTTGCGCTTCATATCGCCCAACTTGTTGTGCGCTCGAGCCAGCCGAACACGTCAAGAAAACCGTGTGTCTTATGTATGTTCACCATGTTTGGTCGCTAATGCTTGAACCTAGGGTACCAAACTTACCAGTGAAAATCCCGTTAACCATGGTACCTCGATCCGCTAAGACTCATGAGCCGGGCATGGTGGTATGGGACACCGTGGTCGAGCTGTCGGCCTACGCTGGGGCTATGTGCCTCCCCGTAGTGACCAGTGAGCAACTCAACTCGTGAGCCGATTATGGTGGTATGGGACATTATATTCGCGCTGTCGGCCTACATTGATAAGGTGATGGGGGAGTGGTGCAACCTTTGTGCGTAACAGCCCTGGCAGACCTTTGTAGTGACCGCAAGCATATTCTGAAATTGCAGCGTGCCTTAGGGTTCGCCGCGATATATAGAGTATGAACTAGGCCTGTTTCTGTATAGCTGTATAGTGATGAATTGTTTAAGGGGTGATGGGGGAGTGGTGCAACCTTTGTGCGTAACATCCTTGGCAGCCTCTGCAGTGACCTAGAAAACACACCATCGTCGATATTAACTAGGATGACGACCCTAGATTGGATCATGTTTGGATATGATACAAGGGAGGTACCTTAGTTTCCCAATCTTCTTTGTTTGAAACGAACTAATTAAAAACTCGGTAATCATGCTTATCATGCATCGCATGTGCATGGAAGATGTGGAGCACTTGTGGGATGTAAGCATGCGCGAACGTGAGATGGTGTCGCTTGAGGGAGTATGTCGGAGAGGGCATCCATCATACCGCATTCATACTTGCATTAATCGAGTAACTAGGAGTGTTTGATTCTTGCTTTATCATTATTGCTTGATTTATTGATAACATGATAACTTATGTCTTATCGTTCCACTGAGTTAGCTACTCACTCCCACGTTACGGGACGGTGTTGTACACACCAAACAGATTTGTTGAGTTTCAGGTGATGGCGATGCTTGTGAAGCAGAGCCGGACTACTTCTATGGTGATGAGGAGGAGTTCTCCTATCGTATCTCTCTCGACAGTCTAGGAAGACTGGTATTGTCTTGTGGGGCTATGGTATTTGGGATAGGAGACTTTACACGTCATCACATTAGGTATATTTTAGAATTGTCCTTGTAATTATTTAACCTGGAAATGTTATCACACTCTGGAGACTCATCATAGTTTATATATTTTGTCTATCTATTACAGTCTTAGCTTGCAACTTTAACTGTCTCTGGAGTATGATATGTTGTTTTGGCTTAATCTCACTCATGTTCACTACTCTAATACAGTCAACATTCAATCATCATTCATTTTGTTGCATAAGTGATGTTCTGGAACTCGAGAGTTGAGTTACTACTCGACCCCCGATTTTCAGGGCGTTACAACCTACTAGGTAATCAAAAATTTAAATTTCAATCTAGACAACGCTGGCTCATTACGCAAACTTCAGTTGAATGAACTTGAAGAAATCCGTAATGATGCGTATAGAATTCAAGAATTTACAAGGAAAAAATGAAGGTATTTCATGACCAACACATTCTTCGGAAATCATTCACACCAGGTCAAAAGGTCCTCTTGTACAATTATCGGTTACATCTCTTTCCGGGTAAACTCTGATCTTGTTGGACCAGCCCTTTCACTATTACTAATGTAAGACCTGTGTCCTAGCCTGTACTATTCCGCAGGCTTCCGCGGCCCTTCCGGTCAAATTTCGGCAACCCTCGACCTGTATCCGATATTTGCACGTGATCCTAAGCAGAGTCCCGCATATTAGAGTTGAATCGACTTGAAAGCTATACCCTTACGACCGCGCTGTCACCGCTGTTCTGACACCGTGTATTATGCGCCAAGGCGATACCTAGGCTAAGAGATATGGGCCCGCATTTAGTTTGAGGAAAAACACCTCGCATTTACTAAACCTAAGAGAGCATGTCAAATTAATCAATCAATCACATCAATCAAGTACACATCACTCCCATCCCCAAGTACAACACCCATTCTTAAAGTCAACTCACCCATCACTCACCCATCTCTCTCTCTCATATCTCTCTCTCTCTCTCATTCTCCAAGCAACCCAACCGTCCAAGGCACGAGGCTCCATGAGAGAGCTTTGTGTGGCCCACTTCCCACCTCCCCATCTCTAATCTCCACACTTCATTCTTCATCATCCTTCATCAAAGTCGAAGCCGAGGAGCTAGGGATTCCACCAAACCAAGAAGATCAAATGGTGGGTGATTTTATGTGTTGATTTTGTGATTTAAGGGCCCACTTATGGTGGGACCCATCTTGATGTATGCATTGTATAAGGAGGGCCCATAATGGCAGGGTCCCTCCCCTTCTCACGCGTCTCTCTCTCTCTCTCTCTCTCTCTCTCTCTCTCTCTCTCTCTCTCTCTCTTTCCCATATTTCGCGAACCCCACCTATGATGATCATGTTCTATCTAAGACGTCCGTATGTGGGGCCCACATGTTTGTATGTGTGGTATCTGGACCTTTCAGATGGTGTGGACCCACCTTAATTTGCACCTGTGGCACACCACATCGTCTGGTAATAAGGACAGTGGGTCCCACCATATCCAAGCCATCTGTCAGCAACGTCTAGAGGCTAGACTTATACAAGTGATAATATAATAATATTATATTACAATGTTCAGAGGTAGGACGTTGTTATTAATAATATAATAATATTATAATTATATAATATATATGGTGTATGCAAATATGCCAGTTCCAAGCTAAGGTGGGCCACATGTGTGGACCCACTTCATCACCTCTGCTGCTGTAGATCCAGACCATCCATTAGACAGACATCCAAACCCTTCCTCTGGACGTTGGAATGTACATGGTATTATATGTTATATATGATATATATATATATAATATAATATATATTATATATGATGTATTATATAATATAATATATATTTTATATAATATTGTGATGGGCCCCATGTGGGACCCACCTTGGGAAGAAGAGTGTCTAGAGTGCTTTACACTAGCAGCACTGCTGCATCGATGTCACCCAGTTTTGTGGGACCCACCTTGATGAAGTTTCACCCACACCGTCCGTCCAATTTCTGGACGGTGGGACCCACTCTGCACGTGTGGGATTTCCACCATCCAGCTGAGATGTGGATGTCCCACCATGATGCATGAATTTTGTCAATGTCATCCATCTATTTTGGCAGTAGGTGGTGACCACCTTACCGTATGTATTCTATATCCCCACCATCCAGAATGTCTAGACAGTGCTGGTGGGGCCCTACTTTGATGATGTGTTGCATATTCCCACCATCCACGTGGATGGTGGGGCCATTTGTGATATATGTGTTCTCCACGTCATCCATTTGTTTTGTCAAGATCCACCATAACTTCTGTTTCATCCACACCGTCCACGAGGTCTGGACGGTGCTGGACGATGTTTGGACCATGCTAATTGTTATGTCCAATGTTTGGACAGTGCCGATCATCATTAGAGGGTCATGTGTTCCATGAAATGATAGTGTACAGTGATACACATGTTACACCTACAACTATTAAAATGATTTTTGGTGTGGTATAGGCCCATTGGTGCGGCCCATCCATGAGGCCCATCATGATGTATTTTGGCCCATGAGCGGGGCTCACCTGTTTGTATTTTTAGCCCATGTGTTGGGGCCCAATGTGATGTATTCGAGGCCCATGGGCGTGGCACAATGCGATGTTTTCGAGGCCAATGCGTGAGGCCGATTGTGATGTATTCGAGGCCCATGGGAGAGGCCTAATGTGATGTGTTCGAGGCTCATGGACGAGGCCCAATGTGATGTATTCGGGGCCCATGAGTGAGGCCCATTGTGATGTATTCGAGGTCCATGTGATGCGGCCCATAGTGATGTATATGTAGCCCTTGTATGAGGCCCATTGCGATGTGTATTAGGCCTATGTGTGAGGCCATGGGCTCACTATATGTTTAACCCTAAAATAGCGGTGAAGACTGCTTTCGTTGAAGTAGGAATATGTCAATATGTCCTAGAGGGGGTGAATAGGACTTTTTTATAAAAAAAAAGTTTTTATGATTTATTTCAAATATATTGCATTAATCCTAACAACAGCTCATATTAGGATTACTAAAAAATAACTCTACAAGCTTCCAAGCTTGGTAGAGGATCCAATCAAAACTACTTTAGGAGTGAACTGTATGCAAACTAGTTTATGATGGATATGACTGTTTATGTGTGTGAGGTGTGATCTCAGATATTCAGATATGAAAATATTAAAGCAAATCACACAATTAGAAGAATAACAATCTTAAACACAATCATTTTTATAGTGGTTCGACGATCAGTCTACTCCACTCCCGGCAGACGCACTCAACTCTTGAGTGTGCCGGATTTCACTAAGGAGGTTTCATAGCAGTTCACCTCAAACCTAAGGTTTTAAATCAGGTTCACCTTCAACCTTTACAACTTACATTGAGGCTAACTGTTTATGCTCCCTGAGCAAGGGTCAACACATATCACCCGGTTTTAGGTACACTGGCCAAGGATCTTCCATAAGACCCTATCTGAGGTTTTACGTGGTTTACCCTAAACTCGAGGTTTCACACGGTTCACCTCAAACCTAAGGTTTTGACTGGTTCACCTACAACCAGATGTTTATGCTCTTTATAGAGCAAGGGTCCACACAACGCACCCATCATGTATGAGGGCTTGAAGGGGTGAGAAACACCAAAGACCTAATCCTAAAAAGGAATGATCAAAAGTATCCTCTAGACTCTAGATACTTACAGATAAGTGGATGAGTCCCATTAAGCACGTTGACAAAGATCTCCTTCTTTGTTGATGAAGAGTCTTCGACTTCCTTGATTCACAACTCAAAAGATGTACTAATACATGGCGACAGGTTGGGTCAAGGTTATGATGAAATCCTACTTTCAAAGGATTTTCCTATAAGGAAGATAGAGCGATTTCAATCATCTAAACATTCAAGGCATCCCCAGCTTAATGATTTGCAATTAAGGTAGTAGCTGGAGGATCCTTGAATGCGGAAGTTCATTCCCCATCCACTCTATTGAATATCAATGGTGAGGGTGGATTAGAGGATGAACTCCCTTGAGAGAAAGGGCTTTGGGTATAAGATCTAAGGTTAAACACTTAAAAGTACTCTCTTCTTTCTCTCACGGCAACAATAGACAAGTCCTCTTTATATAGGTAAAAGGTTCCAATAGATATAAAATGATCACATTTATGACAAAGTTCGATATCATCAAGCAGATTTTATATCATCGAGTATATACTCTCGATAGCATCGATGGTCCACTTGATGACTCGAACTCAATGTCATATGCTTTTAAAACCTTTTGCCAGCTGGTCGATGAATCGAAACGATTGTCGGTGTCATCGAATTTTGAACTCTGATTCCATCGAGAGAGGCTCGATCCATCGACATTTGAAAAATGAGAGAGACTTGACTAGAAATATTTCAGGTTTTTATGAATGATCGAGGGACCTTCGAGATCATCAGAATTTGAATGTCGATGATATCGATAGCTGTGTCGATGCATCGCTAAATCAAAAGGAATTTTCATAAAGCTTGCTAGACAGTTTATGTCCATGTTCGATGCAATCGATAAGGCATCGATATCATCGATTCTATCGAGTGACCCTCGATCATCGATAAACCACCCTGAAATATTTTGTTGGAGAACTTAGCAACCAAGACCGATATCATCAAAGGCCTTCCGATATCATCGAGGTTTGAATTTCAATGGTGTCGAGGAGGCTTCAATATATTGATGCTTAAATGATATTCTTAAGAAAAACAGGTGCGCCGGAATCCTGCCTGTTGATATTATCGAGTCACTTCTGATAGACTGGAGATTTGAATATCGATGATATTGATAGGTATATCGATACATCGATAATTCCATCCAGATGTGTATAAGGTTGCTGGACATATTTGGTCCTCTTTTCAATAGTATCGATGGAGCATCGAGGACTCAATAGTGCAAGTCTATCATATCGAGATGTGTATCGATAAAATCGATAAGGCAAGAAAACATAAAGAATTTTCCTATTTTGAAAACGTTTTCTTACCCTAAAAAGCCTAAGATGTTCTAGTTTATTTTAACGGTTTTAGTTTACCTGGTGATTTAGGACAAGGGATGCGAGACTTAGATTTACCTGTGGCGAGCTTGCACACATCCGGTTGAGGCAGACGCTTGAATTGATCTTCCTATCAGGCTCTGTAGTCTAACTGACTCAACACTCACACTAATTGACAAACCAGGGCACTTTCAATCTCCCCCATTGTCAATTACGTGATAAAATCCTAAAACACCCTAGAGCACTGGACAAACACATCCTAAATTGTGTGTACATTCATTTTACATAATTTTACAATTTCTATTGAACCCATGTACACAGCCCAGTATCTGCTCCCCCTACCTACAAACTCCCCCTCGCTTGATGTAGCTGCTCCCCCTAACACCTGCAACATCATCCAAGCAGATATACAATTTTTTGTTCGGGGTGTTTGAACTGTTCTCCCCCTTTTTGTCAGTCATTGACAAAGATATAGCAGTTAATATTGATTGAAGAGATAAGTATGTGGGAGAACCATCATTCAGAGGAATATGCATATAACAGATAGATGTATAATAGTCAAACAGTTGTTGAATCCGACATCATTTGCAGTGAATATATATGCATAGCAGATCAGATATATGCTGTGATATAATAGTTAGAATATTTATTAAAAGCATCACATGCATTCTATATCAGAAACTAGATAAACCAGGGGATTTATAAGGCATAAGAATGGTAGTAAAAAGTGTGAATTATATTCAGCCATTAGCAAAATATTATCCAACTATCCAAAACACATACTGCCATAGATAGCAGTAGATTAACAGTATATCCCAATAAAACCAAGCCCAAAAAAAAAATATGTTCAGTCCAACCATGGACATATACAATTACTATACAAAAAAACCATCAGATTCTCTAGATTAGTTAGTTATCACATACACTCATGAAGGCGTAGAACATTAAAAAAGATACTAATATTCGTAAGCAGAAATAAGAGTGGGGTGTATGTGATAGCACGCAGTGATCAGCATCATGGAGCAAAGTGGGAAGGGGCCGTGTCGTCCCAGCGGTAAGTCATCAGATCCACCAACTGTTGGACGGTTTGCTGCACACCTTGCACCATCTGTTCTAGGACAGTAAGCCTCTCATTCATCGACTCCCTAAGTTGAGAGACATCATGTTGAATGGCGTCAATCCTGTCCTAATGGAGCTTAAATCTCTTAGCATGCCCAGCTCCTGATGTGGATGGTGCTTGATGCGACGCAGACGGTTCATCCCTAGCCCCCTCAATCCCTTTCATAAGAGCATCTCCTGCACCACCATCTCCCCCCACAGTAATTTCATGAATGTCTTCCTCCAGATCCTCAGAATACTCATGAAACTTCAAGTCCATCCTCTGTATGTTACTTTTGGTGAAGGTTTGGAGAGGAAGTACAGGATCACTGGTTGTTGGGAAGCCAATGGTGTCATAAACCATGTGTATGATCTAGGGATAGGGCAGATGAAGATCTCTGGTTGTATGGACAACATTTACCAACTAATAGACAAGCAGAGTTGGAAGGCAAATCTTTATACCCTAGCGATTGAGTACACTAGCATGGTCATAAAACTGGTGAGATCGGACCAGTTGGTACTTCTGGGATATATATTTATGGTGAAGATACCATGCAAAACTCGAAATCTTGGTTCCATGTACCTAGATTTCAATGCATTCCCTTGATACCATGGGATGTCTCTACCATTGTATAGATACTTAGTAACCACGGATCGAACTTCCACATTTTCAAGGTACATTTCAATGAGACCTTCTGATGCCATTGTTAGTCTGAGAATATTTTCCATTATAGCAGTAGTGATCAGCACATCATCACCATCCACATCAACCATGATAGAAGGAGGATCAGACATGGGTGAGTGATACGCAGCAAGGAAGTTGCGTGTTTGTTTAAGTTGGCATGACCCACCAAAATTGAGGACATGTAACCAATCAATCATGGTAAATAAGGATTCGAGATTGTACGGTTTTAGACAATCCTTGTCTACCTTTCTCTCATGAATGAGCTTCCTACCCGTGTATTTTGGTGGACGTGATGTTGCTCTAACTGGAGGCGGTACTTGTGCCTCAGACTGGGACTCGCCACGCCTCGAGCATTGCCTTGTGGGGGTCCCACGTTCCGAGGCCCTTGCCTTTTATTTTAAAGTAAGCACTTTATCTTTTAAGATCTCGACCTGTTTGTTCAATTTCTCAGACTCATTTTTAAGAAAGGTATTGATTCATTCAAGTCTATCATTATCTGAATGATATTGCTGTAAATCATTGATTATATGTGTATTGATTTCTAAAGTTTTATCCAAATCTTTTTGCAGCAATTCCTTTTTGTTCTCAGATATACCAAGTCTTTTAAGGATATTTATGCTATGAATGTAGAGTTGATTATAAGCATCTTGTAGTTTATCCTTTTCTTCTTCTTCTTCTTCTTCAGTTTCCTCATTGTCAAATGGAAATGATTCAGTGGCTTGTTGTTCTTTCTTATTCTCAGATTCGTTGGGAATGATTGGAGTAGTGAAGACCATAAGAATTTTCAAGGATTTTTGGTCTCCATCACTTTCTGAGTTACTAGATTCTAAGTTTGACTCTTTTGTATCATCCCATGTGGCAACCATCGCCTTGCCCTTAGTTTTTCTATTTGGGCATTCAGTAGATAGTTGTCCATACTTCTGACAAGCATATCATTGTAGTTCTTTGGTTCTTCTACCAAATTTTCCTGTAGAGGGTTTGTTGTCCACCTTTCTACCTTTTAAGGGACGGCCACGATTTTTCTGAAAGAACTTCCTGAATCATTGTGCCAGGAAAGCTACTTCCTCATCATCATCTTCTCTTTCACTTTCATTGTCCTCGTTTGTTATTTTCTTGGGAGTTTTTAGGACAGTTGTTTTAGATTTTTGGGTTTGTTTGAAGTATAGTTCAAATGTTTATAGGGAACCTACCAGTTCTTCTACTTTCATTTCGTCTATGTTCCTACATTCTTCAATTGTTATTACCTTGGGATTAAACCATTCCGGCAGTGATCTAAGTATTTTCTTACAAATTTTTATAACCGGAACTTTTTCTCGCAATCCACCCATGGAGTTGCAAATAATATTCAACTTTATGAAAAAGTCCATAAACGTCTCATGCTCTTCCATTCTGAGACTTTCGAACTGTGAAGTCAGAAGTTGTAGTTTGGACCTCTTCATAGTGCTTATGCCTTCATGGGTTGTTTCTAATAGATCCCATGCTTCCTTGGATGTCCCACATATACTTATTTGATTGAATATATCCTAGGACATGGCACAGTAGATGGCGTTCATAGCTTTAGCTTCAGCAGTCTGTTTTTCTTTATCGAACGTCATCCATTTTTCTTTGGGTTTGGGTTTTGTGATGGTTGCGCCACTGTCAAGTACAATTTGTTCAGTTGATGGCACGTATCCACTTTCAACTATCCCAAACATAATGATCCAAAGATCTCAGAAAGTAGTGCATCCTAGCCTTCCAGTATGCATAATTTGAGCCATCAAATACTGGAGGTCTATTGATTGATGAGCCCTCTCCTTTGGCCATATTCCCAACTTTAGTTAAGATCACTTTCTAGGCTATGAAGCCCTTAAAGAGAGACCCACTCTGATACCAATTGAAATAGCGGTGAAGACCACTTTCGTTGAAGAAGGAATATGCCAATATGTCCTAAAGGGGGGTGAATAGGACTTTTTTTAAAAAGTTTTTATGATTTATTTCAAATCCTATTACACTAATCCTAACAATAGATCATATTAGGATTACTAAAAAATAACTCTACAAGCTTCCAAGCTTAGTAGAGGATCCAATTACAAACTACTTAAGGAGTGAACTATATGCAAACTAGTTTATGATGGATATGACTGTGTATGTGTGTGAGGTGTGATCTCAAATATTCAGATATGAAAATATTAAAGCAAATCACACAATCAGAAGAATAACAATCTCAAACACAGTCATTTTTATAGTGGTTCGACGATCAATCTACTCCACTCCGGGCAGACGCACTCAACCCTTGAGTGTGCCAAATTTCACTAAGGAGGTTTCACAGTAGTTCACTTCAAACCTAAGGTTTTAAATCAGGTTCACCTTCAACCTTTACAACCTACACTGAGGCTGACTACTTATGCTCCCTGAGTAAGGGTCAACACATAACACCCGGTTTTAGGCACACTGGCCAAGGATCTTCCACAAGACCCTATCTGAGGTTTTATACGGTTTACCCCAAACCCGAGGTTTCACACGGTTCACGTCAAACCTAAGGTTTTGACTGGTTCACTTTCAACCAGATGTTTATGCTCTTCATAGAGCAAGGGTCCACACAACGCACCCATCACGTACACTCCCACCGGAGGCCTCCTACGAGGGCTTGAAGGGGTGAAAAACACCAAAGACCCAATCCTAAAAAGGAATGATCACAAGTGTCCTCTGGACTCTAGATACTTACAGATAAGTGGATGAGTCCCATTAAGCACGTTGACGAAGATCTCCTCCTTTGTTAATGAAGAGTCTTCGACTTCCTTGATCCGCAACTCAAAAGATGTACCGATACATGACGACGGGTTAGGTCAAGGTTATGATGAAATCCTACTCTCAAAAGATTTTCCTATAAGGAAGATAGAGCGATTTCAATCATCTAAACATTCAAGGCATCCCAGTTTAATGATTTGCAATTAAGGTAGTAGCTGGAGGATCCTTGAATGTGGAAGTTCATTTCCCAATCCACTCTATTGAATATCAATGGTGAGGGTGGATTGGAGGATGAACTCCCTTGAGTGAAAGGGCTTTGGTATAAGATCTAAGGTTGAACACTCAAAAATACTCTCTTCTTTCTCTCATAGTAATAATAGACAAGTCCTCTTTATATAGGTAAAAGGTTCCAACGGATATAAAACGGTGACATTTATGACAGAGTTCGATATCATCGAGCAGGTTCAATATCATCGAGCGTATACTCTCGATATCATCGATGGTCCGCTCGATGACTCGAACTTAATGTCGTAAGCTTTTAAAACCTTTTGTCAGCTGGTCGATAAATTGAAATGATTGTTGATGTCATCGGATTTCGAACTCTGATTTCATCGAGAGAGTTTCCATCCATCAACATTTGAAAAATGAGAGAGACTTGACTAGAAATATTTCAGGTTTTATTGAATGATCGAGGGACCTTTGAGATCATCAGAATTTGAATGTCGATGATATCGATAGCTGTGTCGATGCATCGATAAATCAAAAGGAATTTTCATAAAGCTTGCTGGACAGTTTATGTCCATGTTCGATGCAATCAATACGGCATCGATATCATCGATATTTGAATATCGATTCTATTGAGTAACCCTCGATCATAGATAAACCACCCTAAACTATTTTACTGGAGAACTTGGCGCCCAAGACCGATATCATCGAAGGCCTTCCGATATCATCGAGGTTTGAATTTTGATGGTATCGAGGGGGCTTTGATATATCAATGCTTATATGATATTCTTAATAAAAAACAAGAGCACTGGAATCCTACCTGTCAATATTATCGAGTCACTTCCGATAGACTCAAGATTTGAATATCGATGATATCGATAGGTGTATCGATACATCGGTAATTCCATCCAGATGTGTATAAGGTTGTTGGACATATTTGGTCCTCTTTTCGATAATATCGATGGAGCATCGACTACTCGACAGTGCAGGTCGATCATATCAAGATGTATATCGATAAAATCGATAAGGCAAGAAAACATAGAGAATTTTCCTATTTTGAAAACGTTTTCTTTCCCTAAAAATCCTATGATATTCTTATTTGTTTTAAGGGTTTTAGTTTACCTAGTGATTTGGGACAAGGGATGTGAGGCTCAGATTTACTTGTGGTGAGTTTGCACACATTCGGTTGAGGTAGATGCTTGAATTGATCTTCCTATTAGACTTTGTAGTCTGACTCAACACTCACACTAATTGACAAACCAGGGCACTTTCAAATCCTATGTGAGCCACTCCTTGGGAGTAATGTTGGTTGAATGTACACATGAATGGGTAATGATGGTTGGATGTCCACATTGTGACCTTCCCTTAGGTCTTGTTAGGCCCATTCTCACCGATTGTCGAGGCCAAGTCTGATTGACGAGGCCAATTCCATTAGTCGTGGCCGATTGTCGAGGCTGAATCCGATTATCAATTTTGATTGTCAATTCTAATTATCGAGGCCGACTGTCGAGGCCAAGTCCGATTGTCGAGGCCGATTCCGTTAGTTGAGCTTGATTGTCGAGGCCAATTTCAATTGTCGATTTCGATTATCAAGGCCAATTTCGTATGTTGAGGCCGATTCCATATGTTGAGGTCGATTTCGATTGTCGATTCCGAGTATCGAGGCCGATTCTAAGTATTGACAGCATAGCATCATGATACATGCCCATATGCATCATCTGCATGTTTGATTATGAGATATGGTTGGCCATTGCATATGACAGGTTGTTCATGGGACTCCCTGATAGGCGAAGTTGCCCCACATGAGCGCACGGTATGCACAGAATCGATGCATGATTGGACTATGTGACTTATGCATTTTGTATTGTGTGTTATGATTATTGTACACCCTAACGACATCAGGGTCGTAGCCTCCACAAGCATATCGTGGATGGCCAGATGGGACACCGAAAATCTGTTCTACATGGGGTGTTATAGATATCCCTGGGTGAAAGTCCCTAAACCCTCTTGGTTCTAGAGGTTGCTCTAATGTTTAGATTGAGTGGATGTATGAGCGCATGAGGGCCATACACCGTTAGGCTACGTCTCCCGCTATGTCGTTGTCGATTGGAAGGGGGTGCGGCCTTACTTGCCCGAGAGGAGGGGACAAAGCTAGGTTGAGTTTGACTAGCTCGAGGAATGGGTCCGCTATCGACAAGCCGGGCCCGATATTGGCAGGTGGATAGTGAGGTCTCTTCCACTCACCTCGTTGGCGCGATGGGGAGGCAGTCTGGTTTGGAGTGTAATAGACCCTGATTATTTTCTAGAGAGGAACCATACTGATATGTGGACTTATTGAGTAGGAGTTGCATGTTCATTCATTCACTATCCACTCAGGTTGGTGGTGCACAACTAATTATTGTGTACCTACGCATGACAAGGCTTTCGGTTAAGCGCACGACTAACCTGAGATCAGGAGTCTACTATATTGAGTCTGGCTATCCAAATTTAGGTATGGGACTGGTTTAGATAGAAGTCCTTTGTGATGGACCCCATAGCCTGCGATACTATGTACTATTATCTTGACTTCACTCCAGCTTGGTCATTTCATTCGCACCGCATAGTGTATTGCATCCGGGGCGTTAACATTTTGGGTTACTATGTTTTTGCATTTATACAGCCTAGATACGACTGATAGTATTCGTAGACTTATTGGGATTTGCATATTGCATTGCATCATCGACATCTGATATTTGGCTTGCTATCTCAGCATTACATAGCTGATCTACATTGCTTCATCAATATATGATATGGTTTTTATTATATTTCTGCATCGCGTAGCCTGGATAAGGCTGATGGTATTTATGGGCCTACCAGTATATTTTTGCATTACTCTGATATCGTATGATTTATGAACTTTGCTAGTATTTCTGATATTGTATGATTTATGAGCTTGTCAGTATTTCCGCTTACTCTAATTTCTCTGATATTGCTTACTTAGCGCTTGTCTTGTGCACACACTTTCACTACCCACTAAGCTTTCTATAAGCTTATGGACGATAGTGCATGTAGGTGGTGTTGGGTTGTAGCAGCATTGAGCATGGAGCATGTAGCGATCTTCTGGAGCTTTGATTTTGACATATGTATTTCCCTTTCAGTATTGTATTCAAATATTTATATTAGTGGATATGTGATGATGATGTTAGCTTTGTGATTTTGGTAAACTTGTGGTTATGCTTCTTATGAGATAAATGTACGTTAAAAAATCCTCCTTATAGGATCCTAGGATTAGAATCTGGCGTATAGACACTGGGAACCGAGAATGGGGTACTATGGAGGCTGTCGGCATTGGATTCGGCGATCAAGAATTTTGTGAGGCTGGTTTCTGAGTTCGGGGCGTGACAACTAATGTTTATCCTCATGGGGCTATCGAGATTAGGAATCCAAACAATGGCAATGAGTTTAAAATAAATGGACATCGATTAAAGCCATTTTTTGAGAAATTTGATTCAGATGACATGTTCATACCTCTGAATGATCCTGTTTATCAAGATTGATCTCCTAGTCTGACGAAGGTGTAGTTAGGTTTATTGTTTTTTGCCGTTTTAAGATAGTCGGCTTTATACTGCTTAGGATAGTTTGCTTCTGCCATTTTATGATAGTTTGTTTTTGGTTGATTCACTCTTGTGCTACCACCTTCACGCTGAGATCCTTTGGAAAGATCCTCAAAATTTCTTCATCAGGTACTGTCTTTCCATCACCCCTCTTTCAATTATGTTGTCTCTTTTGCAAATCATGCTTCTTCCTTTTACATTGAGGATAATGTAGATTTTAGGTTGGGGATGGGAGATTAGGTAACCTAATCATTATTTTCTCAATTTTTAGCAAAATTTGCAAAATTTTTAAAAAAATTTCAAGGTTTATATGTTTGGAAAGCGATAAGTTGTGTATTTAAAATTGTTTTGAGTATGAAGATAAGATAGAAATAGAATTTTGAATTGTTGGAGTTAGAGTAACTAAGTGACCTCTCACTTATGGTTCTTACATTCAACTGATTAAGAGTAAGTTCGAATATTATGTTATTCAAATTGTTTTTTATGAATAGTACTAGATTTTTTTTATTGTTAGTATGATGATCATTGAAAGATATTGAGAACCGAGTCTGTAGAATTTTATCTACCTTAAAGAAGAAAAAGAACCAGTTAAAAAATAGGAGATCGACAAAGAGGTCATAAAGAATGAAGAATGACAACATTTTTTAAGGGACTGGAAAATTCCTTTGAAAAGGATGTAATGTCTAAAGCAGAGGAATAAATACAAATGACCATCAATATAAAATAAAAAACTGAAAAAAGAAGGAAAAAGGGATAAGTTCGGAATCAGTACTTGGGTTTTCAACCAATCTTGAAGTGATGAGCATGCCTAACATTATGAAAAGATAGCATTTTCAATAAGCACATTGAAAAACTTGATATGCGAACTATGTTCTGACCTAATGGATAAAGGATTTATTTGATCAGTTGCTTATGTGGTTCGGCTCTAGGTTTTCAAAAACTCACTTTCTCATCTTGAGTCTACTCATGCATACTTAATACACAAAAGATTATTTTTTGAAAAAGGTTGAACATTGCGCATTAAACTTATTTTGTGCATACTTTGCTCAGGACTAGCAAAATGCTGGTTGGGGATTGTGTTGAGGGTCAAATATTGCATATTGGACCCCAGTTATTCCTTGGTTTTATGAACATGAACATGATAATGCTTAATGTTTATTTTAATCATGTTTGTGGTGCAAGGTGAATTCAAGAGCTTGGATTAAAAAAGATGTTAAAAGCATGGATTTAATGCTCAAGAATCACCAAGACCAAGAATGAAGAATGCACATACTGAAGATCTAAGAAAATCAAGTTAAGAATGAAAAAAAATAAGAGTTTTGAAATGAATTTGCGTGATCCTCGACCAGTCTTGGCTCCGCCTCGACTAGTCTTACGTAGGCTCCACCAGTCCTGGACTCTACTCGACCGGTCCTGCCTCGACTAGTTGAGCTGCCTCAACTCGAACTCCAGTAACTAAAATCGCTAAAATTAGGTCATCTTCGACCAGTCGAAGGTGACCCTCGACTAGTCGAGGGTTGTCCTCGACTAGTCCTAGGTTATGCAGACAGCACACAAAGTACATAAATTTGAAGCGGTTTCTGAAATTTTCCAATTCTGTGCAAAAGTCTAAGGCCTAAAACTATAAATAGGGGTCCCTAGGGCACCCCTAGGCATCATCTAGGGTTTGAGGAGTGGAGCAAAAGCGTAGAGAAGCCATCGCCAAGAGTTTTTCTTCCTTTTCCTTAGTTATTTTTATGCTTTTATTAAGAGATTCTAGTTCAATCATGTCTATGGTTGGCTAAACCTCTTAGCTAGGGCTAAGAGGTTAAGCTTGTAGTGTGATGGGATTTCTATTGCTTTGATTCATGTTTATATTGAACTCTCTTTGATTCTAGTTTGATTATAAGGAATATTTTTAGTTTTTAATGGTTTATTTTGACTCAAATTACAATGGATCTATGACAGCTTTGAGTATGTTCTTTTCATGTATTGAGATTGTGAATTTAAGGAATATTTTCAGTTTTCTAAGAGGTGAAGCTTGTAGTGTATTGGGATGATTTTCTTGCTTTGATTTTTGTTTTTCTTGAACCTCGTTGATTTCTAGTTTGAATTTAAGAAATATTTTTAGTTTTTTATAATTTATTGTGACTCAAATTACGATAGATGTTGTGATGGCTTTGAATATCTTCTTTTTCTATTTTGAGATAGTGAGATTGATAAGTCATATTGTTCACCATTGTCTCCTGGGCATAGTAAGATGATGGAATCCCTTCTAATCATCATAATACTCCTTCATGTGTGACTAGGTTAATGAAAAGTTCAGATTTGGTTTAATCACTTCATCTTCCAATTGGATATGATAGGACTCCAATTCCAATTTTGTTTCTTGGATCAAGCACGGTAGCATCTTAATAGCTATAAGTGGATCCTTGGCACTTTAGTTCCCTTTTGATTATTAATACTTCATTCACAATTACTCTCTTTCATTCTAGATTTAGATTTAAATCTTATTTTAGTTCTAGTTCCAGCTATTTTCAAAATACGTACAAGTTTAGTCCCTGTGGATTCGACCTTGGTCTGACCAAGTTATTACTACATCGCGACCCTACACTTGGGGTTGCAAACAAGTTTTTGGCACCGTTACCGGGGACTACGGCTGCATTTTTCTAAGATTAAATAGTGTTGGAATTAGGTTAAGATTAGGGTTAATTTTTGCTTTGTTTTTAAGTTAGGATTTTCTGAATTTGTTTTTAAAAATTGACTTTGTTTTCTGTTTTGTAGAATCCTAACATTGCAACCCTAATCGGGTAACTTCTCTCCAACTCTCTCTTATCTTTTTAAATTTCTTATTTACTATAGATTTTAGCTTTCTTTCTCGTTGATTTTAGTTGTTTTGTTAGTTGAGGGTTACGAGTGTTTTATGCCCAAGTGGGTTCGTGACAACACTCTCTGTCCCTTGAGTGAAGGAGGATTAGTTGAAGGGTTCCCCATCCATCACCGGATTAGACACCACTTAAGATCCTCTGACTTGGTAGAAGTTATGGTTACACATCAACCTCAACACCCAGTTGAGGAGGCCCGGGATGAGAATGAGGTGCATCATGCACCCCCACCTCGTACTCTATGAGATTATTTACAATCGGCAGAGGGGAGTACACTTTCCTGCATGATATTCCCATTGAATGTAGGAACTGTGGATTGTTGAGGGTCAAATATTGCATATTATCCCCCATTTATATCTTGGTTTTATAAACATTATAATGCTTAATGTTCTATTTTATTCATGTTTGTATTGCAAGGTGAATTTAAGATCTTGGATTGAAAAGGGTGCTAAAAGCATGGATTTGATGCTCAAGAATCACCAAGGCAATGGATGTATCTTAGGAGATTAAGATTGAAGAATTCACATGCCAAAGATCTAAGAAAACCAAGTGAGGAATAAAGAGAATCAAAGATTTGAAGTGAAGAAAAGGAATCCTGAAATTGTCCTGAAAAAGGATATTCTGAAACTCTGGGTCATTTTATGAAATTGCGTAGAGTAAAGTCTATTTTGAGAAACTACATAAAGTGAAGTCTATTTTAGAAAACTGCAAAAACTTGAGGCCATTTTTAGAGTTTTCCAACTAGGTACGAATGTTGGAGTTCCATAACTATAAATAGGACTCCCTAGGATGTTCTTAAGCATCTTCTAGGGTTTAAGGAGTGGAGTAAAAGGGTGGAGAAGCCATTACCAAGAGTTATTCTTTTTCTTCCTTAGTTATTTTCATGCTTTCTTCTAGAGTTTTAGATCCAATCATGTCTATGGTTGGCTAAACCTCTTAGCTAGGGCTAAAAGGTGAAGCTTGTAGCATAATGGGATATTTCTATTGCTTTGATTCATGTTTATGTTGAACTCCATGGATTCTAATTTGATATTTAAGGAATACTTTCAGTTTTCAATGGTTTATTGTGACTCAAATTACAGTAGATCTGTAATAGCTTTGAGTATCTTCTTTGCCTGACTTGAGATTGTGAAATTAGTAAGTCCTGTTGTTCACCATCGTCCCTTGGACATCGTATGGTAATGGAATTCTTCATAATCTTCACAATTCTCCTGTTTTGAGATTATGGGATTGGTAAATCCTGTTGTTTGCCATTGTCTCCTAGGCATGATTTTATGATGGAATCCCTATCAATTATCATAGTTGTCCTTCATTGAGAATTAGGTCAATGGAAGTTTAGATTTGGTTTTATTGATATATCTTCCAATTGGATAGGATAAGACTCCAATTCCAATTGTGTTACTTGAATTAAGTAAGAGGGCTCCCTGATCACTACAAGTGGATCCTTGGCACCCTAGTTGCCACCTTTAAATTCTTAGTTTTAGTTACTCTATTCACAATTACTCTCTCAGATACTTCAGAATTAGTTTCACATCTTATAGTTCTACTTCTAGTTAATTTAAAAAACATACAAGTTTCAGTCCCTATGAATTCGACCTCGGTCATTCTGAGATTATTACTACATCATGATCCTACACTTGGGGTTGTAAACATGGATGTTAAACCAAGGGTGATTTAACTCCTTCCTAAGTTCATGGACTAGAATCTAAAAGTTCATACTTGCATATGAAAGAGTTCAATGAGATAACATCTACATTCACTTCCCAAATGTGTTTGAGGACACAGTAAGATTGAAATTATTTCCTTTCTCTTTGAAAGAAAAGGCTAAGTCATAGTTATATTCCTTAAGATCATGATCCATTGGCACATGGGTTGAGATGACAAGGGAGTTCCTTAAAAAGTTCTTCTCATATCATAAAACGAATACCTTAAGGAAAGTAATCATGAATTTTGCGCAAAAAGAGGATGAGACTTTCTTCCAATGTTGGGAGTGATATAAGGATCTCATAAATTCATGTCCACAACATGGCTACGAAACATGACAGACAATAAGCTTCTTCTATGAAGGATTGACCTCGTCCATGCACCAATTTGTGGAAATGACGTGTAATGAGGAATTCATGAACAAGGAAACTGATGATGCGTGGGATTATTTTATTAAACTTGCTAAGAACGCGCAATCATGGGTTACCACCTCAAGAACCACCACTTCTAAGCTTAATCAATCAAAGGAAAGGGGATGAATTTATGTTTTAAAAGAGGAAGATGATATAAATGCAAGAGTGGCTAATCTCACAAGAAAAGTCAAGGCTATGGAACTTAAAAAGGTAGAACCTATCAAACCCGAAAAGGTTGTGGAAGTTGTTTATGGTATTTGTGCTTGTACCATACATACAACTGAAAATTGCCTAACAATTCCTTCTTTTCAAGAGATATTGAATAAGCAATCAAATGCCGTAAACAATTACTAAAGACCTTTCAGAGGACCCACCTCACATACATACTACTCTAGCTAGAGAAACCATCCAGATTTCAGTTGGAGGAATGAACAAACAACTAACCCATAAGAGGCCCTCACTCAATTTTTAAATCAAAAGAGGCCTCAAGAGGATACGGTTAAAAAATTCATACAAAACCAAGAGCTATTCAACCAGAATATGGTATAAGCATTCCGGGATCTCAAAAAAAATAATGGGAATGCTTGCATCATCCATTCAAAGGATTGAGTCATCCTTAGTAAGTGAGGAGAAATGCATGCTTCCATCCAAACCCCTCCCCAATCCAAAACTACAATGTGAAATTAGTGACCCAACCTCTTCAAATCAGATGGAGCAAGATAAGTCTATCACAACTCTTAAGAGTGGGAAGGTTATTGACAAAACCATTCTGCGAGGGCTGAAAATCCTAAGGACCTGGAAGAAATTGAGAATGATAGACCTAGCAATGTCCCATATGAGGAAGCACCGGGAAAAGTGAGTAAGCTGATTATGTCATTCGCCCCACAATTGATTGTACCAAAACCTCTAGCTAACTCATAGGATATTCTAAAGGTGTTAAAACAAGTGAAAGTCAACATACCTTTACTAGATGTTGTGAAAGAAATCCCCTCTTACGCTAAATTTCTAAAAGACTTATGTATAACTAAGAGATGACAGAGTATTCAAAATATAAAAAAAATTGACAGAAAAGGTGAGTACCATCCTCAAGCAAGACATGCCACAAAAATATAAAGATCCTGATAACCCAACTATCACCTGTACAATCGGGAATCACCAGATTGAGCATGCACTTCTTGACTTAGGAGCGAGCGTGAATTTAATTCCTTTCTCGATATACGAACAATTGGGTCTTGGTGAATTAAAACCCACCTGGACTACACTACAACTTGTTGATCATTCGGTCTGTGTACCGAGAGGGATGATTGAAGATGTGTTGGTCTAGGTTGACAAATTCTACTATCCAGTAGATTTTATCATCCTGGATACTCAACCCATCGTAGATATGAGCATTCAGATACTTGTCATTCTTGGTCGCCCATTCCTTGCTACATCAAATGACATCATTAATTATAGGAATAGAATTATGAATTTATCTTTTGAGAATATGACATTAGAGCTCAATATCTTTTTCAGCATGAGCAAGTAATCAGAGGATGTTGATGATATCCACGACATTAACTTGATAGATTCTTTCATGGAAGATAGAGCACTGATGACTCTATTCTTTGACCCTCTAGAGACGTGCTTGGCCCACTCCCTTGATTTAGATGATGACATGATTAGGGAGATGGATGCCTTGCTTGATTCTGCGCCGATACTTGAAGTTAACTAGTGGAGGCCACAATTTGAAACCTTGCCCCTTTAATTAAACATCAATTAGACATATATAAACCTCAAAGCATTGAAGCTTGACCTAAAACCTTTGCCCACTGATCTTAAATATGTCTATTTAGGTTAAGATGAGATATATTTGGTAGTGATTTCTTCCCACCTTGAGAAAGAATAGGAGAGTGTGCTTATTTCCACTCTCATTGAGCATAAAGGAGCCCTTGGATGGTCGATTGTGAACCTTAAGGGAATTGATCTTTTAATTTGTACTCACCACATTCATCTTGAGGATAATGCAAAAACCTCCTGACAACCACAGCATCGGCTAAATCCAAATATGAAGGAAGTGGTTAAGGCTGAGGTACTTAAGTTGTTGGATGTGGGTATCATATACCCTATATCTGACAGTCAATGTGTGAGTCCAACTTAGGTGGTTCCTAAGAAGTCCAGAATCACCATCGTAGCCAATGTTGACAATGAACTTGTGCCAACTAGAGTTACTACTAGTTGGAGAATGTGCATTGACTACAAGAAGTTGAATACTGTCATAAGGAAGGACCACTTTTCTTTGCCCTTTATTGATCAAATTTTGGAAAAGCTAGCTGGTCATTTTTACTATTACTTCCTTAACGGGTATTTGGGCTACAATCAGATAGAGATAGCCCTTGAAGATAAGGAAAAGATGACAGTCACATGCCCCTTTGGCACTTTTGCTTATCGAAGGATGTCATTCGCGTTGTGTAATGCCCCCGCCATATTGCAACGATGCATGTTGAGTATATTTTCTGACATGATGGGGCAATAATTTAGAGGTTTTCATGGGCGACTTCTCTATTTTTGGTCCATCCTTCAGTGAGTATTTGAAAAATCTTTAAAATGTGTTGAAGCAATGTGAAGAAAAGAATTTGGTTCTGAATTGGGAGAAATGACATTTCATGGTTCCCAAGGGAATGGTGCTTGGACACATAATTTTATCCAAGGGAATTGAGGTAGATAAGGCTAAATTAACCTTATCTCTAACCTACCTCACCCAAGAGCATATGTGATGTGCGATCCTTCATAGGACACGCCGAATTTTATAGACGATTCACAAAGGACTTTAGCCATCTCTCTCGTCCTTTTTATAATCTCCTTCAAAAGGATATACCATACGAGTGGACTGAGAAATGTCAGGAAGCTTTCACTAAGCTCAAGGCTATGTTGACAACCACTCCTATCATGTAGCCACCCGATTGGAGCATCCCTTTTGAGATTATATGCGATGCATCTTACTATACTATTGGGGCAGTGTTAGGCCAGTGAAAAGAGAAGAAGCCTATATGATTCAGTATGCGAGTAGAACTCTAACTTCTACCCAAGTGAACTACTCTACTACTACGAAGGAGCTCTTAGCCTTAGTGTTCGTTTTGGACAAATTTAGTTCCTACTTGATTGGATCCAAAATTATCATTTACATTGATCATGCGGCACTGAAGTACCTTCTTTATAGGAATGATGCTAAGCCCCTCATGATAAGATGGATCCTTCTACTCTAAGAGTTCGACATAAAAATACGAGTCAAAAAGGGAGTAAAGAACGCAGTGGCTGGCCACCTCTCAAGACTTGATCTCACCGATTCCCTTCAGCCAACACTGATAAATGACATGTTCCATGATGAACAATCATTTAAACTCTCCCAATTACCTTTGTTTGCTGACATTGCAAATTATCTTGCCACGGGTTTCATGCCGACACATTGGATTGCGCAAGAAAAGAAAAAAAAAATTCGCTGAGGTATATAAGTTTTTATTGGATGATCGTTATCTGTTTAAATATTGCTCAGACTAAATTCTACGAAGATGTGTGCCAGACAATGAACATCAAAGCGTTATATACTCTTGTCACTCTGAGGCTTGTGGTGGTCACTTTTTTGCTAAAAGGACCACGGCCAAAATTCTATAGTGTGGCTTTTATTGGCCCACAATGTTCATAGATACTCATGAGTTTTGCAAAACTTATAAGCGTTATCAGAAATTGAGAGGATTTTTCTCTCGAAATATGATGCCACTAAATCCAATTCTTATCATTGAAACATTTGATTACTGGGGCATCGATTTCATGGGCTCATTCCTCCAATCCTTTGGTAACATCTACATATTGTTGGCAGTAGACTATGTCACTAAGTGGGTTGAAGCGATCCCATGCAGAAATAATGATTATGGAACTGTCATTCGATTCTTAAAAGAAAATATTCTTTTTCAGTTCAAAACGCCTCGAACCATCATTAGTGATGGAGGTTCACACTTTTGTAATAGACCATTTGAGAATTTAATGAAGAAATATGACATCTTTCATAAAGTGAGCACTTCATACCACCCGCAGACAAGTAGGCAAGCTGGGATTTCCAATAGGGAAGTTAAACAAATTTTGCAAAAAAAAACGGTTAATCTTAACCATAAGGATTGGTCAATACGTTTGACTGATGCTTTATGGGCTTACCATATAGCTTTTAAGGCCCCCATTGGAAAGTCCTCCTTTAGACTCGTCTATGGGAAAGCTCGTCACTTGCTTGTATAGTTGGAACATAGAGCCTACTGGGTTATCAAAAAATCTGAATTTTAACTTGGACAACGCTAGCTCGCTATGCAATCTTCAATTGAACGAACTCAAGGAAATCCAAAATGACGCATACGATAACTCAAGAATTTACAAGGACAGGATGAAGGTGTTCCATGACCGGAGCATCCTTTAGAAAACATTCATAACCAGTCAAAAAGTCCTTCTCTACAATTCTTGATTACATCTTTTCCTGGGTAAAAGCTATAATCTCGTTGGACAGACCCTTTCACTGTTACGAACGTTTATCCTCATGGGCCGTCGATATAAAGAATCTAACGAATGACAATTTTTTCAAAGTAAATGGACATCGTCTAAAGCCATTTGTTAAGAAGTTCGATTCAGAAGATATGTCCATACCTCCGATTGATCTTGTGTATTAGGATTGATCTCCTAGTCTGATGGAGGTGCAGTTAGGTTTATTGTTTTCATAAGATTTAGGATTAGGATAGTTTTTTTTTTCAAGTATGTTTAGTCTTCATGTTAACCCATTACATGTTGAGAACTTCGGAAAAGCTCCAATTCTCCTTCTTCATGTACCACCTTTCCATCACTTTTCCTTACTTTTCGTTATCTCTTGTGCATTACATGCTTATATCTTTTACATGGAGGATAATGTAGATTTTAGGTTGGAGGTGTGGATTAGGTAAACAAATTAATATTTTGGATTAGGTAAACTAATAAGTATTCTATTAGTCTTTGAGCGAAAATCTTGAAAATTTTCAAATTTTCAAGTAAAAGAACTATTTGGAAAATAAAAGTTTGAGTAATTAAGAATGCTTTGAGTATAATGATAAGATAGAGATTGAATTTTGAATTTTAGGAGTTTGATCAACTAAGTAGACTATCACTTAAGCTCTCTCATCTAATTGATTAAGAAGAAATTTGAATATCATGTTAACCTAAATCACAAGACATTCAATTTACTTTTAGTGAATAATGCTAGAATTTCTGATTGTGAGTATGTGCATCATTGATAGATGTTGAGAATTAAGTCAGGAGAATTTTATCCACCTTAAAAAGATAAAAAGAACTAGTTAAAAAATAGAGAGATTGACAAAAAGGTCATGTATAATGAAAAGACTGGAAAAGAATGAAAAGAATAAAAAGACTAAAAAGAATGAATAAACAAAAATGACTGTTGATATAAAATCAAAAAATGGAAAAAGAAGGAAAAAGGGATAAGTTTGGAATCAACACTTGATTATTCAATCAATCTTGAGGTGATAAGCATGACTAACATTATGAAATGATAGTATTTTTTATGGAAAGTAAGTTGGAATTCACTAAGCACATTGAAAAAAACTTGATATATGAACTTATACTCTTAAGTGATTGATGAAGAACCTATTTGATTGATTGCTCATGTGATTCAGCTCTAAGTTTTCAAATTTTCACTCTCCTTCTTTGGATTATACTCATTTATACTTGATTGCACAAAAGATTGCTTTTTGAAAGTGATTTGAATATTGAGAATTGAGAATTCTTTCACGCAGGTTTTGCACGGGACTAGTAAAATGCTGGTTAGGGTGTGTTTTAAGTGTCAAATATTACATATTTCCCCTATTTATTTCTTGGTTTTATGAACATGATAACATGTAATGGGTATATTTTATACATGTTTGTATTACGAGGTGAGTTTAAGAGCTTGGATTGAAAAGAATGTTAAAAGCATGGATTTGATGCTCAAGAATCACCAAGGCAAAGGACGGATCTTAGGAGAGCAAGATTGAAGACTTTAAGACCCCAAGATTTAAGGAAACTAAGTGGAGAAGGAAGGAAGTCGAAAGTGCAAAGTAAAGAAATTCAAAGAATTTGAACTTCACTGTCTATGTCATTGATTGCCGGTCGATGACATCGAACACGGGTCGATGACATCAAAGAATTATATGAAAATCAAGTTTGGTTGCTTGACAAATTGGATGTGGTTCTCAATGACATCGAAGCCTTGTTCGATTGCTTAAAGACCTAATTGATGAGATCGAAGGTAGTTCGATGACATCGAGATTTTTGTGGATTTTTGGAGCAATTCGGTGGAACACTCTAGACACGTTTTCGATTACTCGAACACCCTTCGATGACATCGAAGGACTGTTCGATGACATCAAAGGTATTTCGATGACATGAAGAGTTATGCAATGTGAAAGGTGTTACACAGTGCGAAAATGTGCGACTTGCGAATTCAAGTTACATTCGATGACATCGAAGGCATTACGTAGAGTGCGTAAATTTGAAGCTGTTTTCAAAAACTGTCAGACAAAGGCTTTAATTATGGATTCTTTAAGGAGTTCTAAACATGAGTTAGGTTTTAAGAAGCAGAGTGAAAGGGTGGAGCAGCCTCCCAAGAGTTTTTCTTTCTTCCTTATTTACTTTTAATGCTTTCTTTAGGAGATTTAGTTTCAATCATGTCTATGGTTGGCTAAACCTCTTACATAGGGCTAAGAGGTGAAGCTTGTAGCTTGCTCGGATGATTTTCTTTCTTTGATTATTATTTTTCTTGAATCTCATTGATTTCTAGTTTGAATTTCTATGATTTATTGTGACTCAAATTATAACAGATGTGTGATGGCTTTGAGTGTCTTCTTTTTCTGTTTTGACATTATGAGATTGGTAAATCCTGTTGTTCACCATTGTCTCTTGGGCATGGTAGGATGATGGAATCCCTTCCAATCATCATAATACTCCTTCATGTGTGACTAGGTCAATGAAAAGTTCATATTTGGTTTAATTACTTCATCTTCCAATTGGATAGGATAGGACTCCAATTCCAATTGTGTTCTTGAATCAAGCAAGGTAACATCATATAGCTACAAGTGGATCCTTGGTGCTCTAGTTCCCTTTTGATTATTAATAATTCATTCACAATTACTCTCTTTCATTCCAGATTTAGATTTAGATCTTATTCTAGTTATAGTTCTAATTATTTTCAGAATACGTACAAGTTTAGTCCCTGTGGATTCTACCTTAGTCTCACCAGTCATTACTACATCGCGATCCTACACTTGGGGTTGTGAACAATACACCACCTCCTTCTCTTTCAAAGAAGAAACATATCAAGACAAAGAATAAAAAATTCCAGGAGAAAATTAAAGAGCATAAGAGAAATAAGCTTCATAACTCCTTGGATAGTGTGAAAGTTCAGTAAGACATAATCAAATTCAACAACCCCTTCAAGGAGGAAATGATCATCATTTTGCTTTATATACGCCATCACCTGTCTATCCTTATGAGTGAACTTACTAATCAAATCACTCAGAATTGATTAATTTATATGGCTAATTGGACGATGAAAGAACCACAGATCTTGGAAGGTATCTTGTCAGATAATGATTCAAGATAGAGCATTGGCAATGTGCACTCCATGTGATTTCTCATCCCTGGTTATAACCCTCATACTTTATACCCCACGTATTTCTACAAAATAGTGTAACAACATTTCCAGGATAGAAGTCCTTTGTCGGGGAACAAAGAGTTTCATACTCGTGGCTTCTTAGCTTCATGCACCTATTAAACTGACAGGGCGAACACTATATTAAAGAAACATGCTGCAACATTGGCAGAAATAGGTCTCTACAGTTCCATTAAAGTCACTTCCGAATATTTCTGTAAAGATCCGATGATCTATAAGAGTTTCCTGAACTACCAGTGTCCAATAGGTAACTCCTTTCATTTATCATTAGGTGAAGTTAGCATCACTTTATGGGATTTGTATAGGATGGCCAGACTCCCTGTGACTAGTTAGTTTTATGATGAGTATATACTGACTGACAAAGAGTTCACACACTTCTCACCTTCTCAAAGACATGCACTAGTATCAGGAATGAACATTCAGTTGTTTAGAGAGATGGCTAAATTCCTAGACATCCGGAAAATTCCTCATCTTCAGTGGCTCGCACATTTTTCTAGAGGACTATGGTATATTGTCTAACTTGTTCTTTCTTTTTCTTGAATATAACTATTAACTATATTTGCTTTCCATCGTAGCTTCAGAAACAACCAATCTAAAGACATGGAAAAGATGCGTTAGAAGATCAGGGGTCTTCCGGAATATAATTCTCATGGCGAACTTGCAGCTTTTCTTATATATGGGCTCAGTCTAATAGGCTTCTAAGTTTAAAATGGGCGGATGCAATCAGACCCACCATTTTTGTAGTCGTAGGAGGAATGGCAGAAGGGCAGAAATATTCTTTGACACCTCCTATCCTTTGTTCACTTTACAGGGCTTTCGATGACATAGCGACTCATTGTAAGAGTCCATCAGTAAGAGCAGGTTCTGCATACACGCCATGGCATTACTTTTCAGGCTGGCTCGACATGTATTTTGCATGGACATACAATGACCCAGAGAAAGCCTATATCAGCCCTGCTCACCTCCATCTATGGCATTATTAGAAATAGTCGATGATTAGGAAGACCTACAAATGGGTCATTGACAAAATTGAAACAACAGATGTGATCGATTTCTACCACTTCTCATTTCCCCAATATGCAAATGATCATGATATTGTAGATAATGACTCTCTCACACCTGGCGAGCAAGCATTCTTTATTTCAATTAGATCTTGCGGTCTTCCCCTGAGAGAGGGCAATGGATTTTAGAGAGAGCCATACTATCCTAGTAGATTCGCTTGTCAGTTTGGTTATGACCAAATGGTGCCAGAATGTTGTGAAACAGTCACACATTATGAAAAGCTATGGCGTGGGCCCCTCCAACTGGGCGTTGGTTTGGAAGCAATTATTAGCCGCACGCATCAACTCTCATTTTGTCATTTCTAGCCATGAATGTTCTGTTCGTACTTCTTACTGTTGGATGAGATAGTGGGCGCATCAATTTCTTCTTGTTCGCCATTGTTTACCAGTTGATTCTCCGAGATGGGTACCTCCTCTGAGACTAAAGAGACAGAATCTAGCATAAGGAATTAGATACATTGTTGAACGAGATCATGCCCCTGCTCCTGGTCAGATCTATGTAAAGATTTCTCTAGAAGAGCCTATTCGTCAAATTAAACCAGTAAACACCTTTGAGGGTTGGATAGCCCATGGATTTCCTTTAAATCATTTGAGAACCCATAGAGGACAGACTGCCGGGGTTAGTGCGATGGATCTAATAGAAATCCCTCGAATGTCAATCACTGCCATTCATTATCTTACACCAAAAGCCACAAAACATGCTAAGCCCCGAGAGGTGTCTCTGGCTGTATCACCTCCATTGCAACATGATCGTGAAAGCTTTTCATCTCCAGTAACTCGATCCCAAACACGATCTAAATCTCCCTTGACGTAGCAACATCAAGAAGATACTTCTCCTACCCGTGTTACTGTGGAAGAGCTTATGCAAACCGATGAAGCAGGACCCTCAAGGAAAGGCAAATAAATGATGGTGGAAGAACCAAAGTTATGGTCATCATCATGGGAAGATGAAGACAAGGAATCCTCTTTTGATAGTAGCTCTTCTACTGAAGATGGCTCTTCTTCGGAGGATTCAAAAGAAGAGGGAGAATTGGACATTGGCGAGGAAGAGGAAGAATTGGATATTGGCGACAAGGATAATGCCACTGTCACAACTACTGTAGCTAATGAAGAGATACCACAAGATACAATCATTCCTCAAACGGTGGCAATGGAAACTCTTGCAGAAGAAGAGGAACCTTTAGACTACGGGGAGTATGATCATTCACCAAAAGAAGACATAGTCATATCATTTAGTGCCAACTACTCGCCCTTTCCATGCGAAATATTTTATGGTCCAATAGTTAATACTCTGTCTGCTTTAGACATTCCTCTGGTTGCTACAGAAGCGGATCAAGGTGAAACGAGTATTCTCCCTTGTGGAATGAGATCTACTAGGACAACTGGAACATCTCTCGCTCCTTTGACTCATACAAGCATTGTAGCACGTGAGATAATATTTCCAATGGAACCAGTTAATGTGGCAACTCTGACTACAGTTGATTCTAGTACTGGAGCTAAAGCACCATCCTTTATAGACATGATTCCAGATGTCCCAAGTCCTTCATATCTTCCTAAGGGAATACAATCTTTAGAAGCACTAGTCTCCATTTGTCTTTCTTCGGCTATAGGTATATCTACCTCTTGTATATCTTATGTTGGTACTGTGTCTTTATAATGCTTTTTTTGACCCATACTTTTCATATTCTTATTTTCTTTTCTTCGCCCATAGTTAATCCTACTTCAAGCGGTTCTGAAAGCTCGAAGTCAATTGCCACAGTTTCGGATACACCATCATTGGAGAAAATTCCTCCTTATATGCTCATTCTGATTAAGGGTAATATGTACCAGGGTGCTGGCATGTTTAAGGATCCAGAACTGTGGCCCATCTTGGACATTGATCTGGGAGTTTTAGATAGTGCTTCAAGGATGGCTAATATCAATCTCTCTCCTTTACATAATTCTCTGGCTCATTTTTTTGCTTCTCTTTGTCAATTAGAAGCTGTTCGAAATGTGGTTATTGCTGCAAAAATACTAGCTCGCCAGAAAGAATTGTTATTACTTAAAGATAAAGCTTTGAAAGTCGCAACGATGATTTTGGGCTATAGTAAAGAACATGATTATCTTCAAGAACAATTGAAGACTTTGAAGCAATCTTCAATCACCATTGATGAACAAATAGCCAACCTTAAGAAGTAAATACTTGATCTTGAGATCCTGAAACAAGAGGAGGAACTAAGGTCCAGCAGGATTGAAGCAGACATCGAAGATAACATTTGAATAACTGATCTCAAAAAGTCAGAGTTTTTGAAGAATGAGGCGGTCATAATTTCCTTAGAACAGGAGTTGGCTGATGCTCTTGATCAAGCCAAACTCATTATCGATGCTGAGTTAGACACTGTAGCTGCTCAGGTGCAATTCAAGTAAGATTTGTAAAGATATATGATTGCATTAGGCATTCATGAGGAATTGTAACATGCATTTTGTAATGAACATGCGCTGACCTTTCTTTACACACAAAGTTTTCTAGTCATCTTTTCATGGCAATTTCTAAGTATAAATTCTTTATGATATCATATACATACGAATATCTTATGTCAATGGAGGTTAACATTCCCATGATTTGAACAGTACGACTATAACAGCTGCATATATCTTATGCATATGATGTTTCACATGTTAAATTTCAATCGCGCTTTGACATGTTCCTAATCTTGGAGATATAATATAACAACATATTTTGTTAGTATGCCCTACATGGTGTTTTGTCTTCAATAAACGTAACTATTTTGGAGTTCAAGTTAGTGCTTAAGGTGCTACACACAATTTAAGTTCATGAGTAGTGGAGCACACACACAGTTTTAGCTCGTCAGTAGTGGAGCAGGTGGACTTATACAAATGGTCTCTGTAACTCTTAAGAGTTCGCTGAACCACTACAGCTAGGGAGTTCACAAATCGTGATCCATCAAAGGAGCCCAGTGAAGCTACTGGGGCAGTGAACTCGGTAGGTTTTACGCATAGGGTTGGCCATAATAACTCTTTATAGTTCACAGGGCTCATAAGGCTACCTATTTAGGTACCAGATCCAAGGCCGTCAGTTCATCGATGAGGTGGTAGCTCATCTATAGTTCGACTCTTCCCCATAAGTTTCTACTAAAATTAAGCTAGGAACCTGGAGGGTCTTATGCATGGTTGGCCTATCTATCGATAAGCTAAAGAGTGCATATTGCGACCCGCTTTTTCTTTGCCTGTAAGGTCTGACCCATTCATGAGAGGGCATTTTCTTTCACCTTCCGTCATGATGTTGTTAGAAGTTAAACATACAACAATGGTCTCATACGTGGTTAGCCTTCATAGACTTCTGGCCACTTAGGGCTTTTAGTCACTAACTCTCTCTGCTGCCCGCATGGGTCTAAGCATGTGATTGCCTTCGTGGGTTTTTTAGGGTCGCTGGATTTTTCACTGCTGCCTACATAATATTTGGTAAATTGCCGATATGATAGGTCTTGTGCGTGGTTGGCCTTCATAGGCCCTCACCGCTGTCATAAATGATACATTGTCATTACTGATAATATAGGGCTTATGCATGATTGGCCTTCATAGGCACTTACTGATGTCGTAAATAATACATTGCCATCTTTAATAATATACGACTTACGCGTGGTTGGCCTTTATAGGCACTCACCATTGCCGTAAATGATACATTGCCATCGTTGATAATATAGGGTTGTTCAATGCGATTAGCGATGGTTGATAGTCAGTGGTATAATCGATGTAGCAATAATGTCAATATAATGATGGGAGATGACAATGTTGTTTTAACAATGGCCGGTAACAATGATAGTTTGATAGTGATGTCTTCTTGTTGAACTAATAATTCCAATTCTACTGATAATAATATTGGCGAAAATATTGTTCAGTCTAATTATTCATTAATAATATTGCTTTGACGATAGTCGATGATAATAACAGTTTTAACGACGATGATGATTTCTTCTTGTTGGAGTCATAGATGATAATATGATATCAACGTTAATTCGCAATATTACTTTGCAATAGACAATATTATGTTGATAATTTCTTCACAATTGATGACGACGTTGATCAGTGATAATTGATAATAATGGCGATGATCAATGAACGATAATGTCGATAACCGACAATATTTCCATAATTGATGATGTTTTGTAATATGTGTATAAGGCCGATATGTGTATTTTGTCAATTTACTTATTGACCGTTTTTATATCATCGTCGTCATTATTGGAGATCTTTTCGATTGTCGCTTTATCATCAATTGTTGAACAAAGAGGCCTTTATAGAGCTTTTGAAACAATAATATATCTACGAACATGTTCTTTATTCATAATGACATTCGAAAGTACATATGTTTTTATAAAGGGATTTTTGCAGTCGTGAAGCTATACTTGTCCTGTCCCCTTTTGATTAGGAGAGATTTCCCCTGTAATTGTTCACAATCCAAATTCCTGTTTTGCCTTACAAAGAATTTTCATCACATTGTATCATCCGCTTCTTTTCCTTTCATCATAGGGGGATGCCCCAGTCTCGAGATTTTTCTCATATTCCTTTGTTTACACCAATCGGGACTTGAATACCTTTGCCATTCCCTAATCCTATGGGTTCGTCGTAGTTGAATCACATATTTATTATAATTCTCTTATTGACAATGCTATATCTTTTCAAATCTTCTGGTATGATTTTATCATTTGTCATTACTTCATTTGTTCCTTCCTTTGTTTCTTCTCTTAATGGAGTATAGAACTTAATCGGTTTGGTATTGTCCAGATTTGACGGTACATAAAATCTTTTTGGTATAATAGGGAATGGCTTATTCCTTTTAAGTCACAGTGCTGGCAGAAATTTAATTGTAGTGTCTTTAATTGCTCTGGCAATATCAGTGTTAGAGGAGGTTGACCAGGTTGCCTTAAATGTTTAGGTCTGAAGTAGAACTTCTTTTTATCCATCTTTTCATTCAACTTCATCCTCAAAACTTCACTTTGTATACCATTTCTTTGCACCATTGTATCCTTTTTATTTTCTTCTTTGTTCTCCTTTATTGTGAATTCATCGTAATAGCTCGCATCTGCAAAGAAAGATTCTACTTTTGTATATGATTTTGTATCGGCTTCTACCTTATGCTGAAGTCCATTTTTACAGTATTTAAAACCTTGATGTAGAGTGGATGGTACAATACTGTACTGATGTATCCATGGTCTTCCCAAAAGGAGATTATATGTTGTCGCTGCATCAATCACGTGAAACACAACATTCGTGATTAAGTCTCCTATTTCCATTGTTAATGTAACATTTCCCAAGGCGCATTGATAGTCTTGATTAAAGCATTGAATCATCATTCTGCTAGGACATAGATGTGAACGACAGTATACCAGCTTACTGAGCATATTTAGAGGTAATAAATTCACCGTGAAGACATTATTCTAACATTATTCGCTTGATCTATTAATGTTTTATTATGTTCTTTACCACTTGTCAAGTCATTCTCTGAAAAAGTGATGATAAACATGCAATTATATGCCTCTGCTATATTGGGCTTATCAGTCTGCGGAGGACTATTTTCTTTTTCTATCTCTGCACCTTCCATTTCAACAAGTAAAGCTTTTTCTAATACCATCATTTGATAAAGCTTGAATTAACATCTGACGAAAATCTTCTGATAGTCATAATGTGTCATATATACTCAACCGCGTGGGGATGCCCTTTAAATGACTTACAACGTCACAGGCGACTCTTTTGGTTAATAGTGCTTCTTTATCCAATGACTCATTCATCTCATCATTTTTATGATTCTGTAGTATCTCTAACATCTTTTTTTTTGGCATCGCTATGGGCTTTTGTCTTCGAGACAGACTTGCTATTTCTTTTTCGGACTGTAATGTTACCATTGCTGCTTCGTGTGCAACAATTACCAGCGATGATTTAATCGATTCATCGACGGATTTGATAACGATCACATTACGGTCCTTGCTTCTCTGTTTGATACATGGTTAATATTTTTATTTGATTCTTTCATATTCTCTTTCTTGATATGAGGTCTGAATGAATGTCATATTTATAGTCGCTTTTCATTTCTTTCTGTTCCTTTTTCCATCATAATTTCACCTTTGTCCATCATCCTTTGTGATATATTTTTTTACGTGAAGTAATTTTCTGTAGGATGACCCAAAAAGAGATGGTAATGGTAGTAATTTCTTTCATTTATCAACCTAGCTTCTTCTGGTAGTTTGGATTGGGGTAATTTGATCGTTCTAGTGGTTAACAATTGTTTCAGCATTGACAAAACATCTTCTTTTTCAAACACATACCCTTCATGAAAATCATACGGTATAGGTTGCTTATCATTTGTCCATCTCTAATAACGATCTATGTCTTCTTTTCTTTCTGTCCTTTGTCGACTATGGGGATCTTCCTTCCTTTTTTCTTAGTCAACCACATTAGTTATCTGTCAACCTGAACCTTGTCGTATTGTCTCATTTCGAAAAGCTAGTATCTTCTTAGTCATTATCTCTAGTGGATGGGCTTTCGTAGTAAGATTACGAAAAATTTGTATATCGTCATTCGCTAAATCGAACGCAATTCCTATTTTCATCAAATTTAAACACATCTTAACTTGTTCGTTCTCTTCGGGCAATTGTCTGCACAATGACACCAGAGTTGTTCATCTATCAATGAATTTCTCTATTGGTTCATTTTCCCTCTTTCATACGAAAGTTAATTCTGTGATGCTGACATCTCAGTCAAACGAGAAGAATTTTTCTATGAAAGTATATTTCATTTTATCCCAAGTTCATATAGATTCGGGTGCCAAATTGGAATACCATTGAAACGCTTTCCCTGTAAGAGATGATCCGAACAATCATAGCCAATATTGTGGCACTGTTGAAAAGGTGCCCATGGTAGTGATAAAATGCATTAGATGTTCTTTTGGGGAGCCATCTCCATTGAACTTTTGGAAATCTGGATATTTAAAATTTGCAGGGAATGACACATCTTCAATTTCCTAAAGGTATGACGTTCTATATTGAAATCTCTCGGGATGTTATCGGTCTCTTTCGATCCTAATAGCTTCTGCCACCGCTTGCCTTATTTCTTCTTGTATTATAGTTCGTGCTGCACGGGCTGACCCATGTGACCCTGCCCTAGGTGGTTGTGAACCTTTTGGCTGTTGTTCCCGACCTTTAATTGTAGCCACGACAGGACGGGCTACAACTTTGGCTACATTATGAGCCAAAGTAGCTAGCACTTCTCTAAGGTTCCTGCATTCTTCCATGAGAATCGTCTGTGCACGGGCCGTCTCAACCAAGTGTTCATCTGTAGACAACATTTGGTTTTGGCTTGTACATGCCATATAGACTGCAACTTCCTTGCTTACCGATTGTTCTGTCGTTAGAATAGAAGAAGGATACGTCGTCGCAATAGAATGCGGGGAAAAGGAATTATGATTTGATCCCTTAATACTTTCGCATGATTCTGATGGCTTTGGTGTGATAATTTGTGGTGAAATTATTTGCGATTGTATGAATGTGGCAGGCCCTGGAAAAGAGGATTCATTCTTTACAGGGGATTTCCCTTTTTCTTTTATAGTTTGACGAACAACTGTTGTAGAAGGAGCAGAAAAATCCTGTGGAGTGAAGGAACCAGAAGATTGTCCTGGGTATAGTGAGGGTGGGGCCAGTGCAGGTTTCATTTTATTATATTGCGTGTGATCAGTCCTCTTACCATCTGTAGTGGGACTAGACTGATGGTTGTATGAGATCGAGCCCTTGATCTTTTCGGCAATACCATAGTCCATCATTCTTTAGTCCTGTGGTAGTGGTGATACATAAATAACTCCGAATGTAGCCTTTGATACATTGTTTGTGGTCGAAATTAACTGAATCTCTTGATTTGAAGATCCATCGTAAATGCAATCAATGACGAATCTAGTCGATGTAAAGTAGAAGATCGTTTTGTTGAAGGAAGTGGCCATCCTGATAGAAGAAGAATTGCAATTCCTGAGATAAACAACGATATGTTATTAATAGATATTAAACAAAGCTATATGTTATATTAGAGATGAAGGGGAGGATGTTCCTGTTGAGAGTTTCCATTTTGGCGTTGCTGTTACGCCAAATAATGATAAAAGTTCTCCAGTTAATTTCTAAGTTAATATTGATATGATTCCCTAGTGGAGCCGCCATTTTGTTTTGATAAGAAATGAATGTATTTTGATGGGGATTATCATTAATTAATAACAAGGAAAATAGAAGAACATTTGTCATCAAATATTTTATTGATTTTGGAATTCATTCACATCCTCATATTTCCCTTAATTCCAATATAGGATACAAAACATTGAATTGAATAGAGTTATATGGAATAATCCGAATGATGATTTCGGAAGCATTCCAGCTTGCAATGCACTCATTTTAATGAAAGAAGTGTTGCGCGAGTCCAAAAATCCTTTATTTCTCCTTTGATTGATCTGAAATGATAATCTTGAACGAGATGTTTGAATTCTACTGAAGATTGCAGACTCTTTGAAAGATTCGACATCATGAATGTCCAGTATACATTGTGCACATGCAATAGAGTCCTATTGCGTGGGCAGGCACAATGGATCTCTATTGTGCGGGTAGGCATGACAGAGTTCCTGCTCCTTCTTCCTTCTCCTTCGCAGAGTACCTTGAAGAGGTATTCAGGCTACTTTCTTTGTGAGCTCTGAACTTGCATATGTCAAATGAGGAGGTTAGAGGGGTATTTATAGGCATTTGCATGTGTGAAGTCTCAATCCACGTGCTACCAACACTTATAAGCTTGATCCGCGCGCTACTTACCTTGTTGTTCGGGCACCTATCATGCCGCGCAATAGGTCACGCAACACATATGTTACCCCCGTGTAACAGATCTTTATCTTCTATTTCTTTGAACATCTCTTTTCTGCATTCTTTTCCACCTTGATCTCTTCATTTTTATGCTCCAACACATCCCTGCATTCTCTTTAGACTGAGTTGGTTTGGGATTGTTGGGCTTAGACGAAGTATCCCATGAGTGTGCATTTTCAGCAAGTATATTGAAATAATCCCACGCATCATCGGTGTCCTTATTCCTGAACTCACTGTTGCACATCATCTCTACAAATTGGTGCATAGGTGAAGTCAGTCCATCATAGAAAAAGCTTATGACCCACCAAGTTTCGTAGCCATGATGTGGGCAAGATTTTAGAAGATCCTTAAATCTTTCCTAGTATTGAAAGAAGGTCTCTTCCTCTTTCTGAGAGAAATTCATGATCACCCTCCTTAAGGTGTTGGTTTTATGAGTCGAGAAGAACTTTTTAAGGAACTCCCAAGTCATCTCGACCCATGTCCCAATTGATCTTAGTCACAAGGAGTGAATCCAAGACTCAGTTTTTGCCTTTAGAGAGAAAGGGAACAACTTTAATCTTAAAGTGTCCTCGAATACATTATGAAAGTGTAGGGTTTCTATATTCTCATCAAATTATTTAAGGTGTAGACATGAACTCTCATAATCAAGTCTATGAAACTTCGGAAGTAGTTGGATCACTCTCGGCTTGAAATCCACATTTCAAGCTGGGGAATATTATGTGGAAACACCATGCAGGAAGTTGTACTCGCCCTTGCTATTTGTAAGTAATCACATAGAGTTCTAGGCGGGGGAACATTTTGTACATCATTCTCATGTTGTCGTTCCTCAACACGCTGGAACAACTTATGAGTTCTAAGGTGGTGTCTAATCCAGTAATGGATAAGTAGTCCTTCCACTAATCCTCATTCACTTAAGAGACGGAGAGTGTTGTCACGGACCCACTTGGGCAAAACACTCTCAATCCTAAGTTTAAACGAAAACATACTTTTTTTTAAAAAAGTTACAGAAAAATTAAGAAATATGAAATACTACAGCTAGAAGGTTAGAAAGATATCACCGGATCAACGATTCTATGTTAGGTTTTATGAAATGGAAGAAAAAAATTGGTATCAGATAATTTTAAAATAAAAACTAATTTGGAAACACAGAAAAAATAAATAAATGTAATCCTAACCAAATTGTAATATTAATGTTCTTCAGAAAAATGCAACCGAAGTCATCAACAATGGTGTCAAAAACTTGTTATGATAACTCCAAGTGTAGGACTCGATGAGAACGAGGTCGTACCCATAAGGGCTTGCTATTGTGTGATTTCTGAACTACGTTAGAATTAGAACTAGAATCTAAAATAACTACCAAAAGCTGGTTCTAAAGAGGAATTGTGGAAGAAACTATTAGAAATAACTAGATCACCAAGGGTCCACTTATAGCCATCTTAACGTTAATTTACTTGATTTAATTGGATCACACAACTGGAATCGAAGTCTTATCCTATCCAGTAAGACAATAGAGCAGTTAAATCATCATGCATAAGTTTCATAACAGATTTGAACTTTCTTTAAATTGGTTCCCTTATAAAGCATCAACGACATGATTGTAATTATTCAAAGCATCTATTATGCTTGGAGTCAATGATAAATCGATTAATTTTACAGATCAATCCCTTACAAAATATGTAAGAAACTATTTATAATCTTTCTAAGCATCTAAAGTGCCCGGGGTCAACAATGGATCAAAGTAAACTGAAAATACTTCTTCATTCAAACCAAATATTAATGAATTGTTCAACATATAAACTAAATAATTTGAATAAAAGTAAATTAAACATTAAGAAGAACTACAAGCTTCACCTCTTAGCTCTAGTTAAGAGATTAGCCAATCAAAGACATGATTGGACTATAAATCAAATAGAAAAACATAAATACTAGCTAGAACCAAAGGTTTCGAGATGACAGAGGACTCCTTAAAACTCCGCAACTCTTTTCTCTACTCCTTTTACCGTAATTCATATATAAGAAAGCAATAAACATCACTTTACATAGCTTTAATTCACATCGACTTCAAACTGACTTAAATTTATGCAGTTGATCACAGCTTCGATGTCACTTCGATGGCATTGAACTCCATCAAAGGGATCGATTGAAAATAGAAAACTATCTAGCAACAAATCTTTAAATCTTATAATTTCCTTGATGGCATCGAACCTCTTTTGATGGCATCGAACACTCCTTTGATGGCATCGAAGGATGCATGAATATGTCCAGCAATAAAATCAAATTTTCATGATTTTTGCGATGGAATCGAGGATGGCTTCGATGGCATCGACACTTACTTCAATGTCATTGTTTCGAACAAGAAACAAATGCATTCCATTTGGAAAATCATCTTATTCAAATATAACAGAGAAAGAGTTCATCAAGAATAATCATCATATTATTAATATTGAGTTCATTTACATACTCAAACATCCCTTGATTCTAAGATAGACTATTTAGAATACGAAAATTGACAAAGTACAAACGTCCAAGCCAGATGTCAAATTTGACAGCACTTCGACTCATGATTTGATCATCTCTTTAAGAGGAATATGATATAGATCCCATTAACTAATTTCTCTTCTTGGAGCTTGGACAGAAGAAAATCTGGAGACTGATCATTTCGGCAGCATGTCAGCTTCTTATCATTATAGACTGCAGGGCAGTCTAGTTGCATGGACCGCGCAACCGATATCATTTGCGTGGGTTGGCGCAACCTACGGACTTCTCTCCAGTCCTACCCTCTGACCAAACAACCCTCTCATTAAGACTTACCAAACCCATCGTCTTTCATCCTTCCCCTTCTTCAGATCAACCACCAACAAAACTCACTAAAACCACTACCCGTAATCCCTCATACTTCAACTTTACCAAACATATTTCCTCCTTACCCTCTCCTATTCATCGGGAAATTGTGATGGGAGACAGAACGACCTCCGAAGCAAGGCCGAGAATATGATTGGGATGAGTGGTTGAAATCAACCTCCCATATTCGCACAGACAACCAGAGATCTCCTGTTCGAGAAGACGCTCCTCCTGCTTCTCGTTCAAAGAAGACCTGCTAAAATAAGGCTAAGGAGTTTGAGGAGAAGATCAAGGAACACAACAAGAAGAAGCTCCAAAACTCATGGGAATCAATCAGAGTAATCGAGGGCATTATGAAATTCAATAATCCCCACTCTGAGGGTATGACGGTGATTCCCATCAACCTTCATTGCCACCAATCCATGCTCGATTGTGAGCCGAGGGATCACATAAATGGAGATAAGCTAATGTACACTTCTTCGTGGTCATCAAGAGAACCGCACATCCTTGAGGGGATATTGCTAGCACGTAAGCCGTGGCAACATATTGGTGAAGTCCACCCTATGATTTTTCTTACCTCTTTTCATAGTCCTCACAACCAATTCCCCACATATTTCTATGAAATAGTCAAGCAATGCTTCCAAGATCGTGAGTAACTTTGGGGACCCGAAGAATTCCGAACAAGGGGTCTCAAAACTTCACAACGTTATTATTTAGATTGGACAGAAGCTATCTTGCAAAAAACACGCTTGTATGCTTGCTAAGATAGGCTTGTATGATGCCATAAAAATTACGTCCCAATACTTCTACAAAGAGCCGACTGTGATAAAGGGCTTCCTCGATTACTGGTCTCCCACTACCAACTCCTTCCATTTTCCAGTAGGTGAAATGAGCATCACACTTTGAGACCTCCATCGGATGACGAGCCTTCCACTGACAGGAAAGTTTTATGATGAATTCGTCCCATCTAATAAGGAATTGGCCTTCATTTCTTCCCCTGATTACAAGCCTTCTATCTCCAAAACCACCATCGAACTTTTCAGAGAAATGGCAAAATTTCCAAACATTCACAAGCTTTCTCCTCTACAATGGCTTGCACATTTTTCCAGGGCCCTCGGATATTTTTAAGTTTAGGAATCAACCTTTTTTTTTTTAATTATACATTTCCTCACATTAACCTTTTACTTTTCCCTGCAGATTTCGCGACTGTCGATCTCAAAAGCTAACGGAGCTTCACGACAGTATCAAAGAAAGAGTAAAATACGGCTTATACGGGGAACTTGCGGCCTTCTTAGCCTATTGGCTAAGCATTGTGGTACTTCCAAGCTCAAAATGGGCAGATGTTGTTCGCCCTACAGTCTTTGTCATTGTTGGTGCTTTGGCAAAAGGCCACAAGTATTCTCTTGCACCTCCAATGTTATGCTCTATTTATAGAGTCCTTGGGGAAGTAGCTACCCATGTTAAGAACCCTACCATTGGAGCTTCCTCAGCATACACTCCATGGCATTACATCACCAGTTGGATGGGAGTCTACTTTCCTTGGACTTTTGAAGCGCCGGAGAAGGCATATATTCATCCTGCACACCTTCCACTCTAGTTTTTTCAACAAAGGCCTATGGCAAAAAGATCATAGAACTAGGTAGCCAATAAAATCTGGGACACCGATCAAGTAGATTTCTTTCAATTCTGCCTCTATCGCTATATTAAAGATACTGATATGGTGGATAAGGAAACACTCACTGTAGGAGAAAGGACATTTTCCTCTCTATACACTCTTGCAGCCTACCACTGCTGGAAGGGACGGAGTTTTGGAGAGAACCATACTATCTTAGTCACTTCGCTCATCAATTTGGTTATGATCAGGCCGTTCTAGAAGACTGCAGATTAGTCACCAGAAGAATGCGATGCTATGGCACTAGTCCTTACAATTGGGCCATGATATGGAAATAGCTACTAGGCAGTCGTATTGATTCTTTCTTCATAATCCCCAATTGCAACCATATAGTTCGTACTTCCTATAACTGGATGCGATGGTGGGATCACCAATCATTCTTGGTCAACAATTGTTTGCCAGTAGATGCACCCATCTGGCTTCAACCGCCTAGGCTAAGAGGTAGAAAGCTTGAGGACGGAATTAGCTACATACCAGAGAAGAGTCGCGCACCTTTTCATGGTGAGATTGTAGAAAAATATCGCTAGAAGACCCAATCCGTGAAAAGAAAGCCATCAATACTTTGGAAGGCTGGATTGCTTAAGGAATCTTAACATAATTCGAATAAGTCCCTCGTGACTTCGTTGGCCGGGTCATAAATGATGTTGAAGGAACATTTTCTCCCATTCTGGTAGAAACTGTTGCAGCACAAGAAGAACCGGCTCCTCCTTCACGGTCTACTCCTCCTAGTTCATCATCTCCTATGACTAGGTCTTGAACGAGCTTGCAAGCATCGCCATCTGTTCCTTAAGAAGGAAGTAGACAGGCCTCTCTATCCCCTTCGATTCCGATTAATAAAGAACCTCAACCATAAGGTAGTTAAGCTCTTCCTTCTAAAGGGAAACAGGTCATGATTGAAGAAATTGATGAAGAAGACTTAGGAGATGAAAGTTCAGCTTCTTCATCGGAGGGTACCGCTTTTGCTAAATATAAAGATGATGAAGATGATGAATATAGTAAAAATAATGATGATGATTTCAAAGAAGGACAAGTTGACATAGATGGCGAGGAGGATGTTATTGTAGAAAGCGCTGACAAAAAGCATCCTCCGCCAAATTTCGAGACTCTTCCTAGTATGAATGTTCCTGCAAAATCTCCTACAATAATAGAGGAGGAAGAAGATGAGCCTTTGGATTATGGAGAATATGGATATTCACCAGGTAAGGAAATTTTAATTCCATATATATATATATATATATTTATATGTGTATTTTATAATAGTTATCTCATTATTATTGTCATATCTTTATTTCAGGTGCTCATGTTACTAATGCCAGGACAGGTGATACTCCTCCCACGAATCCTCCTACAACTGCGCCAGTGATTTCACCGAGAGCTCCACTGGTTCCTTTGGCAACACCAAAAGTGGTGGCTCGTGAAATTATCTTCCCAGTAGAGACCACTGATCTGCCAACCCCAACAACCAGAGATTCAAGCACAAAGGCCAAAGCGCCTTCTTTTGTCGATATGTTAGGAGTTGGTCCTTCTATGGTCCAGGAAGCTCCACCTCCTGCCAGTCGTGCTTCCACAACAGGTACATATATATATATTGATTACTTTATCGAGATTTACACATCTTCTAGCTCTATCATTACTGTTATGAGTTCTTTTCTTCTTTATATTATAGGAACTCCTGGTAGTGGAGTGGCAAGCTCCGAATTTGTAGCCACTGTATCTGAACTATTATCCTTGGCGAAGATTCCTACACATAAGATGCTTTTAATAAAGAATTCCATGTCGGCAATAGTTCATATTTTCAAGGATCCTGAGCAATGGTTGGACTTGGATGTCGCCATCAAAATCTTAGAAAGTACTACAAGGATGACAAAGATCAACATTTCTATCCTACGTGACTCTCTTTTCCAATTCTGTGAGTCAATAATTTCTTTAACATCAGTGGAAAATGTCACAATTGCTCCTAAAATTTTGGAATATGGGAAGCAGTTATCTCTTTCCAAGGAAAAGGCTTCCCTTATCACTTCTCCTATTTCTGAATTTGATCAAGAACAATTAACCTTTCAAGAACAATTGAAGGCTTGTGCTGATGACTGAGCGATGATTCAGGGCCACAATGCTACCCTAAAAGAAGAAATTTCACAGCAGGAGTTAAAAGATTATGCGAAGGAATCGACTATGAAGGAAATCAAAGAAAATATACAGATCAGTATTTAATCGGCTGAGACTGAGAGATCTAAACTCTTCCGTAGCAAAGAGTTGATTGCATCCTTAGAAAACAAGCTAGCTAGGATTCCTGATTAGGCAAAAATCATCCTTGAGGAAAAAAAATCAAAACATGCTGCAGCCCAGATGCAATTAAAGGAAGATTTGCAAAAGTATATGGGAATATTAGGAAGTACGGAGGAACTTTAAGCGTGTAATTTCTTTTTGCATATATATTTTTTGAACATGTAGTCTCCTTTGACTCTCAACATATGAAGACATGATGATATTTTGAGATATTTTGTTCTTCTATGAATTTCAACATCATAAATCACTTCAAGCATATGCAATAATCTTGACATGCTATTAAATGAAGAATTGATATATATATATATAAGAAAACATAAGTATATTATAATTGTTAGTATGGGATTTCCTATATAATTTTTGTTTTAATAGGCGGTACTAGATTTCAATTCAGTTAGATGATCACACACAGTTTAAGCTCTTGAGTAGTGGAGCAACCCAGTTTTTTAGACTCTTGAGTGGTGCAGTCGGGTCTCACGTGATAGTCTCTTTAACTCTCATGAGTTCATTGAACTTCTCACAGCTTGGTGAGTTCACAAACCGTGGTCCATCAAAGTGGCCCAATGAAGTTACCGGGGCCGTGAACTTGGTTGGATTTACCCATAGGGTTGGCCACAGTAACTCTTTAGAGTTCATGGGGCGCATAAGGTGACCTTTGGGGTACCAAATCCAGGGCCATCAGTCCATCGATGAGTAGGTTTAGGCCCTTCCTCATAAGTTACTACTGAAATGAAGCCAAGGATCTGGGGGGTCTTACGAACGGTTGGACTATCTATGGTTAATGACCAAAGAGTGCACACTGTAGCCCACGTTTTCTTCGTCTGCAAGGTCGAGCCCATTCACCGCAGGGCAATTTCATCTGTTCCTTGTGACGCTACCAGAAAGCTATAAAGACGGCATGGGTGTTACGCATGACTAGCCGTTGAGGACTTTTTGGCTATTTAGGGCTTTAAATCACTGGCTTTATCTGCAGCCCGCATGGGTATGCATATGATGGCCTTCATGGGCTTTTTAGGTCCACTGCCTTTTTATGGCTACCCTAATGATGATGGAGATAGGCTCTATGCGTAGTTAGCCGTATAGGGTTTGGCTAGGCTACCTTAAGAAGTAAGTTGCTATCGCTGTCATTAACTTTATATGTGGTTAGCTATATAGTTCGTTCCACTGCCAAAATTAGTGAATCAATAATTAATATTTCACTGCCACTGACAATGTTCTAAGAACATTCATATTATGTTTAAAATAGTATGTCAGCTTAGCAATGATAGCAAATTCGATAAAATGAGCAATTGATAATGACAGCGATAGTTTCTAATTTTGACTATAATCATCGATGTTTAGTGAATTTGATAATAATTGTCGATGTTAGCAGCAATCGTCAATGCTTGGTAGGTAGAAATCCTCAATACTTGGGGCAATCATCAACGACAGCGATCATCAATATTTCTGATACATTTGAACAACTTTACTTGAAAATTCGCGCTTTTTATTCATTCACATGAGGGAGAGTACATGACTATGTCTTTCGCAGCCCTTTTTCTCTTTTACTTATCATGCCCCCTTTTGATTAGGAAGCATTGCTCTGGGAATCTTCGTAATCAAAATCACAATGCTATGCCCTTTAACAAATATACGGTCGTTACATCACATCACACTGTTTGCCCAAGATTAGCATTGCCCCCAATTTTGAACTAATCAGGCCTATATACTATTATCTCTCCTTTTATTTCATACACTTTCCTTATAACGACTTCACCTTCATCAATCATCTTCTGCAACTTTTTCTTTAGGCAGAAACAATTTACTGTTCAATGTACGAGGAAACGATGATAATAATAATAATAATCACCTTCATTCATTTTCTTCATTTCCTTTAGATGCTTCGGCCATGGCAATTTGATCTTTTCGACTGTCAGCAATTTGTTCAGCATAGGGAGCATATCATCTTCTTCAAATGAATATCTCTTATAAGCCTTAGGCCGTGTAAATGCTTTATTTATTTTCTTGGTCGTATGTTCATTCATATTTCTCGTATCTGAACCTCCTTGTTCCTTTTGTCGATTCTTCCTTTTTCTTTCTTCTTCAATCATATCAGATGGATTTCTTCCGAGGTTCGGAACTAACTGACTTATATAAAAGTCAGCTACCTTTGTAATAACTTTTTCTGAACTACAAGCCTTGTCAATCAGGTCTTGAAATGTTTGTAAATTCAAACCCTCAGGACTTAGCGCAATACTTGGCTTTATACATTCCAAGCATAGCTAAACTTGCTCCTTTTCTTCTTTCACCAATTGTATGCGTGATGCCCCCAAGATTCTCCATTGATTAATGAATTCTCTGACTGATTCATCCTTTCTTTGGTGAATACAAGTTAAATCATGAGTGACTTCTTTAGAAGATAATTTGAAAAATTCTAAATCACAATGAGAATTCCTGAGTGAATCCACCGCTGCCGACCATTCTCTTATTGTAACAGCTTTCCTTTTATCTCTCTTAATTTTCAATAGGTTCCCTGCAAATGTGGTATTCACAGTCACCTTCTTATCTTGTTTTTCGTCATTTTTCATTACTATTTCGCCTCGTTTTATCATTCTCTGCAACATATCTTTTAATGTAAAATAATTTTCTGTCGGATGCCCAACATAAAGATGATAACGACAATATCTCTTATCTTTAGTCATTTCGACTTCTTCTGGGCGTCTGGGTTGAGGTAATTGAATGGTTCTGACGGCTAGCAGTTGTTCCATTATTGGTATGACGTCTTCTTTTTCAAAATCATACTCCTTATGATAATCATTCGATCGAGTTCGCTTATCATTCACTTGATTTTTATACCAATCTGAATCTTCTCTTTTTCTAGTCTCTCTCTTGTTATAGAAAGTACTTTTGTTTCTTTCATGAGAAACGCTATTTACTAACAGTCTACTCGATCATTTTCAGTCCCCTCTGTTTTGAAATACTAACATCTCTCTGGCCATTAATTCCAAGCATGCGCTTTTGTCGCTAATTCTCGGAAAATTTTTATGTTAGTACTTGTGAGTTTGAAGGCGATTCCTGTCTCTATGGAATTTAAGCACATCTTCACTTGTTCCTTTTCTTCTAGTGACTATCTATAAGAAGCTCCCAATGTCTTCCACCAGTTTATGAATTTCTCTACTGGCTCTCCTTCTCTTTGTCGTACCGAAGCTAACTCTATAATATTGACATCACATTTTGAAGAGAAGAAATTTGACATGAAGGCATCCTGCATTTGCTCCCAAGTACGTATCGATCCCGGGGCCAGACTAGAATACCATAAGAATGCTTTACTTGTCAAGGATGATCCGAACAATCGTAAGCAGTACTACGGTATTGTAAAGAAATTCCCCATGCTAGTAATAAAGTGCATTAAATGTTCCTCTGGTGACCCTTCTCCATTAAACTTCTAAAAATCTAGATGCTTGAAGTTGGCTGGGAATGGGATATCTTCTACTTCCCATGGATATGGCGTTTGGTATTTGAACCGACCGACATTTTCGCATTCCCTTTCCACCCTGACAGCTTCTTTAACAACTTGTCATACTTTCTCTTGAGTTATAGCCCTTACTGTTGGATCAGATCCGAGCGATCTTGCCCCTTGTGGCTGAAATCCTTTAGGTCGATGTTCTTGTTCGTTCATTGTGCCCATCATCGGAGGAGTCGCTATCTCGACTACATTGTGTGCAAGAGCTGCCAAGGCTTCTCTAAGATTTCTATATTCTTCCATTAACGTTCTCTGTGCTTGCGCCATTTCATTCATGCAGTCTTCCGTAGTCGTCATAGTCCCCTGATTTGTTTCGGCCATGTGTATTGTGGCATCCCCACTTCCTGATGAAGCTGTATTCGAAATAGGATAAGAATGTGTTGATGTAATGAGGCTTACAAGGAGAGGAGTCCCGTTTGATTTTCTCGTACTTCCACTGCAACTGATTGATCGAGATGACACAGAAGCAGGTGACCCCACAAGTAACGCTTTTCCCTTTTGTTCTTTTGTTCATCGAGCTCTTAGAGCAATTAGAGCCGAGAAGTCACGTGATACTAATTGTGAAATCGTATGCCCAGGATATATGGCAGGAGGGGCCAATTTGGGATTCTTTCTAGTAGCGTTCCGTGTTATCGGTCCTCTGGTTCATGGTGAAGGTAGACTCATTTTAAAGCTTCTTGCATTTCAAGCCCTGTTTCTCCGGGATGTCACGATAGTCTAATTCTCATCCTCTTATGTTACTTGAGGTGAAGCAGATATGACTCCAACCATCATTCGAGCTGAGTCATTTTTGTCTACGAGAGACTGAGTCTTGCACTATGATGGCTGGTCCAGCACATATTCCACCATAAATCCAGTCGCAGTGAAATAGAAATTTATCTTCGTCACTGAGTTTGCCATTAGATTGTGTCTCACAACCTTGTCTTTTTACCTTTGAAATGAGACACAAAAATGTAATCATTATTTGGATAACAATATAATCTATCTAAGAGATGAAGGGGAGGATGTTTCCACTGAGAGTCGCCTTTTTGGCTTCTTTAAGACCCCAAATTATAATGAAAGTTCTGTAACTATCTTAATGTTAATATTAAATAAGATAAAATCCCCAGCAGAGTTTTCATTTTATTTCAAACAAGAAACAAATGCATTCCATTTGGGAAATTATCTTATCCAAATATAACAGAGAAAGAGTAACTCAAGAACAATCATCATATTATTAACACTGAGTTCATTTACATCCTCAAACATCCCTTGATTCTGAGATAGATTATTTAGAATACAGAAATTGACAAAGTTCAAATGTCCAAGCCAGATGTCAAATTCGGTAGCACTTCGACTTGTGATTTGATCATCTCTTTAAGAGGAATATGATATAGATCCCATCAACTGATTTCTCTTCTTGGAGCTTGGACAGAAGAAATTCTAGAGACTGATCATTTCGGCAGCATGTTAGCTTCTTATCATTATAGACTGCAAGGCAATCTGGTTGTACGGACCTGCGTAACTGATATCGTTTACGCGGGTCAGCGCAACCCGTGGACTTCTCTCCAGTCCTACCTTCGGTCTTCTCTGTTGCTTCTGCACTTCTCTCAAAATCTTCGATCTCCCAAATGAAGGGGGGAGGGGGTATTTATAGGCCTCTACACGTGCGAAGCTTCGATCATGGTGCCATGGGACCCACCTTTCATCAATTCTGACCATTCATGGTCAAGATGTCTTGAAATCGGTTGTGCGAACTCGCGCAACTGGCATTTAGGTTGCGTGGACTTGCACAATCAATATCGTTTGTGCAGACCCGCGTAAACCACCCTAAAGACACTTGTTCCTCTTCTTTTTCCATTTTCTTTCTACTTTTCAATCTTCTTTTCTTCAATCCTTATTTTTCATCATTTTGTATACCTTAACAGTCATCGAAGGTGTCATCGATGACATCGAAGTGTCGATTTCTGCTGCTTCAATTTTCTACACTTCGAATCTTCAATTTTGTTCCTTTCTTACTTAGTTTCCTTGGATTTTGGTACTTGAAATCTTAAATGTTAACCTCCATAGATCCAACCCTCCACTTGGTCATTCTTTAAGCTTAAATCATTACTTTAAGTGTCCTTTTATCCTTGGCTCTTAAAATTACCCCGCAAGACAAAACATGCGTAATTAGATTGATAAAGCACATCTATGTTCATAACACCAATGCATAACAAGGGGGAGATATACAATATTTCACACTCAATATTAACATACCTTTGGTTGTTTTGGATGACTTTAAGGGAGCATCCTGATAAGTCATATTTTACTCATGGCACGTCATAGACTTACGAGTTGTGATTTGCTCCTACGGATAATTTACTCTTTTTCAGGATGTGTTTAGTAGTAGGGGGCATGGGGTTGTTGGAGCTTGCTACAGTTTCCTTCATTGTTGTTAAGATGATTCACTTTTGTACATATATATAATATGGAATAATATATGTGGTTATTTTAAGCAACCGTCCTTAGAAGGATAGGTCCATGTCTTGGATGTATACGTTGATACCAGGTATATGATGTGTAACCATTTAATCAAATTTAATCATTCTAAAAAATCCTTTGCCATGAGCTGGGTTTAGTGGTTTGGGAAGTTCACTAACTGTTCACCAAGTATGGTAAGTGGTGAGGAAGTTGTTTCGACCCAAGTTCAGGACCTGGGAAGTAATAGTGCCTAGGTTTTGAATTTGGGGTTTAACATTAGGCTAATCTCTTAGTTAAGGAGTTGAGACTCAAATATTGCAAATTTAACCCTTCAATAACATTAGTTATCTTGTAATTTAATTGAAAATTTGATTTAATTATGTACGCTTCTGTCATACGAGGTGATTCAGAAGCCTATGATGAATACACACTTAAAAGGATGGATTTAGGGCTCAAAATAAGATAATGAAGAATTGTATATTTGGAAGTCATTAATGAAGAATTCACATTTTAAAGATCCAAGGAAATTAAGTGAGGAATGAAGAGAATCAAAGATTTGAAGTGAAGAAAAAAATCTTGAAAATTTGCCAAAAAAATCCTATTATGAAATTCCGAGTCTAAAAAGAGAAGGTCCTGAAATAATTCCAAAAATAGATTCGGTCCCACTTAAGTTCGGTTCGGTCTGACCAAAATTGCACAAAACAGTCTGGCAAGAAAGTGAGATTTTTAGCCTTAATTCGGTCCCAACGAAGCCAACTTCGGTCCCACCTAAATTTGATAGATTCTGTACAGATTTTTTAGATGCGACTTCGGTGCAACCAAAGGCAACTTCGGTGTGAATGAAGTGTAACAGAAGTGCATAAATTCAAGGTCAATTTGTGAAATCTCAAAGACGGTGCAAAAGTTAGAGTTCCACAACTATAAATAGGAGTCCTTGGGATGTTCTAAAGCATCTTCTAGGATTTGGAAAGGGAGAGAAGGCCATGGTGGAGCACCGACAACGTTCTTCCACTTTAATCTCTTCATGGGTTTTAATTGATCTTTTAGTTTTTCTTTTATTTTTTCGTTAGCTATGACTAGTTAATCTCTTAGCTAAGGCTAAGGGATGAAGCTTGTAGTTAATTTCTGTGTTTAGTTTGTTGAATTCAATGTTATTACTTTGAATGATTATAGTAGATTGGTTTGTTTTGAATTTACTTTGAAAGTCTTTGAGTTATTTTTTCTGGATTCGTTGTGCACTCCAGGTACAATGAATGCTCCGATTTAGCAATTGTTTAGCCTTGATTTAGAGAAGGAATCAATCTGTATAATTGATTGATCCAATGATGCCTAGGGGTGCATTGGATGCTTTCGATTCCCTACAATTGATGTCAGAGTGCTTAATGGAAGAACTGGTCAATTGTCATACTCATCTTAATACTTGTGAATGGTTTAACCATTCTATCATCTGACTAGATATATTAGGACTTCGATTCCAATTGTGTTATTTTATATTGAAGCAGTAAATTGATGTTGAAATTACTATAAGTTGATTCATGGATCCTTAGGTTTTTATTTATTTATTTATACCATTTTCTTCATCGCTGGATTAAAAACCCATACAATTCATTAGACTTAGATTAGTTCTAAACCGTGTTCCCCATTCCTTGTGGATTTGACCTCAGTCTCATCGAGTTATTACTAGAGCGCGACCCTGCACTTGGGGTTGTGAACATAAGGCCAAGGGACGAAGCTTACAATATCTTTTTTATTTGATCCAATAAATGATGGTTTGATGATGACATGAGATTGAATATATTTGAATTTTCTATATAAAATTTTTGAGGCTTGGGATGAGGGATATGATTATGGAATCACTTAAGCTTCTGTTACACCAAAAACCCATATAAATAGCTAAGAACTGAATGCCCTTTATAAAAGTTCAAGTTCCAACAGTAAAAAAAAAAAAAGGGCAGATAACGTCTTTGTAGATGCCATCAATAAAGTCTTCGATGCCATCAAGGTGACCTTTGATGCCATTCAGAAAATCAGATAATATGTTATTTATTGTTGGACCTATCTCAGGTACCTTTTGATGACATCGAAATAAGTTTCGATGCCATCGAAGAAGACCTTGATGCCATCGTGAAAATCAAATAAAATGTGAATTTCTTACTAGACATATATGACTTTCCTTCGATGTCATCAAGGGAATCTTCAATGTCAACGAAAACCCCTCGAGGTCTTCTCGATGGGATCGAGCACCACTCAAAGTTTGTTATTTTGGGAGTATATTTTCATAGCAACTTCACACCTCTTCTAGCCTTATTATGTTCCAATTAGGTTCCTAAGGCTAAGTAATGATAAACAAGGTTTACCTATTAAGCCATGCTCATATATAAGTTAAAATATTAATTTGGGTCAAGGGTTAGGGTCACCAAGGTACCTCATTTACCTATACTTTACTCCTTGATGCTCTTGTACTCTTGTGTCTTCGATATTCAGCTTCCAAAAGCTCAACTGACTACACGACACAAGAACTCTCGTGATTGACAAATAAGATACATAAATCAGTGCACTAATAACTATTAATAGCAAAGGAATTTAGTAGAAGAAATCGTCACATACCAACTAAACCAAAGAAAATCTATCTTTCAATTATCTTTAATTATCTAACGTTTACATTCCTTAGTATAATCTTTACCTTTATTTGCCATTTATATTCATTAATGTAATTCGTAGTAGTAATCAAGTAGTTGTTAACTTTAGCTGTAATTCGAGTCTATGCTCATACACTAAATTCAGTTCAAATATCAAGCAAAGCTCTCTATCTAGAGAGGTGTACTATAGTTATTCTCTGCAGCTGACTGTAAGAATTTCCTTTTTTTTTATCTATACTAAAGAAAAAAATTCCTTTCATACGGAAGGTAAAGGTGTGACTCATTTTCAAAAGATGAACTCCACCCTTTAATAATCGCATGATCATCTTAAGCAATGATGTCCAAGTGTTTGAATAGGCAACAGATCTTATTAAATATCGGTCATATATGCTTAATTTCTAACGTATCTGTCTATCTTGGGGTTTTAGCCGTTTAATTTAAATTGAGTTGTACATTCAACTCTGGCACGCTCACACTAATCATGTGACCAAGATTGAAATAACAACAACATTTTTCTTGGCACATCTAGTGGGACCCTAAACTACTTAGTTGCCATAAATATATATAGATTTTACACTGGTCGTGCAACAATATTGGCTCACACCAACATTTTTCTTGGCATGCCCTATGTGACCCTCGCTCTAGTCTACTTATCAGTGTGACATTATGAATCGATCAATCAGAAATACAAATAAAAGAAGTAATCAAAATGTTGGGGATGAACCCTCAACACCAACCGCACCACCTCTGGCTGAGGACATGTCGGTTCAAACGACCCCTAAATTATTCAATTTAAACACTAATTCGATACTTAGTCTCGCCAACCAGGAAGGGGCATCGATCTCTCAAACTGCTTCTCTTGAAGAGATAATAGTTGGATTGTGAGATGTTCAACTAAATATCCAGAACATTTAAGAATATGGGAGAGCTTAGGAAGAGTTGGTACATGCTCAGGTTGAGCAATTTCGTGTTCAAACTAAGAATGTAAGCAAATGGATGGTTAGCCATACTAAGGCCATGCACCGATTAATGGTCATCATCACTAAAACAGCACCTACGACAATGCAATATAATGTCGAAGGAAGTTTTGTAGGAAACATGGTTCAGCTGCCATTAATACCTTCCCTCCTTACAACGAAACTCACCTCCCATCCCAATCCAAGATGGGAGGAATGCTCCATTGCATACCGAGTTCATGTGACTAGAGCAGGAGGTTAGGAATTTTTTTTCTTAAAGTTTGGAATTAGGGTATGTCAGGAGGACAACCTTTCAAGCATTTTCTCATAAATCTATTGTTCTATGAGGGACAGAACCGGGTAGTTCATGATCCACCTCCAATGATTGAACCTTAATGGGTGGATCGTGACCAGATCATGCAAATAGTCCATGTAGTAGGCCAAGTCATCAGCCACAATACTATCCCGGTCTACCATAAGCCATATCTCAAATGGATTGACCAACAACACCCATTGCTAAGGAATTATCAACCAAATTTTATCTTATTCTCGGGTGATCCTAATTAATTGATCATCAAACACGTAGGATGATTCACTATGCAATATGGTGAAATAACTAATAATTAATATAGACTTCTGAAAACTGCTATATTGTAAGCAATGGTAGCTCATCTAATCAATCGTGCTACATTGTCTATACCGATGAAACTGAATTATGGCATAAATGCCTTGGACATGTACACTACCATAATTTATATAGATTGAGAAAAGGAGAAGTAATAAGAGGTCTACCTAAATTACAAAATATAGATAAGATATGTGGTGAATGTCAGTATAGCAAGCAAACAAGGAGCTCTCACAAAAATGTGAACTCCAATACCACATCAAGACCACTCGAGCTTCTCCATATGGATGTTATAGGACCTACTAGGATGGAGAGTCGAGGTGGAAAAAAATATATCTTGTTAATCGTGGATGATTTTTCTAGATTCACTTGGGTAGACTTCTTAAGGGATAAATCAGAAACCCTTGATGAAGTTAAAAGGATTCTCAAACGGATCCAAACTGAAAAAGGTTCTCAAGTTTGTAAGATCTATAGTGATCATGGATCTGAGTTCGAGAATAGCAATTTTGAGAAATTCTGTAACAATCAGGGAATATCGCATGAATTCTCTGCACCCAAAACTCCTCAACAGAATGGAATTGTGGAAAGGAAAAATAGAGTGCTTTAAGAAATGGGAACTGTAATGTTGAATAGTATGAAGCTCCATAAAAAATTTTGGGCTGAAGCAGTAAATACTGCCTGCTATGTTATCAATCGGGTTTATATATGTAAATCTAATAATAAAACCGCATATGAAATGTGGTCCAATAAAAAGCCTACTGTCAAATACTTTCGAGTTTTTGGTAGCAAGTGCTATATTTTGCGTGACCGTGAAAATCTGGGGAAGTTTGACACAAAAAGTGACGAAGGAATCTTTTTAAGATACTCTTTAAACAGTCGCGCATATCGTGTACTGAACAAAAGGACTGGTGTTATTCAAGAATCAATTAATGTGGTCATAGATGATCATTTGAATACACCTGCCCCAAGTTCAGATAATGATGAAGTTCTTCTAATTGACAAACCTGATACTTCATCAAGTCAAAACAATTCTGAATTAAGGACTGTTAAAGATCATCCAACCGCTCAAATTCTTGGAAATCCTCTCACTGGTGTGCGCACTCGTAGACAACTAGAAGACATGTAATTACGTGTGCTTTACATCTCAGATTGAACCGGTAAACGTAAAAGAAGCTCTTTCTGATGAAAACTGGATAGTAGCTATGCAGGAAGAACTTAATCAGTTTGTTCGAAATGATGTCTGGTATCTTGTTCCTAGACCTAAAGATAAACACATTATAGGAACTAAGTGGATTTTCAAAAATAAGTCTGATGAACTTAGGAATATAATTCAAAATAAGGCAAGACTGGTTATTCAAGGGTACACTCAAATATAAGGCATTGATTACGATGAAACCTTTTCTCTAGTTGCTTGCCTTAAATTAATCAAACTTTTTATATCCATTGCATGTTTTAGAAAATTTAAAATTTATCAAATGGATATAAAGAGTCTTTTTTTGAATGGTGATCTATATGAAGAAGTATATGTTGAACAACCTACAGGGTTTGAAGATCCTAAGTTTACTGATCATGTATACCATCTTTAAAAAGCTCTATATGGTCTAAAACAAGCTCCTAGAGCATGGTACAAAAAAATTGACTAAGTTTTTACTAAGTCATAATTTTCAAATGGGTAGTGTCGATAAGACGCTTTTTGTCAAGAAATATAACGATGATATCTTAATGGTTCAGATCTATGTTGATGATATTATTTATGGATCAACTTGTACTAACATGACTGTTGAGTTTATAGATTTGATGAAATCTAAGTTCGAAATGAGCATGGTTGGGGAATTAAATTATTTCATTGGGTTGCAAGTAAAACAACCAGATGGCATTTTCATTTCTCAAACAAAATATGCTCTGAACTTAATCAAAAAGTTTGGATTTGAGAATAGTAAGAATTTTTATACTCCTATGAGTATAACTTTAAGACTCTTAAAAGACCTAACTATATAGATCCTAAATTATATCATAGTATGATTGGTAGTCTACTTTACTTAACTACTAGTAGGTAAAAATATAGATCCTAAATTATATCATAGTATGATTGGTAGTCTACTTTACTTAACTACTAGTAGACCTGATATTGCTTTAAGTGTTGGGATTTGTGCTAAATATCAGTCTGTTCCTAAAGAGTCACATCTGTCTGCTATCAAGCGGATTATGTGATATGTTGCAAGCTCTACTAAAATGGGTCTCTGGTATCCATTTTAATACTAGTGTTCAATTGGTTGGGTATTCAGATGCTGATTGGGCTGGAAATATTGATGATAAAAAATCAACCAGTGGTGGTTGTTTCTATATTAAAAACTGTTTAGTTTCTTGGTTTAACAAGAAGCAAAGTTCTATATCACTCTCAACTGCTGAGGCTAAATACATCGCAACAGGAAATGCTTGTACTCAGCTTGTTTGGATGGAACGTATGTTAAGCGATTATGGAATTGCACAGGAATCAATGATATTATATTGTGATAATTCCGGTGCTATAAATATATCAAAAAATTCAATCCAGCATTCACGTACCAAGCACATTGACATTAAGTATCACTATATTCGTGAATTAGTGGAAGATAAAATAATATCATTGGAATATATACCAACCGAGACTCAACTTGCTGACATTTTCACTAAACCACTCGACAAAGCAGGTTTAATAAATTGAAATTTGATCTCAGAATGTGCATTCTAAATTGACTATTCATGCATATTTGTATCATAGTGTATATATATATTTGATAATTTATTTGTTTAAATTTCAAATTTTTATGGAAATTGCATATTTTTGTGTTTTCACGACCAGTCGAGGACGTACTCGACCAGTCGTGGTATGACCAATCGAGAACGGTCCTCGACCAGTCGTGTAGTGGTTGGAATCTTTTAAATTGGGGGAAATCTCATCTTCTTCATTTTCTTTTTTTCTTCTCCAACGAGCCGAGGCACGACTAGTCATACCCACCTTCCTAGATCTTCAAGGTTAGTGCATCTTTTGTGTTTCTCTTGTATATTCTAGTTCCTATTACTTCATTTTCACTCTTGGAGTAATCTATTTTGAGTTTCATTGCAATCTTGGGGCTTTTTCTTGAAAAATCTGATCTAGCAAAACCCATTTTTCACATCTTTTGTATCCACTAGATCCTTTTATTTTTATATTGATAATGGATGCTAGAAGGAAAAAGAAAGCTTCCCAAGGTCCATCTTCTTCTAGATCAGCTTCTCTTGCTAGGTGTTATCTTTGTTCACCTGAAGATGATCCCTCCGATGTACGGTATTTGTGTATGCGCAATGTCATTGTTGAACGGTCTGTCTGTATTGAACATATTGCTCCTTTTGGTATTCTACCTATATTCCAAGCTGTAGGATGGGATAACATTTTACATTGGGGTGGACCTGCATACTAATCTATTGCGCAGGCCATGTTTGCATGTATCTCAAAGTTTTCTTTTGAGAATTTAACTTTTAAAATAGATACTAGAGAAGGTCTATTTGAAGTTGATCGCCATCTGATTGCAGGGTTAACGGATATACCTGTTAATGAGGAGGGTATTCCTATTCAAAATTTATTTGAAAAACCCCATGAATCTGAAAAGCGTATGCTAACCAGAGATTTGTGTAATATGAATATGCAATGGACTCATAAAGGGAATGCGCTCCCCGGAAAGTACTTGTTACCCAAATATAGGGTACTTCACTGGATTTTTACTTCTAGCCTGTATCCTCGCTCTGGTAATAAGACTGAATTAACTGCCTTTATGGCTCGTGTTTTGCACTCTGTCATTTCTAGTTCTAAAATTTGCCTTCCTTCCTTGATCTGTCATTCCATTATTCATTCTCGTCTCCATCTAGGTCATAGTGATATTCCTTTTGCCTATCTCTTGATTGTTTTAGCTACCCACATGCTTGTGGCTATGCCTGTTGGAGAAGCTCCCATCCATCATCTTATTTTTAACAATTCGAATATTAACAAAATGAAATTGGAATTGGCTTGTGGCCAAGTGGATGTTGGTAGAGCTGAGGCTGGGGATGAAGAAGCTAGTGATCTTCCTCCTGACGATGTGGATATAGATGATATTTTTGATGAACTTGAATCAGATTCTAGAAATGATCCTGATTTTGAGCCTTTTAATTTTGATGCTCGTCTTCATGCTTTAGAAGAGAAGGTAGAGAATATGAATATTGCTTATGATCTTCAGTTTAAATATATGCGCAAATATCTTAGGTGCTTGAACAAAGGAATGCATAATCTTGATCCTACCATTCCTGCTCCTTCTTCAGGATCCGATTAAGTGTTTTCATTTTTGGTATGTAATAACTCTCTTACTTGTGTTGTATTGTGCACTTTATTTGGTTTGATGACTTTTTAGTTATACAAGTAACTGGATTGTGAACATTTACTTTCTTATATATTGTCGAGTTACTTCATCTATTCCTCTAATAATTATCCTTATCTTTGTTGCTTCCTTTGTCATATTGTGACAAAAAGGGGGAGAAGGTTTGATTGCTTATGGATATGGTAGTTATATTTTTGGATATGTGATATGTGTTGCTACTCAGGGGGAGTAGTATATAATGAGAGTTTGTGCTACTTAATGACAACTGGTGCATGATTCATTAATATACATGTTGTGCTTTTTATTATTCATGTTGTGCTTCTCTTATTCAAGTATGCTTTGTCACAAATTTGACAAAGGGGGAGATTGTAAGTGCTATGGTCTCATGCTCCTTTGATTGTCAAATTTTGTGGTGCCAAAACCTCTTGTGTGCCAAAACTTCTATCTGTGTGTCTTGTGCTTGTATGTTGATATTTATATGTGATTCAAGACGACATCACAATGGTTCAAGACATGTATGGTGCTCGATTTCAAGAAATGCAAGGTTATGTACTGTGTCCTCTTTCGTATGCATCAATGTTCAGAGCTACATCGATAAAAAGAGTGTTTGTTCAAGACTCAAGTACATTTCAAGACTCAAGCACAACTCAAGTTGAAGTTTATATTCAAGCTGTAGAAGATCTCAATCTCAAGCTACATCAAGTAGAGGTCTTAAGCTTCAAAGGTTAAACCATTATCTGAAAGAATGAAGTTCGATATTCATATTTCATGTTCCAGGTGTGATAGACCTTAGTTTGACTTTAGGGTAGGTCATTTTGTATACATAAGTCAAGATAAATCTTTTTACATGAAGTTGGTCTGTTCTAAGACTAGTCCTGGACCTTGTTTGACTAGTCCTAGACCTGGTTCGACTAGTCCAAAAAATTTCACGACCAGTCCTAAGTTGTTAAAGATTTTCAGAATTTTTTGGTTATTCTTCGACCAATCTTGGAGACTGTTCGACCGATCGTAGGGGTGTCGCAACTTGTCCTTCGACCAGTCCTAGAACTAAGACTCAAACTCTAGCAACCAAATCTGGTTTTCTATGACCAGTCCTGGGACAGCTTCGACCAGTCGTAGGTGGTCTACGACCAGTCATAGAATCTTAAGACCAGTCGTAGAAGTGATTTTTCAGATCACGCTTAAAATTTCAAAATGTTGTTGGAGCTATGACCAGTCGAAGGTTCCTAAGACCAGTCGTAGACGCGATCTTTGCTGCTATAAATTGAGCACGAATTTCAGAGTTTTGCATCGATTAATTTTGAGAAATTCAAGCCTCCACTCTGAGATAAATTGTGTGCATTTTTAAGCTACACTGTGCATATTTAATATTCTTTTTGTTAGCTTTTCTTATTTGATTTTATTCCTATATTCTAATATTATTTTGAAAAGAGGAATTGTTGTACTCCTTCTTCGTTAGAATCAAAATCAAATAGAGTTACGCCCAATTTGGTTTAATTTAAAATCAATTAGAAACTAGAACCATTTCTTAAGTGAGTATTGGACATTGAATGTTGATTCGAACTTCTACTCTCATTGGTTCTACCGAGCTGCTACAAAAGAAGAAATTCAGGTATTTTACATTTATTGTAAATTCATTATTTTAGTTTTGTTTAAGATCCGCTAGAAAAATCTCATTGTGTTGGTTATCTGAGGAGAGCCAGAAAACTCAAAAAGTGTGGGTTTTTGGATTGTGTACGCCCAAGTTAAAAAGATACAATTGTGAAGGTTTTAGGTGAACCTTTAAAAACCTGTTTGATAGTGAATGCTAATATCCCCTGTATGAGGATATTAGGAGTGGAGTAGCAAGCTGTGTGGCTGTTGTTTAACATTTGGTGAACACACAGGCAAACCACTATATATCGGTGTATTTTATGATTTGAATGCTCTTTTAATTTCTATATCTTTAATCATTCAGATTTGTGGAATGTATTTATGGATGTGAATGTTGTAATCTTTACATTTTAAGCAAAGTAGGGAATGTTGTAATAGTTTAGAATTATTTCTTGTTATTTCCTTTATTTCCTTTCTGTTTGAGTTTTGATATTCAGTTTATTCTACTAAGGTTGTCCTGCCATAAACCATTGGTTTTTATGGTGCAAATGTTGTCCTTAGAACAATGTTAGTATTAAGCTCTTTATTTAAGATTGCTTTACATTTGAGTCTTTGATTTATTTTAAGTACTGTTCTTTATTTTTATAAGGCTATCGTACTTCAATTCAGTTGTTAAATTTTAATTTGGCACAGTCCTATTCACCCCCCCTCTAGGACATATAGCTTAGCCTTTTCAGACATCGACGCACATTCGATCTCATCGACCAATTGGTAAAAGTTTTTAAAAGCATTTGACAGTTATGTTCGTGTCATCGAGCGGCCAGTTGATGCGATCGAGAGTATACGCTCGATGATATCGACCCTACTCGATGACATCGAACTCTGTCATAAATGTGATCGTTTTATATCCGTTAGAACCTTTTGCCTATTTAATGAGAGCTTGCCCTTAGTTGTTGGTAGAGAAAATAGAGATTGCTTTTGAGTGTTTAACCTTAAATCATATACCCAAATCCTTTTCTCTCATGAGAGTTCATCATCCAATCCACCCTCATCATTGACATTCAATAGAGTGGATTGGGGAATGAACTTCCGCATTCAAGGATCCTGCAGCTACTACCTTAATGGCAAAACATTAAGCTGGGATGCCTTGAATGCTTAGATGATTGGAATCGCTCTATCTCTCTTATAGGAAAACATTTAATAGAATAGGATTCCATTATATCCTTGACCCAACCCGTCGCTATGTATTGGTACATCTTCTTAGTTGCAGATCAAGGAAGCTGAAGAGTCTTCGTCATCAAAGGAGGAGATCTTCAACAACATGCTGAATGGGGCTCATCTACTTATTTGTAAGTCATTAGAGTCCAGAGGACCCTTGTGATCATTCCTTCTGTAGGATTGGGTCTAAGGTGTTTCTCACCCCTTGTAAGCCCTCACAGGAGGCCTCTGACGGGAGGGTACATGGTGGGTGCTTTGTTTGACCCTTACTCTATGAAGAGCATAAACTCTTAGGTCCCTGTGTAGGTCCTTAACCTGTGTGGTCTAAAACTTGGGTTCTTTGTGTTGACCCTGGCTCATGGGAGCATAAACTAGTGAGGTTCCTTGTGTGGTTCATTGGCCTATATGGCCTAAAATTCAGGTGTTGTGTGTTGACCCTTGCTTATGGGAGCATAAAGTATGTTGTGTAGACACGTTGTGTCAACCTAAGTGTAGGTTGTACTGGTTAGAGGTGAACCTGATTTAAAACCTCCGGTTTGAGGTGAACCTGTTGTGAAACCTCCTTTAGTGAGATCTAGTACACTCAAGGGTTGAGTGTGTCCGCCGGAAGTGGAGTAGACAAGTAGTCGAACTACTATAAAAATGACTGTGTTTGGGATCGCTTGTCTTCCATTACTTATGTGATTTCCTTAAATGCTTTCATATTTGATTATCTGAGATCACATCCACACACAGTCACATCCATCATAAACTATGATTTGCATCTTGTTTATCTTTCAAGTAGTTTTATGATTGGATCCTCTATTTGGCTTGGAAGCCATTAGAGTTACTCTGAAGAATTCCTGATACATGCATATTTAATCAGGATTAGATTGATAGGATTTTAAATAACCATAAAATATTAAAAAGTCCTATTCACCCCTTTCTAGGACATATTGGCGTATTCCCACTTCGACTAAAGCGGTCATTACAGCAATTTCAACCGTCATATCACCCTGAATTAGGGTCTCAAACTCAATCACCCTCTACTCCTGAACATGCTCGGGAAAGAACTTCTAGTCAAAGGGGACCACAAATTCCTCCCAAGTCTAAACAAACTGAGGCCTAGCCATCCTCGACACTGATGACCACTAATGCCAGGCCTCGCCTTGAAGAAGGAAGGTAGCAAGGGAAACTCTTTGATCAGTCGGACACTGTATAGTGTCGAAAGTCCTCTCGATCTCTGTGTGCCATGCCTCAGCAGTAGAAGGGTCAATCTCACCCCTGAACCTTGGGGAATCATGCTGCCGGAACTCACGAAAGATTGCGCTCGCACGCGGTAGGTCAGACTGTACAGGAACCTCGGTGGCAACAGGTTGACGGGTCTGCAACGAAGCAGTGACAGCCTACATCAAGTGTTGGAAATGCTTGACACCGACTGGCACCGTCAAAAACATGGGAGCAGCACTCACCTCAAGCGGAGGCACAGGTGCAGCTGAAGGACCTGGAGCCTTTGCAACCGAAATAGCAGGCTCGGCTGGGGGAATAGCTGCTACAGGGGGCAAAATCGGGACCTCAGGAGCTGGGAGCTCAATAGCGGAAGCTGGATGCACTCGGGTAGAATGGATCTCTGGATCAGGATGAGAACCACGGCCAGGGGCACATCGGCCACGAGCACCCCGACATTGTCTACAGAAGAACAAGGACGACGATGCATAGGGTTAGAATATTACAAGCTCAAACGAAAGGAAGGCTCTCAGGACACTACTTGTCATAAGCTTGCAGTAGATATGCAATCTTATCCTAAGTCATTCCAAAATTACTTGCTATGCTCTGATACCAACTCCTGTCACGCCCTAGACTATGTGATCGAGCTCAAAAGGAACCCGATAGCCAGTTTCGGCCATAACAGCCTCCGTAGCACCCCATTCTCGGCTCCAGAGGCAAGATTCCGATCTTGGGATCCTACAAGGAGGATTTCCATATCACAATTCCAATCCAATAGAGCATACCCAATATCATAGCAAGTAAATCTCAAAAATAAAACAAGGAATATATTGTAAAATCTACTATGAATTTAAACTTTACAAGTACAAGTTTCAAAAGGAAATACATAATATAGAAAGAGGGAAAGAAAGGTCTGTAGCAGGTCCTCAGCTCACGCCAACCAAATCCACAGCTCCTCCGCTACTGCACTGACCTAGGATCTCCTACACGCATCAATCGTACATAAGCTTATAGAAAACTTAGAGGGTGGTGTAAGGTGTGTGACAATGGTGCTCAAAAGAAGATAAGGGTGAATACAGAAGGAAACAGAAATGATACCAATGCCACTAGCCGTACCGAGGCTAAGCTATGAATGTAGTGAGTCATACTAAGGCTATGTAATGCGATACCTGACTATTGGGCACCCTACCAAGGCGATACAATATAAGGCTTATACAACCAATGCAAATGCAATGCGAAGTAATGTTAGTCCTTATATTCAATCCACAAATCAAGTACAATTCCATCATAAGGAATCTACCGGGGTTAAGTACACTGCAGGACGACTACTGCTTTACAAACCCGGACAGTCAAACGAGCGTAAGAGACCTCACTACCCATATGTGGACAGCCAATCACCAGCGAGGCTCGATGGTAGCGGACCTATTCACGAGCTAGTTAAACTTAGCCAAGCTATTGCCCTCTCTCTCAGGCGGGTAAGGCCACACCCCATCTCAACCAACTACACGACAGTGAGAGACGTGGCCTAATGGTGTAAGGCACTTGGGCGCTCATAATTTCCACTTGATCATGGCATTGAGGCGTCTTCTAGGTACCTTGAAGGTTTAGGGGCTTTCACCCAGGGGCATCCTATGCACCCCAAATGCTCGAATGGTATTTCTGGTATCCACAAATGGCCATCCATGATATATTAGTGGAGGCATCGGCCCTGATGAAGAAAGGGTAATAATATCCATGAGATTTGATGCCTGATGCATGAATCATGCACCCGCTCCAAGCACACAATGTGCACAGGAGGGGAAACTTCATCCCTCTACCACATCTGCCCAATGGCCACACATAATGTAAATCCAATCACATAATGACGCATATGGGTCATGAGGATGAACTAGATGCGTCATACGGCGATGATATCATAACATATACCTCATTTCCAATAAGGGACTAAGTCTAGGTACTTAGACAAATTCTCTAAGGAGTCAACCTCTAGTGGGGGCCCAATAGTTTGGGGTAGCACACAAGACTAAGGAGAACAATGACAAGGGCCTAAATAGATGAACGGTCCTAGCAAGGGTATATGGTGGGCCTTTAACCACCCATAGAAACCCATGGGCCTACCTTAGGACTACCGATGTGGACATCCAACCACAACTGGTCCCTAAGAGATAGCCCATCTCTAATTAATCATGGATAAGTCAAGTGAGTTGGGCCTACAACCTAGCCCAAGCATAGAGTTAATTTAGTGGGCAACCAAGGGCCCAACCGCCTTGTGTAATCTGACCCATAAACCCATCACAATGATATGGTAAAAATGGCCTAAGGGTCCAAGGGGCCTATCTAGAAAGTTCCAGCCCTTTATGGGTCTAAAGAATCTAACTACTAGCTACATACATGGGTCCATTAACATCCAACTATGGTGGGCCTGAAAGATGCACTAATTAAGCCCAAAAAATTAGAGATTTAAAGCATGATTTATTCTTTCTAAGTACTCACAATGTGGTGGGCCCCACTTCTCAAAATTTTAGCACGAAAGCCAAGCATAATTACAACACATTGCTGGATTTTTAACCCTACAGGTTTATGGGCCTATTAGAGCCTAGAAAATGATCCATTTGATTAGGACATCTGTCCAAGTAGTCCAGCTATCAAATCAGAGGGCCCCACCACATAGGATTACATCACATTAATTGGGGAAAAAGGTGGGCCACACTACTGGACCAAGGTCCAGTAGGTACTCCACATGGGGCGTCCCACATGGGCCTGGGCATCCCAATGAGCTGGACTCCCAGCCCATGTTCTAGCAAAAGGCGGGCCCCACCACATGTACTCCACACTTAGATGAACCATACACAAGTGGGCCACATAAATGAAGGCCAGGGAGGATAAAACACACATCGTGGTGGGCCGCAAAAAGGGGTGGACGGCTAGCCCATGTTGGACGTCCCAGCATTGGGCTTCTAACCTGGTGGGCCGGTCCAGCCCTCGCCATAAATCACTAGGTGGTCCTTTTGGCCCAAAATTCGATAAGTGGGTCCTAGAAGGGGTGGGCCACCTTTGGTTAAAATTTTAGATTTTTCCGAGCTTGAAAAATAGTTTTATAAATTAAATAAAACAAGCTGTCCAAAAATCTGGTTAATGCAGAATTATGGCTGACCCTGTTTTGAGCACCCAATGGGGTGGGCCCAAGGTCTCCAAAAATTGGAGAAATTTGATTTTAACATCCCGACATATGTATAATACAAGGTAGGGTCTACCAAAGTGGCCCACCTATTCAAAAGCTATTTTATATTTTAAGTTTTCAAGACTGTAATGTTGCTGGACAGTCCAGAAAATCTAGACTGTCTACCCCACTTGGGCCACAACTTTAGGACCTCAATCAAGGTAAGATGGGGCTGAAATTTGGGGGACATCTAGGTGGGATCCCTACCTTTGAGAAAAGTATATTTGATGGGTAAGAAAGTGAAAGTGCCCTAGTTTGTCAAGTTACATGAATGTTGAGTCATAGTGTCTACAGAGCCTGATAGGAAGATCAATTCAAGCGTCTGCCTCAACCGGATGTGTGCAAGCTCGTCACAGGTAAAGTTAAAGCCTCACATCCCATAACCCAAAACACCAGGTGAAGAAAACCCTTAAAAATAAGTTAGAAATCATAAAGTTTTAAGGTGAGAAAACATTTTTCAAAATATGAAAATCTCTAAGTTTTTCTTGCCTTGTCGATTTTATCGGAACACCCTCGATATGATCGACCTACTCTATCGATGTCCTCGATACCTTAACGATATTATCGATGTGAGGACCAAAAGCGTCCAGCAACTAAATATTCATCTAGACGGATTTATCGATGTATCGATATACCAATCGATATCATCGATATAAGAACTAAAAATGTCCAGCAACTAAATACTCATCTGGACTGATTTATCGATATATCAATTCCCCTATCGATATCATCGATATTCAAAACTCGAGTCCATCGAAAGTGGCTCGATAAGATCGACGGGCAGATTTCTAGCACCCCTGTTTTTTAATGAAAATCTCAAATTCCTTCAATATATCGATGCTCTTCCGATATGATCTAAAATCAAATATCGATAACATCAGAAGTCCATCGATGATATCGATCGTGGGCGCGCATATCTTACAGCAGATATTTCAGGTTATTTTTAACTATCATCGGGGGCCCTTCAATAGAATCGATATTCAAATATCGATGATATCGGCACCAGGTCGATTGCATCGAACAAGGTCATAAACTGTCTAGCAAGCTTAAAGACAAATCCACTGGATTTATCGATGCCTCGACTCTGATCTCGATATCATCAACATTCAAATCCGATGGTCTCGATGGTTCCCCAATCATTCATGAAAATCTGAAATATTTCAAAGTCGAGTTTCTCCCATTTTTCAAGTGTCAATGGATCGAACCTATCATCGATGGAATTGGAGTTCGAAATTCGATGACATCGATAATAGTTTTGATTCATCGAACAATTGGCAAAGAGTTTCAAAAGCATATGACATTGAGTCCGAGTCATCGAGCAGACCATCGATGCTATCGAGAGTATACGCTTGATGATATCGTACCTGCTCGATGATATTGAACTCTATCATAAATGTGACCGTTTTATATCTGTTAGAACTCTTTGCCTATATATAGAGGACTCTTTTGTTGTTGTGAGAGAAAGTAGAGAGAGCTTTTGAGTGTTTCAACTTATATCTTATATTCAAAGCCCTTTCTCTCGAGGGAGCTCATCCTCCAATCCAGCTTCATCATTGATATTCAATAGAGTGGATTGGGGAATGAACTTTCACTTTCAAGGATCCTCCACCTACTACCTTAATGGTAAATCATTAAGCTGGGATGCCTTGAATGTATAAGATTAGAATCGCTCTATCTTCCTGATAGGAAAATATTTTGAGGGTAGGATTCCATCTTCACCTTAACCCAACCCGAAGCCGAGTATTGGTACATCATTTTGTGTTGCAGATCAAGAGAGCAGAAGACTCTTCGACAATAAGGAGGAGGAGATTTTCGGCATTGTGCTAAACAGGACTCATCAGCTTATTTGTAAGTATCCAGAGTCCAAGAGGACACTTATGATCATTCCTTTCTAGGATTGGGTCTTAAGTGGTTCTCACCCTTTGAAGTCCTCAAGGAGGCCTCCGGCGGGAGTGTACGTGGTGGGTGCATTGTGTCGACCCTTGCTCTGAGGAGAGCATAAACATCTGGTTAAGAGTGAACCAGTAAAACTCTGGGTTTTAGATGAACCTTGTAAAACCTTAGGGTTTGAGGTCAACCGTATAGAAACCTCCAGTAGGGTCTTATAGAAGATCCTTGGCCAGTGTGCCTAAAAGTGGGTACATTGTGTTGACCCTTGCTCATAAGAGCATAAACAGTCAGCCTCAGAGTAGGTTGTAAAGGTTGAAGGTGAACCTGATTTAAAACCTTAGGTTAGAGGTGAACCATTGTGAAACCTCCTTAGTGAAATCTAGTATACTCAAGTGTTGAGTGCGGTTACCGGGAGTGGAGTAGACTCATCGTCGAACCACTATAAAAATGACTGTGTTTGAGATTGTTATTCTTATGATTGTGTGATTTACTTTAATACTTTCATATTTGAACATTTGATCACACCACACACACCTACACAGTCATATCTATCATAGGCTCTCTTGCATACTGCTTATCTAAAAATAGTTTGTGATTGGATCCTCTACTAGGCTTGGAAGCCAGTAGAGTTACATTTGAGTAATCCTGATAACTGCATGATCATAGGATTAGTGAATTCGGATTTTTAAATAAATCATAAAAACTTTAAAAAGTCCTATTCACCCCCTTTAGGACATATTGGCATATTCTTTCTTCAACTAGTGCGGTCTTTACCTCCATTTCAATTGATATCAAAGTGGGTCTCTCTTTAAGGGCTTCATCGCCTAGAGAGTGATCTTGACTGAAGTTGGGAATATGGCCAAAGGAGAGGGCTCATTAGTCACTAGACCTCCAGTATTTGATGAATCAAACTATGCATACTGGAAGGCTAGGATGCACTACTTTCTGAGATCTTTGGATCATGACGTTTAGGACATAGTTGAAAGTGGATACGTGCCACCAACTGAACAAATCATACTTGACAATGGCACAACAATCACAAATTTCAAACCCAAAGAAAAGTGGACAGCATTCGACAAAGAAAGGCTAACATCTGAAGCCAAGGCTATGAATGCTATCTACTATACCATGTCCCAAGATATATTCAATCAGATAAGTATGTGTGGGACATCCAAGGAAGCATGGGATTTATTGGAAACAACCCATGAAGGCACAAGCACTGTGAAGCGATCCAAACTTCAACTCCTGACTTCACAGTTCGAAAGTCTCAGAATGGAAGAGCATGAGACATTTATGGAGTTTTTCACAAAGTTAAATATAATTTGCAACTCCATGGGTGGATTGGGAGAGAAAGTTCAAGTACCGAAAATTTGTAGGAAAATTCTCAGATCCCTACAGGAACGATTTAATCCTAAGGTTATAACAATTGAGGAGTGTAGGAACATAGTTAAAATGAAAGTAGAAGAACTGGCAGGTTCCCTACAAACTTTTGAACTACACTTCAAACAATCCCAAAAATCTAAAACATTATCCTAAAAACTTCAAAGAAAATAATTCATGAGGACAGTGAAAGTGAAAAGGAAGATGAAGATGAAGAAGTGGCTTTGCTTGCACAAAAATTCAAAAGATTCTTTCAAAAGAATCGTGGTCGGCCTTCCAAAGGAAGAAAGGTGAATAACAAACCCGCTGCAGGCAAATTTGGTAGAAGAACCAAAGAACCACAATGTTATGCCTGTCACGAGTATGGACACCTGTCTACTGATTGCCCAAATAGAAAAACTAAGGGTAAGGCTATGGCTGCCATGTGGGATAATACTGAGGTATCAAATTCAGAATCTAGTGACTCAGAAAGCAACGGAGATCAAAAATCATTGAAAATACTCACGGTCTCCACTACTTCAATCATCCCCACTGAATCTGAGAATGAGAAAGAACAGCTAGCCGCTGAATCATTTTCATCTGACAATGAGGGAACTGAAGAAGGAGAAGAAGAAGAAGAAGAAAAGGACAAGCTACAAGATGCTTACAATCAACTATATATCGATAACATCAAAGTGGTCAAAAGACTTGGAATATCTGAGAACAAATTGGAATTGCTGCAAAATATTTGGATAAAACTCTAGAAATTAATTCACATCTAATCAATGACTTACAACAATATCACTCTGACAATGATAGACTTGAGAGAGTTAACTCTTTCCTTAAATCCGAGTCCGAGAAATTGAACAAATAGGTTGAGATCTTAAAAGACAAAAATATGTTGCTTCAAAATGAAAATCATACACTCTTGTTTGATCTAGAAGAGTCCAGAAAGACTGCCAGGCAAAACTGTAAGATTTCCCAGAGTGGCGAAAAGTCAGAAAAACTATTGGGAATGGAAGACCTAAAAAGGACAAAAATGGCTTAGGATATGAGAAAGGCAGAGCTATAACTGGGTATGGAAAACAAATGCTTAAAAACTCTAATGCCTCTAGTAGCAACATAAAGACTAATCAAGTAGTTAAATCAGATAAGAAAATTAAATCTACTATAAGTAAGATCCCTGTCACAAAATGGATAATTAAAGAAAAGAAGAACTGTCTTGCTACTCACTCAAATCACTTAATAGGCAATGACACTAACTGGTACCTTGACAGTGGTTGCTCAAGACATGTAACAGGTGACATGTCCCTTCTTTCTAAATATAAGAATCTTCATAATGGGATAGTCACCTACGGTGATGGAACCACTACTAAAGTAACTAGACAGGGAATCATAAAAGGAATACAGTTGCTTGAGAATGAAAAAGCTTTTTTCATAAAAGGTTTGACACATAATCTCCTAAGCATATTTCAAATCTGTGATAATGGGCATGTGGTCAAATTCAACAGACAAGAATGCGAAATCCTAAAGCAATCAGGAAAATCAGTAATGAAGGGTCATCGCACAAGTAACCACTACTACATTATCAGAGGCATAGAAAGGACTGATGCCTAGAAGTCCTGAGCAAAGAAGGACAAGTCCAGATTATGCAAATAGATCTGGATATTTGCTGAAATGATGCAATTTTGTTGAGCGTCAAATGATATATCTGAGGTTCCTCACCTCAATCTTTTTTATACAAACATTCAAATGTTTATAATTTTTTGATGTGTATAGTAATTGTACATAATTTTGCTGAGTATGCTATTAATTCACAGAAATACTAAAAAGTATACATGAAGGGTCAAAAAAGAAAAATATTCCTCTTCGATATGCCTATCGATCTGCCATCCCCAATTAATCGATCATGGGTCGATATCATCGACATCTCTTCAGAATGTGGAAAGTCACATGTTCGGGACTACTATCGAAGCAATTACCGATAACATCGGATGTGGATCATCGATATAATCAAAAGTAAGTTCGATAAAATCGAAGACTCCCACTTGATAAAAGGTAATCGAGAGAAAAAAAATCTTATTTCTCTGAAAAAATTTTTGTTTTGCTTTCTACTTGAATCCTTAGCCAGAAGACCATCGACGGATCCCAGAAGCTTCGAAAGAAACAGGTATTATTTTTTCATTTCTTCCACTCCAGAGTCTAACCTCAGTTTTAGTCAGGTATTTTCTGATCATCCTTACCTTTGCCTGTTTCATAAACTGAAAAATTATAAACAAAGGGAAAGGTAAGTCTCTTTCTCAGTCTTCTAAAGGAAAAGCGAAACAACCTAGTAGGCAACTCATTCCATCGGGGAGACATCCAGCTACTGTTGTTGAACGTCTGGTTCTTAACAGTGCCATTGAGGCTTTTGGCGTGGACCTTCTTCTAGAAGTAATTAGATGGAAAAATATTCTAAATCTTGGTGGTACTTATCAAATTAGAGTGGTCCATAACTTCCTCAGTAAAAGTCATGTTATTTGTGTCGATCCACCTTGCATTCAAGTAGAATTATTGCATTACTCCAAGCACATCACTCCCATCACCTTGAGTAACCTTTTAGACCTCCAAGTCACTTGCATTCCTGTTACCAATCGGAATCTGAATGATCTTGGTGTTTAGGGTGAGGTAACCCGTGCACTGTGTCAGGGAACAACTATTTCTCAGAACGATGATAATTCCCTTCACATTAATCATCTTGGACCCACTTTTAAAATCCTCCACAGCATTTTTGGGACCAATGTCTATCCTTGCGATGTGAATGGAAATCATCTTTCCTTCAGCTCTTCCCAAGAACAGTTCTCCCCTGCAGTCGGCTGCTCCATATGCTCCTCGGTCATATCCATGGGGATCCAACCAAACGCCAATGCCAAGTCCAGAGTCTATCATAAATCGCCAACCTCATCACCTCAAATGTCACCAACTGAATGGTATGGCGAGCATGGAGGAGTGACTTCACAATTGTGAGAGACGTCTCACCGTGATTGAAGAAAAAGTCGATTCTCTCTAGCAAACAAATCAGCAAGTGGTTGAATTACTCACACGTGGTGATTCTCAGAGTTGGTAGAAGCTGATTGTGCAAGATCTATATCACTATATTCTTGGTACCTATGTGTGTGCTTGGTGTTTTTGCTGGCATAACTGTTAATTTACTGCCAATATTGGGTAGTTTATTTTAGATAGTTGGATATTTTGGTTTTATTTTGAATATGGCTGAATAGAATTCATATCTTTAATGCCATGACTATATCTTGAGTTTCCCAGGTTTATCTAGTTTCTAATTTGGAATGCATGAGATGCCTTTGATGAATATTTTAATTACTACACAACTGTTCTATCCTATCTAATATGCATTCATGAATTCTGAAATTGATGTTTGATTGAATCAAGTTAACTTTTATACATTAATGTTCTGCTTCTACCTAATTGATTCTCTCAAGTATTTCAAGCTTCAGTCAATATCACCTGAGATATCCTTGTCAATGACTGACAAAAAGGGGGAGAACATTTGCAAATACCCCGAATGGAAAATTGTGTATCTATGTTGTTGCAGGTGTTAGGGGAAGCAACTACATCAAGCAAGGGGGGGTTTACAAGAAAGGGGAAGCAGCTACTGGGTATGTACATGAGTTAGAAAATAGTAAAATTGTGTGAAAGCATATACACACAATTTAGGGTGTGTTTGTCTAGAACATTCTAGGGTGTTTTGGGAATTTTGTCAGATTTTGTCACATAATTGACAAAGGGGGAGATTGAAAGTGCCCTGGTTTGTTAAGTTACGTGAATATTGAGTCAGAGTGTCTACAGAGCCTGATAAGAAGATCAATTCAAGCGTCTGCCTCAACTGGATGTGTGCACGCTCGTCACAGGTAAAACTAAAGCCTCACATCCCATGACCCAAAACACCAGGTGAAGAAAACTTTTAAAAACAAGTTAGAAATCATAGGGTTTTAAGGTGAGAAAACTTTTTTCAAAATAGGAAAATCTCTAAGTTTTTCTTACCATGTCGATTTTATCGGAACACCCTCGATATGATCGACCTGCTCTGTCGATGTCTTCAATACCTTAACGATATTATCGATGTGAGGACCAAAAGTGTCCAGCAACTAAATATTCATCTGGACGGATTTATCGATGTATCGATACACCTATCGATATCATCGATATAAGAACTAAAAATATTCAGCAACTAAATACTCATCTGGACTGATTTATTGATATATCGATTCCCCTATCGATATCATCGATATTCAAATCTCAAGTCCATCGAAAGTGGCTCGATAAGATCGACGGGCAGATTTCCGGTGCCCCTATTTTTTAATGAAAATCTCAAATTCCTTTGATATATCGATGCTCTTCTGATATGATTTGAAATCACATATCTATAACATCAGAAGTTCATCAATGATATCGATCGTGGACACGCATATCTTACAGCAGATATTTTAGGTTGTTTTTAACTATGATCGGGGGGCCCTTCGATAGAATCGATATTCAAATATCGATGATATCGGCACCAGGTTGATTGCATTGAACAAGGTCATAAACTGTCCAGCAAGCTTAAAGACAAATCCACCGGATTTATCGATGCCTCGACTATGATCTCGATATCATCGCCATTCAAATTTCGATGGTTCCCCGATCATTCATGAAAACCTGAAATATTTCAAAGTCAAGTTTCTCTCATTTTTCAAGTGTCGATGGATCGAACATGTCATCAATAGAATCGGAGTTTGAAATCCGATGACATCGACAATAGTTTCGATTCATCGACCAATTGGAAAAGAGTTTCAAAAGCGTATGACATTGAGTCTGAGTCATCGAGCAGACCATCAATGTTATTGAGAGTATATGCTCGATGATATCAAACCTGCTCGATGATATCGAACTCTATCATAAATGTGACCGTTTTATATCCGTTGGAACTCTTTTCCTATATATAGAGGACTTGTCTTTTGTTGCTGTGGGAGAAAGTAGAGAGAACTTTTGAGTGTTTTAACTTATATCTTATATCCAAAGCCCTTTCTCTTGAGGGAGTTCATCCTCTAATCCACCCTCATCATTGATATTCAATAGAGTGGATTGGGGAATGAACTTCCGCATTCAAGGATCCTCCAGCTACTACCTTAATGACAAGTCATTAAGCTGGGATGCATTGACTGCATAAGATTGGAATCGCTCTATCTTCCTGATAGGAAAATATTTTGAGAGTAGGATTCCATCTTCACCCAACCCGAAGCTGAGTATTAGTACATCATTTTGTGTTGCAGATCAAGGGAGCAGGAGACTCTTCGTCAACAAGGAGGAGGAGATCTTCGACACTGTGCTGAACGGACTCATCAGCTTATTTATAAGTATCCAGAGTCCAAGAGGACACTTATGATTATTCCTTTCTAGGATTGGGTCTTAAGTGGTTCTCACCCTTTGAAGTCTTCAAGGAGGCCTCCGGCAGGAGTGTATGTGGTGGGTGTGTTATGTGGACCCTTGCTCTATGGAGAGCATAAATATCTGGTTAGGACTGAACCAGTAAAACTCTGGGTTTTAGGTGAACTATGTAAAACCTTAGGGTTTGAGGTCAACCATGTAGAAACCTCCAGTAGGGTCTTATGGAAGATCCATGGCCTGTGTGCCTAAAGGTGGGTGCGTTGTGTTGACCCTTGCTCGTGAGAGCATGAACAGTCAGCCTCAGTGTAGGTTGTAAAGGTTGAAGGTGAACCTGATTTAAAACCTCAGGTTAGAGGTGAACCATTGTGAAACCTCCTTAGTGAAATCCGGTACACTCAAGTGTTAAGTGCGGTTACCAGGAGTGGAGTAGACTCATTGTCGAACCACTACAAAAATGACTGTGTTTAAGATTGTTATTCTTATGATTGAGTGATTTTCTTTAATACTTCTATATCTGAATATTTGATCTCACCACACACACCTACACAGTCATATCCATCATAGGTTAGCTTGCATACTACTTATCTTGAAAATAGTTTGTGATTGGATCCTCTACTAAGCTTGGAAGCCAATGGAGTTACATTTGAGTAATCCTGATAATTGCATGATCACAGGATTAGTGAAGCAGGATTTTTAAATAAATCATAAAAACTTTAAAAAGTCCTATTCACCCCTCTCTAGGACATATTAGCTTATTCCTTCTTCAACTAGTGCGGTCTTTACCGCCATTTCAGAAAGGTCCCCCAATTAGTCCCAAAATCTGGTCCAAAAACAACCAGAAACTGTCTAGAAAATTTCTAGATAGGAACATATACATGGAATGATCTGAGTATATGAGTCAAATAAAAGGGAGATTACCTTACAAACTTGGTGCTATAGTCCACCTTAGTAGGCCCCACAAATATCCAGGCCATATCCCCACCCCAAAATCCATTACATGCATCATATATGGGGTAAAAGGAGCACCAACGTCCCTAGTGTGGACTGCACTGGGCGTCCACTATGTTTGGACGGTCTGGATGTTGCAAGGCCTCTAAGTGGGCCACACATTCAGAGATTAGATAGTGAGGTAAGGGAAAATAAAGAAAAGGAAGAAAGAGAGCAAGATCCGACCACAAGAGAGGGTCTCCGCCACTATTGAGGACCTCCTTCATCACAAACATTACACCTTCCACTATGTTCATGTACAAGTTTCATCATAGACATGCATGCTATAAAATTTCAAATCTAAGGTGGATGCCATCCCCACCAAGGTCTAGGGTCTAGATGACCCCTCAAGATCATGGATCGAAGGGAAAAAGGCCGTGATGGGGTCCATGGAGGATGACCACATCAATGGAACATGCATGCAAGATGGTTGGCCATAAGCCTCATCCATGGACACTTGGGGACCTCCACCATCATTTGGTAGGCCCCACAAGCTCCTCAAGGTGCAAATGAAAGATCTAAGAAGGTAGAAAAGAAATTCCTAACTAAAAACACCACCTCAATAGTTCTACACCAAACTACTTCTAATAGGCTCTCTAGGCTTCAAGCTCCAAGGATCAAGGGTTAAGATTGGAGATGGAGGGTTAGATGAGAGGGTTTTAGAGGGTGTAAGGGGCTGGAGATGAGGAGAAGGGTGGGTCGTCCCAAGGGTAGAGGGGAGAAGGATAGATGAGGAGAAGAGAGGAAAGGAGAGAAATGAAGTGAAAATTGCTAGCAAATAAGGTTTTATTCAATGTAATTATTAAATTTCTAGAAAAGAGGCTCTCTCTCTCCCTAGAGAAGAGAAATTTCAGGTTTAGGGAAGAGAAAAAAGCACTTCAGCATGAGAGAGTGAAAAAGGAGCTCTCTTAGTAAGAGAACTCATCATCACTTGCTAGGTGTAGGTAGTGTTGGTGGTGTGGGTAGTGTAAGCTATAGAAAAGGTGCAATAGAGTGGGCCACCTTGGGTAATGTGCACACCACCCTAGGTGGGCCCCACAATCGTGCTAAATGGTCCATAATGGTATATGCCCATATCTCATGATCTACAACTTGGATTGCCACACGAGACACGGCGCTGGAATTACGGTGATGATGCGGTCACTATGGTACTAAATTGAGGTCGATCTGGGACGGGTCTACATGACCGAACTTAAGGATGATAGTAAACACTACCTGAAGGTCGCAGGTTTCAGGAATTGGACCGGTAAGACCATGAGACCTAGAGGAACAAATTGCACACACTCAGGTAGGGTCTTACATTAACTCTTATGGATTATAAGTTAGAAGCCACTAAGCACACTAGGAACTTGATGTTTGGATGTATTTTATTGATTAATTATTTAGAGAAAACTTAGTTTAAATGTTTACTAGTGATATTAGGTTCTAGATTGGTGATATTTCATTCTTATATCTTTTAATTTTACTCATACGTATAAGATTGTTGTTTACAACCCCAAGTGTAGGGCTACGATGTAGTAATAACTCGGTAAGACCGAGGTCGAATCCACAAGGACTTATACATATTTTAAAATAAACTAGAAATAGAACTAGAATAAGAATGTAAACTAAAATATGAATACGAGATATTAACTGTGAATAAACTATCAATAAGAAAAGGAACACTAAAGCGCCCTGCACTTTAATGTAGCTATTAAGATGCAACCTTACTTGATCTAACAAATACAACTATAATCAAAGTCCTATTATATCCAGTTGGATGATAGAGCAGTTAAACCAAATCTAAACTTTTCATTGAATTAGTTCCCACATGAAGCACCAATGTGGTGATCGTATGGAATCTAACCATCCACTATCCCCATGAGACAATGGTGGGTCACATATTTTATAAATCGCACAATTACAAAATAAGATAAGAAGATATCGAAAGCTTTCCAAGGATCTACTATAATTGAAGTCATAATGAACCACAAAAAATTGAAAATATTCCTTCATTCAAACTATAAATCAATAAAAGTTTAATATAAACGTGAATCAAAGTAAGATAAGCATCTCAACAAACTACAAGCTTCACCTCTTACCTCTAGCTAAGAGATTAACCAACCATAGACATGATTGAAACCAAAACTCTTAAAGAAAACATAAAAACTAACCATAAGAAGAAAATTGAGGAAGAATGAAAGACTCCTTGAAGTTCTCCAACACTTTACTCCATTCTTCCAACCCTAATTCATGCTTAGAAATAATTAAGAGACCCATATTTAAAATATTTGCTTAGACCCACTTTGAAACCGCCACAAATTTATGTAAAAATTTACACTTTGGTCAGACCAAATTAAGGCTGAAAATCTCACTCTCTCGCTAGACAATTCTGCGCAGTTTCAGTCAAACCGAAGTTAGATTCGGTTGGACTGAATTAAAGTTGAAAATTCTACTTCTCACTGAACTGTTTTGTGTGATTTCAGTTAAACAGAAGGTTTGTTCCAGGACTTTTCTGTTTTAGACTCAGAATTCCTGTTTTTTCTTGCCAATTTTTCATGATTCCTTTTCTTCACTTCAAATCTTCAATTCTCTTTATTCCTCACTTGGTTTCCTTTGATCTTTGGCATGTGAATTCTTTATTAATGACTTTTAAAACTTTAAATCTTCTTTAGTAATCTTTTGAGCATAAATCTTCCTTTTGACATTAATTTTACCTTAAGCTCTCGAAATCACCTCGCACACGGAAAACATGCATAATTAGATCGTTTGAGCACTATCATGTTTATAAAACCAAGGCATAAATAGGGAAAAATGTGCAATATATGTGAAGAAATTCCCAATTCTCAATGTTCACACTCAACACACCCCCCAACCAGCATTTTGCTAGTCTCGAGCAAAACATGTGTGAAGAAATCCCCAATTCTTTGTCACGCCCCAAACCCAAAAATCAGACTCACAGGAATCCCGATCACCGAATTCGTTGTCGACAGCCTCCGTAATACCCCATTCTCGGCTCCCAGCACCCATATGCCAGGTTCCGATCTTGGGATCCTACAAGGAGGATTTTCCAACGTACATTCATCTTATAAGAAGCATAACCACAAGTTTACCCGAATAACAAAAGCAACATCATCATCACATATCCACAAATATAAATATTTGAAAACAATGCTGAAAGAGAAATACATGCATATAATAAAATCTTCACAAAACTCGGTCACAGGCTCCTGCTCCAGCTCGGCTGCAACCTATCGTCACCTGCACGCATCTATCGTGCATAAGCTTATAGAAAGCTTAGAGGGTGGTGAAAGTGTGTGAGCAGTATATGCATGCTCAGAATATAATATCAGAGTAAACGGAAACATTAGTAAGTCCACAAACCATACAATATCAAAGTAAGCAGAAATGCTGACAAGTCCATAAAATATCATCAACCTCATTCAGGATATGCAATGAAAAGACGTAGTAAGCCAATGTCATATACTGAGAAAGTAATGTAAATCGGCTATATAATGCAGTAACATATTGAACCAGATATCAGATATCGAGGATGCAATATAATACGTAACTCGGAAGAGCTATGAATACCATCAGCCTCATCTAGGTTATATAAATACAGAAACATAGCAACCCAAAATGCCATATGCCGAGGATGTAATGCAATATGCAATATGCGGTGTGAATGAAATGACCAAGTTGCAGTGTGAAGTCGGGAGTCATAGTGCATAGTATCGCAGGCTATGGGGCCTATCACAAAGGACTTCTATCCAAACCAATCTCATACCTAATTTTGGATAGATAGACTCAATGTGGTACACTCCTGATCTCAGGTTAGTCGCGTGCCCCAATCGAAATCTTGGCCATTGTGAAAGTACACATAACAATTAGCTGTACACCACCAGCCCGAGTGAATAGTGAATGAATGAATATAATGCTGAGTATGCAACTCCTGCTCCACAAATCGATATTGTATATATTTGGGATCATCACTGGGGTTTAGTACACTCTACGCCAACTTGTCACCCCATCAAGCACACAACTGGGGTAAGTGGAAGAGACCTCACTATTCACCTATCAATATCGGCCCAGCTCGCCAATAGTGGACCCATTTACGAGTTGGTTAGACTCATCCTAGCATTGCCTACTCCCTTAAGCGGGTAAGGCCACACCCCCTCCCAACCGACCATGACACAGTGGGAGACGCGGCCTACTGGTATACGGCCCTCACGTACTCATATATATCCACTAGGTCTAGAAGTTGGGACGTCCTCTGGTACCAAGAGAGTTTAGGGATTTTCACCTAGGGTCATCTATAGCAGCCCTATGCTACTATTATAGTTTCGGTGTCCCATTTGGCTATCCACGATATGCCTGTGGAGGCTACGGCCCTAATGTCGCTAGGGCGTATAGTAATCACAACATAATGCAAGATGCATGAGTCATATAATCCAGTCATGCATCAATACTGTGCATATCGTGCGCTCATGTGAGATAACCTCTGCCTATCAGGGAGTCTCATAACGACCTGCCCAATGACATATGCAATGGTCAACCACACCTCATAACAAATATGCAGATGATGTGTTTGTGCATGTATCATGATGTTATGTTGTCACATACTCATAATTGGTACCAATAACCAGCCTCAATAATCGACCTCAACAATGTGGACATTTAACTAACATTACCCCCAATTAGTAGTCCACATAGAGCCAAACGTATGGTGGACCCATGGCCTTACAAAGGGCCTAATATACATCACAATAAACTCCATCACCTGGCCCTCAAATGCATCGCAATGGGCCTTGTCATATAGGCCTAATATAAATAACAATGGACTCCATCACCTAGCCCTTAAATGCATCACAATGGGCCTCATCATATAGGCCTAATATACATTACAATGGACTCCATCACCTGGCCTTCAAATGTATTGCAATGGGCCTCGTCATATAGGCCTAATATAAATCATGATGGGCCTTCAACACGGGCTGAATACACATCACAAATGGGCCTCAAATACGAGCCACATATACATCACAATGAGTCTTGTCAATCGGCCTTGACAATTAGAATCGGACTCGGTAGTCGGCATCGACAGTCGAAATCGGCTTTGACAATAAGAATCGGCCTCGACAATAAGAATCGGCCTCGATGATAAGAGTCGGTCTCAATAATCGGAATTGGCCTAATAAAGGGCCTAAGGGAAGGTCATAATGTGGACATTTAACCATTATTGCCCATAAATGTGGACATTTAACCAACGTTGCTCCCAAGGAATGACGCTCATAGGGTCATCGTATAATGTGTCCATGGTCTCATATAAGGGTCTAATACACATTATCATGGGCCTCGCTTGTGGGGTATATATGCATCACATTGGGCCTTACTCATGGGCCAATATATATATATAACATCAGGCCGTATCAAATGAGCTGAATCAAACGGGCTGAATCAAATGAGTCGATTCAAATGGGCCGAATCAATGGGCCGATTCAAATGGACCAAATAGAATGGGCCGAATCAATGGGCTGAATCAATGAGTCAAATGGGCCAATTCAAATGGGCCTAATCAATAGGCTAAATCAAACGGGTCGAATCAAATGGGCCGATTCAAATGGGCCGAATCAATGGGCCGATTCAAATGGACCGAATCGAATGGGCCGAATCAATGAGCTGAATCAAATGGGTCTCCGAATACATCAAATCGGGCCTCATCAAGTGGGCCCCTAATACATTAAATGGGCCACACCAATGAGTCGTAACAACTACACCCTTCATCCATTGTTAGAGATCATTTTAGAGCATTACTTAAAAATCATATCCAAAGGATCATCTGGACCATACCACAAATAATAGTGGTGATAAAGATTCACACTGTTAAAAACTTAGAGGGCCCACCATAACATTTATTTCCCATTCAGACTGTTCATAAGGTCACAAGGACCTGATCAGTGAGGAAAACAAATATCATATTGGTTTAAAACTTCTGTAACCCAAAAGGGGTTTCTATGGTGGGTGTTCAATCCACTATTTTCTGTAGTGTGGTCCACCTGATAACTGGATCTGTCTTATTTTTAGTCTCAACCCTCGAGGCGAGTTAGCCAAAAGGATGGACGGTTCAGATGTATTACATACATCAGTGTGGGGTCCATATAGATGGCCCAACACATAAAAGGGATGGACGGTTGGATGAACCGTATACATCAAGGTGGGGTCCACGCACGTGGCCCACCAGAGACGTGAGTCTGCTGCATTTTTTTAATTATTATATTATTTTTTTTTATCACAAGCCCCATGGCGAGCTCGTCAACTGGATAGACGGTTTAGATGTATCACATATACATCCAGGGAGGGTCATGTCCTAGCTAGACAGTGGGGACCCCACACGTGTGGCTGGGTCCCACTGTCCAACAAACGGATGGACGGTGTGGATTTCTCCAGCCCACGAAGTGGGTAGCTTCCAGGATGGGTCGGTCTCACGTGGTGCCCACCCTCAATGTATATTATATATATATATATATATATATATATATATATATATATATATATATATATATATATATATATTATTACTATTATTATTATTATTATTTTAAAGATCCTGCAACGTCCAGGGACTGGACAACTGACTACTGAACAGTTGGGATGTTCAGATGCAACGTCAAGGTGGGTCCCATCCCACACGTGCAGCACGTGTGGGGTGGGCCCCACACACCAAAAAAATGGATGGATGGTGTAAGATATAACACACATCACGGTGGGATTAGAAAAACTTGTTGACGTCTATTCAGCTGGATATGAGGTGCTCCACCTGATTATCAGATCTGCTACTGTGATTTTAGGTGGGTCCACACGTGTGGGACCCACCAGCCCCGTAATAAGCTAATACTTGTGTTTTCCTTTTCATCCAGGTCTGATGGATGCCGACATGGTGGGCTCGCTTGGACAACAGTGTAGTCCACGTAGTGGACGGCATGGATAAAAAAAAATACATTAAGATGGGCCATGGAATATGGGAGAGAGAGAGAGAGAGAGAGAGAGAGAGAGAGAGAGAGAGGAATACGTGAAGGGGAGGGACCCCGCCACTATTTGGCCCTCCCCAATACAATACATGCATCGATGGGTCCCACATCAAGTGGCCCTAAAATTGAAATCAACGATGGATCACCCACCTATCGGCCTTCTCCTTAGCTCCTTGGACTCCTAGGCTCCTTGGCTTTGATCTCGATGGAAGTTGATGAAGATTGGAGGGTTAAAATGGGAGATGAGAAGGTAAGAAAGTGGGCCACACTTGGCTTGAGAGGCATGGACGTTGGGTGCTCTCTTTGGGAGCTTAGGAGATTGTTAAAGAATGAGAGGGAGAGACGAGTGATGGATGAAAAGAGGTGGATGGAATGGGAGTTATAGAAATGGGGATGGGAAGTATGGGTTTGTTGAAAATTTTGGTAAAAGAGGGATGGGTAGGGAGAGAGAGAGAGTTGACTTTTGGAAAAGAGGGAGTGGATGATTATACTTGGGATAGGGTGAGGTGGCATTGAGGTAACGTGGTGTACTTGACTTGATTGATGGGACATGTTATAGAGATTCTCTCAAAATTTGCAACGTGCAGCGTTTCTTCGGAATGAACGCGGGCCCACATCTCCAGGTCCGGGTATTGGAGTGGACGGCAAGTCGCTAGGGTACATGTTTCAGGTCGAGCCGACTTCGGTATGCAGGACTCGGCTTAGGATCACGGAGGCCTACGGAACGGTACGGATTAAGATACGGGCCTTACATTCTCAATGTTCAAATCACTTTCAGAAAATAATCTTTTGTTCAATCAAGTATGAATGAGTAGAAATCAAAGAAGAGTGAAAATTTAAAAACATAGAGTCAAATCTCATGAGTAATCAATAAATCAAGTCTTTATATATCAATTAACTGAGAGCATAAGTTCTAATATCAAGTTTCTAATGTGCTTAGTGAATCCCAACTCACTTTCTATAAAAATAACTATTGTTTAATAATGTTAACTATGCTCATCCTTCAAGGCGAATGGATTAACACAAGAAATGATTCCAAACTTGTCCCCCTTTCTTCTTTTTCCACCTTAGATTTTGTATCGACAGCCTTTTTCACATTCTAATGAAATTCCCATGGATGCATTGACTTTTAGTTGATTTAATTATTTTTTAACTGGTTCTTTTCATCTTTTAAGGTGGATCAAGTTCTCCAGACTTGGTTCTCAATACCCATCAGTGATGTATATACTACAATTAAAAACTCTAGTAGTTGACAGAAAAATAAGTCAAGAGTGAACTGTGATTTAAATCAAAGTGATATTCAAACTTTTGCTTAACTAATTAATTTGAAGAACTTTAGCAATATACTACTTAGTTGATCAAACTCCAACAATTCAAAAATTCAACTTTGTATCATATCAGAATATGTAAAACATTCTTAATTACACAACCTTTCACTTTCCAAAACGAGTTTTGAATTTGAAAATTTTGAAAATTTTTAAACAATTTGAAAATTTTGAAAATTTTTAAACAATTTGCTAAAAACGCCCCCCCCCCCCCAATGTAAAAGATATCAGCATGTAATGCATATGAGATAACAAAAAGAAATGGAAAGTGAAGGTTAGATAGTACTTGAAGAAGGAGAATTGAAGCTTTTCTTAAGTTTCTCAACATGTAAATGGGTTAGTATGAAAACTAAACAAACTAAAATCAAACTATCCTAATCCTAAATCTTATGAAAGCAATAAGCCTAACTACACCTACATTAGACTAGGAGGTCAATCCTGATACACAGGATCAATTAGAGGCATGTACATATCCTCTTAATCAAACTTCTCAACGAATGGCTTGAGACGATGACCATTCACTTTGAAAATGTTGTCATTCATTAGATTCTTTATCTCAATGTGTGGGATCCCGATATTTTGTAACACCGCTCATGCACATGTGTCCCGATCCACACCGTTGATATACCATACACCACACCGTTGATATTTTATAACCCCACCCAAGTGATTTATTCTTGATGACCTTAAGACCTCTATCATGTGGACCGCGTCGTCATTGCAGTCGCAATGGTGAAAACTATATGTCAATCCGACACTTCATTAGTAAGATACAACCCATCAAATCCACAGCACAAATTGTGTATCATATAACACAAGCAACCTTTATTGTGTTAGGAGCATTGGACTTGGGCCTATGTGGGCCTAAAGCCTACTTTCTAGAACATGTAAATTATCACAAGATAAAATAATCACTATATGACAAATAAGGAGCTAGCACATATACGACAACGCATTATAAGACAAAATTGGATTCTACCCCAAAATTCATCATTAACCCTCTTCCCATGCCTTAGAAACTAATCATGACCCATTTCACCTCATCTTATACATGCATCAAATGCTTGTCTTGATTTGTGCTACATCACTTCAAACAACCAATTGCAACACTCCACTTCATCATTCACCGTACATCACCTACAACCCATAACCCTTATCCATCCAATAGCCAATACATGCCTAGATTTCCTCCACCTTGGCAATGCATGCTTAGCATCATCCACCTCATCTATCCACTACCCATACCATAAACTACCTTCCACCTCACTTTTAGCACCAATAAGACGTCATAAATTTGACAAATCATCTTGCCACCTCAACCACCAATTCCCAATATAAGAGTAGGAGCTCTCTTACACTCATTCTTTTCCTATACTTATAAATTTCTGAGATTTTAAGAGAGATTAAGAGAGAGCAGAGCCAAGATGTGGCCCAGACCACACGTCATCATCCAACCATCCATCCATTTGAGGTGAGTCTACACCCCCTCCTTCGATCCTCATTATCATCTTCTTTCTTAATTTTGTATGTTTTTATGCATGTAGGGCCCACTAGTGTGGAGCCCCATGGGTTCATATATTACTGGCTATAGTGGTCGGAAAAGTGGCCCATGTCGAAATGGTCCAATGAACAACAAGTAATCTCATTTTTGTATCTGGATAGTAACTTGTAAACATCTTATAAAATCAACCATGCTAAGATCTAAGTTGATAGTTGGTAAAAATATGAACCATAATATGAGCTAACTCTGGGCCAAATTTCGTAACCATCTAACGGTCCAATCATCTGTGGCATTAACTTTACTTGGCTGATGTTTAACAATACACAGAGGGTTCTGATTTTCTAAAAAGGGACCTATTTTGTGTCCATTTATTAAACCCAATAGAAAGATATATTCCATTGGCTTCATAGAAAATCAAAATAGCTTTCCAACAGTATATAATATGCCTCGATTAGAGTTCAGATGGCTAGGATCTTGGCCTTGTACGAAAATGTATCTAAGAGCATGTTGTGACCATTTTGTGAGCCATATCCGTGATTCCAACGGTCAGATGTGATTGATATTTTTTCTTACTTAAGATAGGTAATAATCATATGTACGTTCCCTATAGTCATATTCTTTCATGATAGAATTTAGAAAACTCTAGACCGATGGATACTTCTGTAAGGATAAACCTTGAATTTCTATATATGGTCCAGATGGTTCCAAGGCCCTGCATGGTGGGAAACCTATATATATATATACACACACACACACACACACACACATATATATACATATATATATCCTAAATGATGTATTCTAAAAGCATCCAATGGTTCAGATTTTCCAAGAGAGAATTTGACCATTGATATTTGATTAATACATTTCATGTGCTACTTGATGTGTATGTTGAAATATCATTTGCACTTTCTATTTGCTGAAATATTTTTAAGTACCTGAATGCATTGCATGTAAACATCTTTAACACCTTGTGGTGGGCCTCACACTCTGTAGTTAAGGTTCCCACTTTGGGGGATGTTTAATCCTTATATAAGTGAGCTTGTATGTCCCACCTTTTTATCAAGAATGATCCCCAAGTGTTTGGAAATTGGGCCCTAAGTTGTGATAGACCCCATTGTTGAAAACTATCTGATTATTTATATATTTTGTACCAACTTTGAGCCTCTGTAGTGGACCCTATGCACAAGATATGAGTAGGCCACCACTTGTAACCTTTAAGCTATACCAATGAATAGAGAAATTATATTTTACTTGGGCCAAACCAGACCTCACATGATCAAGTAGTGGATCCCAAAATGGCGCAAGGCACAATTGTGTAAAAAATTCTGTGCAAAAAAATTAAAATACCTATGTTTGCCCCTATACCAAATATTATATATGCATAACCAGTTGGTCCCAGATTATAATTTTTAAAGTACATATATACTAATACCATGGGCACCTAACGGCACATTGAAAGGTGGTCCCTTATGATCATGGGACATACTCAAAATCGGGCCAAAACTAATTCTGCACTATGTTTCTCGCACATTTCCTCCAAGTACGCATGTTTGGGACATCACCGTAAATTGTATACACCTAACCAATGAGGCTCGCCTTATACCTTTTAAAGCTCATACATAGAGTTACCAGATGGATCCTTCCATTTACCAGATGTTAGTCCCACATGATTATAAATCTGAATTGAAGATGGCCAGAAACCAACATTGCATAAAAAATCTGTTTGACATCAAATTTATGTGGGGCCATGTCAGTGGGGTCCACCACTTTCTCAAAGCATTTAATGCAGCATCTAAACTCTGAAAGGTAACTCGCAGGTGTTGTTGGGTAAAAACTCTTAAGTAGGCCATCTAGTATGGGCTATATTGTATGGGCCTTACCTTTCATGTAATGAGGTCCACCTAGCATGTTTTGTAAATGGGTATTATATAACTTGTAAAATATTTAGTGGAGAGATCTTACTGTCCAAATGTTCTCTTAAGATATAGGTGGCCTTGGGCTCATCTAAATGATGCAACCTTAAGGCCTAAGTGGGCCCAACACTATGAGAAATCGTTGGGGAGTGAGAAGCCAACAATGGTAACCTTCCTTAAGCTCGTTAGGCAAGCCCATTGACCAGGCTTAGCGATGCCTATTTTATAATGCATAAACTAGATAATTAGGCTTTTTCTTGGTTTGTTGTGTATGTGGCTAGTGGACCCAATATGACGTATGACATGAAAGATGTTAGCATGTTGTCCTTATGTTTGAGATTTTGCATTATTTCTAGTTGATGGTGGAATGTGTGGGGTCCACTTAATTGTGAAATTAGATCCACACCATTGAAAGCCTTGCAGTTGAACGCTCATGCCTTTGAGTTGGCCTATTGGTACACAAGTGGGGCTCACACTTGACCTATACGACCCCATGTCTTGCGTGTAGTCCAAGGTCAGTGTGGAACTCACAGTAGGTAGGACACACCGAGTGATGGTTGAGATGATGATACATGTGTAGTGACATGATAATGATGATGGTGAATCTAGGGCATGATGTAATTTGTGACGATGAATTGATGATGCATGTGATAAGGATAACCTCATGCATGACAGACAACTAATGTTTAGGGCATGTATGATACTAATGGATGATGGCCATGATATTGATGATGCATGTGAATCCTTATACGTTGTGTACTCCTTGCACATGCTTGCATGATGTAATTTGTGACGATGAATTTAATGTTGAATGATGCTTATGATAACGATGATGCAAGCGAGAACTTCTCTACCACCATAACTTATACACCTTATGTATGTGCATGCTATATGTGAGCCATGGTGGCCATTTGTTAAGTATTCATAAGACGTATAACAGCTCAGTGTGCTATTGAAGACACTTAAATGTACAGACCTTTATGTCACATTGGTTATTCTTGTGTTGGGCCTAGTGCCTTGGGCTTATGAAAGCCTACTTGCCCATGGAACTTGGGATGTAAGCTGGTTACAAGTAACTATCAGATGAGAGGCCAAGTGAGCCCACTTCCATGGTCAAGGGAAGGATGTTTTGATGATTGTTAGCTTGCTGGTCTATTTGGCCAATTGGCACTATTGTTAAGTGAAGCCTCTGAGGGCATGAGGTGATTATGGTATGTGATGTGTTGTGATATGTGGATGATGTGTGTTGTGTAGCTCACACACAATGTTTATGGCATGTGTTATGCAGCCAATATGTGATGAACATGGCATACATCGTGTAACCTATACACATGGTTGGTTCTCATAAGACCAAATTATAGATTAATGATTAAATCTTAGTTGGGCCAGGTTCAGGCCCATTTCTTATGGGGACTAAGGTCGTGATCTAGCCCGTATCAAGAAAGGATTAAGGGTGGGTGCACATGGACATCCCCAATGGATAATGGACTATGACCCGAACGTTTACTATTTAGCATCCATGTGCCATAACATGGCAAGTTGATCTATTTTGCCTTTGATAGTTTAATATACATAATTGATTCATGAGCATCCATTTTATATGCATGCATGAACATAACATTAAATTAGAGCACTTATGTTATTTCATATGCCTAGACATGATCCAGAAGAGTGGAGAGATTTTTTATATTGTTTTGATTTGGGCCCTTGTGTTGGTCCATATGATTAGATGAGAAGCATCGATGTACTATGCTTGGGCCCTCGTGTTGGTCCATATGATACTATTTGGGCCCTCGTGTTGGTCCGTATAGTAGTATTTGAGCCCTCGTGTTGGTCCTTGTGCCTAAATGAAAGTCTAGAGGAGTTGGAGTATGTACATGCCATTGTAATTATACACTTGAATGTGTGGGCTTTCATAGATGACATATTTCATGTTATGCCCTAAACGCAGAAACCGTGCTCACAGAATTCCTGATCGCCAAATCTGGCGCTGACAGCCTCCGTAGTGCCCCATTCTCGGCTCCCGACACCCATATGCCAGATTCCAATCCTGTGACCCTACAAGGAGGTTTTTCAATATGATTTTTTTTTTTTTTTGTAATGGGGCATAACCATGAGCATAACCAAGTTACAAAATAATATCACCACATATCCACTATAATAAATCATTTGAGTATAATGCGAAAAGGGAAATACAAAGATAGTCGAAAGCTCCAAGATGATCTGCTACGTGCTCCTGCCTCAGCACTACTGCGATCCAACGTCACCTGCACGCAACGGTCGTGCATAAGCTTACAAAAAGGTTAAAGGTTGGTGTAAGTGTGTGCGCAAGGTAAGTGTCAAGTATGCAATATCAGAGTAATGCAGAAACATGCTAATAAGTCCATGAATACTATCAGCTGTACCAAGGCTATGCGATGCAAGGCATAAATGTTATCGGCCATACCAAGGCTATGCGATGTAAGGCATGAATGCTATCGGCCATACCAAGGCCATGTGATGCGAGGCCTACGTAGCCAAATGTCATATGGGAGATTTAACACAAGCATGTCAGTCCTCATCTGAATCCACATAATAATACAGCTCATCTCTGGAATACCACTAGGGTCTAGTACACTCTAAACCAAATTACCACCCCATCGTGCGCAACAAGGTGAGTGGAACAGACATCACTATCTGCCTACCAATATCAGTCCCGGATTGTCGATAGCGGACCCATTCCTCAAGCTAGTCAAACTCAGCCTAGCTTTGCCCTCTCCTCTTAGGTGGGTAAGGCTGCACTCCCTTCCAACCGACCACGACAGAGCGGGAAGCGCGACATCCTAGTATTTGCCACTTGGCGCTCATGCATTGTAACACCCCGTACTTTCCAGTACTCAGGTGTTATCATGAAGACCTAGATTAATATAAATATGAATCTAACTCAATCTGATAGTATTAACCTAAATTGGACCAACAGAGTCAAACCATTGATAATTCTGATTTAAAGATAGGTCCCACAAAAATAAATAAATAAAATAAAATAAAAAGATAAATAAATAACCATGTGTATAGGTGGTAACAATGATGATAATAATAATAACATAAAATCATGAGACAGATAGTCCTACTAACCTACAGAGCGGGACCCACAACAGAAGATACATGCATATGTGAAAATAATAATAAAAATAATAAAATGAAATAATTTATGATAATAATAATAGTAATGAAATTTATATTAATATTAGTAATTGGTATAGTGGTATACTATGAAGGTCTTGAACGTACACGTGACCTAGTAAGACTCTTTTGACCATTGACGCTCAATCCCGGGATGATCCAACCATTAGATTGACAAAAACCCACCGTTGGGAGTAGAAGTTTAGGTGTATGGCCCACTTAAGAGTTAGGTCAGCCCCATTCTCGAGATCATAGCCTTATATAAGTACATGAACCTAGTGAATGGAGTGAATCTCATCTAAACATCTCTGTGGGCCCCACAACCACCTCGAGCGTGCACTAGAAGAGGTGCACTCGTTGTACATTGAGCCGAGAACGTTAGTCAAGTAGGTTTGACCTGCAATTCTTTAAACAGAGAGATTTCTCTCTCTCTTTCTATTTTGCAAACAGGGGACGAACGTACGTCCGTGTTTATGATCAATGGCACACCTACATTATCCATATGGGAAATCCAAATCGTCCATCGTGTTAGCACCGTGGGCTCGACCAGAACCCACAAACTTCATGTGTTTCGTCATGTGTTCAAGCACATGATTCCCAGCACAAACCAACCTTATAAGCATAACATTTCAAAAACGGAAACGTTTTGGCAAGCTAGCTGGCACGATCCGCGTGGGAGAAAATCCTCCCATCCCGACCGTCCATTTTAAACCGATCCTAGCCCTTCATGCTAGGTTTTCTATTTATAAAGAGAAAGAGAGAGAGTTCCAGCCGTTTTTTCCTCTAACCGAACCCACCGAGCTAACTCCTCCCAACTTCCTTAGAGCTTCGATTTCAGCTGTCCAAAAGCTCCATGGAGCTCATTCGAATCATCCACATAAGCTAGATCGGAGGAAGAAGCCTCCGATCGAGATCCGCCATTAATGGTTGTCCCTTCTTCTTCGTTGAAGCTGCACCGAGTCATCCCGAGTTGGGGCGAAATTAGGTCGGGCCATGGGCTCTATTAGGCCTTTGAAACAGCAAAAAAGAAGAGGAAGAAGCAGGTGGAAGAAGAAGAAAGAGAGAGTATGAGGGAGGTAGGGGCAGCTACTGTGTGCGGCTCTAGCTCAACTCGAACCAGGCCGAGCGGGTCCAGCTCACTGAGACGTGAGGCGAGTTGAGTCCTGGACTAGTAGACCTATTGGACAGGTTTGATGAAAGAAGAGCAGGAAGAAGAAAGAAGTAAGGAGAAGCAGAAACAGAGTGGGAGAGAGTGTGCATTTGCCACACTAGCTTAACCGAGCAGAGTTGGGCTGATTCAGGCCAAGCTTGGCCCCATTGCTGTATGTTTTTGGGCAGGTAAAACTCCATAGGATGAGGTGAGACAGAGAGAAATAGGTAGAGAGAGGGGAGAAAAAGAAAGGGAGATTAACTCAGTGGGATCGATTCCCTAGCATTCGAGTTGAGATCGAACTCGAGTTGGGCTCGAGCCATGCAACTCGTCCTTGAGTTGGCTGGGCTCATGCCACGAAGTCTCAAGCCATTGATGGATTTTTCTAGCTAGAAGACGATGGAAAAAGAGAGAAAGGCAAGGTAGTGGGACATGGTTCGTCGTTGGGAGCCATGGGTTAAGTTGACGCAGGGCTGAGTCGACTCGCTAAGTCATGTTGTGTTGGGATCCAGTTGGATCCGAGTTCTTTTGCTGGTTTATAAAAGGAGAAAGAAATGGAAGAAAAGAAAGAAAAGGGAAGGAAAAGAGAGAGATAGAGAGAGAGAGAGAAGAGGGAGAGAGTCACCTAGTCGACTCAGTTGAATCGGATCGTTGATCCTACCCATCCTCCTGAGTCAACTAATGTAAGTTAACTTTCCTCCCAAAGTAGATTATTTTGGTTTATAATTATCAGTTATATTTCCATGATTACTGTGATTGTTAAACATGATTAGCCACTAGCAAATTTCTCATAGTGGTATTAGTGATTATATATAAAACTACAATTATTAGACATTAGAATTCTACTCACCACTCCTAAACATTATCATTAATAGTAGGAATGTATTGATTTCCACCATCGTAATGATTATTATTACCATAATGAGCTAATATTAAATATACCATTAATGTTAATAATTATGTTATAGTTATTAAATTTACATGGTAATTAATTTTACATCAACTAGAATCCAAATCCTAAAATCTAGCCTAGACCTAGACTCTAGGGTGAAACCCTAGACTTAGGTAATTCAAACCCCGAGTTAGGACTCTAACCACAAACAGTGTACTAAGCGGGATTAACTATTAACTGATTCTTCACATTAGCATTTAACATTATAAACAAAACTAGGATCAGTAGGCGCTTATATCACATTTAAATTCCTTAAGCATTATCATGAAAAGGACTCAGCATTGATAGTTATTATTAGTACCAATAGAAAATGTTACCACCTTCATTATGGGCTTAGTGTAATTATTAGTCATCGTCACATCTTTGTTAGTAAATATTCTATCTCTAGTACATCCATTTGCTAATAGATTATTAATTATTATAAGAAGATTAGGCATGGTTGGCATAATTAAGTACCCACTTGTGAACCCTCATTATTAACATTGATGGATTAACACTCTTATTATGAACATTAATTGATCCATTGTACAATTATAATAATAATAATAATAATAATAATAGCTTGGGAATCAAATCCTAGAATCTAAGCGCCGAATTAAACTTTAAGATAAAACCCTAACCCTACATCAAAACCCTAAAAATGGGTAATCCAAACCCTAAGTTATCTTAATCTTAACCATAAATACCTTATAGAAACCTGATCTCACATATAATTTCACAATTCATGGTATGATTCGATTCTAAGGGTGTGCACGCTTCCTAGCAACATCAGTTGGCAAATCAAACTATAAGGTGATGATTTCTTCCCCTTGAGCTTTCCATTTTCCCATTAGCGTAAGTTATAGTCTTTACTTTAATTTATAATTGATATCTCTATTTCATAGTCACATATGTTAAATTGTTGGAATTGAATTACTACATTACATGCTTAATGTTTATCCTGTATATTTAATTCATGCTATTGGATTACTTGTTGATTGTTATTGGGATTTAAATTGGTACGTTAGTGGGAAACCCCCACTTATAAATGTACACCCATACTTGGGATGTAACTCGATTGATTTTAGTTGTAACGAACCTTCGACTTAGTGGTTATTGAATGGTGGGGTGATTAGAATATTGATGTGGGCCTACCATCCAAGGGTTGTATCCATTTGGTTTTTAAGGATGGTCTTTATCGCATAGTTTTGATACTTGCCATATGGGGCTTTGGTTTGGTATTTGCCCTATATGGTTTCGATATTTTATTTTGTGCAACCATGCGATGGTAAGCCCCATATACTGAATATGATTGGCCACTATTCAATTAAGATTCATTAAACATCCTAAGGTGGTAGCCTCATGAGCCAGGGATGGTGGAATAGGACACTATGCCCGAGCTGTCGGCCTACGCTCGGCTCTGAGCTCCCCATAATGACCTTTGAGCTTATTAAACCTGCTAGTTGTAAACAGACTAATAACAGTTAGGCTAATCATGCATTTTCATAGCATATGGTCTTTTCCGGGTGATTAATTCTCTTTGGGCGATCTATACTTTATAGTCTTTTCCAGATGAGTAAATTCTCTTTGGATGATCTATAGTCTTTTCCGGGTGAGTAAATTCTCCTTGGGCGATCTATGTTTTATGGTCTTTTTCGGGTGATTAAATTCTCCTTGGGCGATCTATATATTATGGTCTTTTTCAGATAGCTGGTTCTCCTCGGGTGTACCTTTGTATATTTTTTCAGGTGACTAATTCTCTTAGGGCGACCCTTTATTTCGACAGCGGGATGTGCATCCCCAGATCGATGATACATTCACGCATCCATACATTTAATAAGACTGCATCATATATTTTCTTGTATGCCTTGCCATGTTTTTATAACTATGCTTACCTAATGCGACGATTTGTAATCTTGAGGGGAGTTCACACTAAGTTGGCCACCCATCCATCAAATAAATATAATCGTACAGGTAACACAGGTGGCTTAAGTGATTTTCAGATTCGATCTAATGAGGAGCTAGGTTCAAGTGCCAGGGTTGTATGACTATATCTACCTAGAGAAGCTGAGGAGTCTTGCGGCTCAAATTTACTTGTATTCTACTATTTCTCATGTATTGGATCATGTAATTCTTGTATTTGTAAATTTTGAAAACATTGGTTTGTATAAGTCATTATGGGCAGCTCTTATATATTCTAAATAAATTTTAAAAATTTTTCTTTATGCTTATTTGTCCATTCTACGCTCATCTGCTTACTCTGATAGTTGAAAAAAAAAAGATATATATATACTTGAATTTGACCATCCTTTAAGGTTAACACTCGGGTTTTGGGAAACGGTCGTATACTCGGGTCCTGAAAAGTCGGGTTGTTACATGCATCCACTCGGTCTAGACGTTGGAGCAACCTCTTGGTACCATAAGGGTTTAAGGAATTTCACCCAGGGACATCTATTGCACCTCATGTATAAAAAAGATTTTCGGTGTTTAATTCGGTCATCCTCGATATGCCTGTAGAGGCTATGGCCTTGATGTCGCTAAGGCGTACAATAATCATATCATACAAATGTTAGATGCATGAGTTACACTAATCAGTCATGTAGCAATCCTACACGTATCGCGCGCTCATGTGGCCAACTCTTCCTATCAGGCAGACCCATAATAACCCACCCAATGGTGTATGTTATGAGTAATCACTCCTCATATCAAGCATGCATATGATACTCATGAGCATGAATCATGGTGTTATACTAAGCATACTCTTAGTCGTAATCGATAATTGGCTTGTATATAAGGCATAGAAGGACAGCGGATATGATTTATAACATGAAGATTGGTCCTCAACAGTGGTCCACGTCAGCATGGCCCACTTGGTTGGATAAAGCTGATATTTGTGTTTTCTCCATAGTTGGGCCAGTTCAAAACAGACAGTAATGGTAGGCCTTGGACATGGCAACGGGGTGGGCCCCGCTTTGGAACAATGGTTTGGTCTACTAAATGGACAACTTGAATAAAATACTTGCATCATGGTGGGCTGCAATCAGGGAAGAGAGAGAGAGAGAGAGAGAGAGAGAGAGAGAGAGAGAGACGTGTGATGGAGGGCTAAGCCACTATGAGCCCTCCTAGGATTACAAAATATACATTAAATGGGTCTCACCACATATGGGCCCTCAAATCATAAAAGTCAACAGTGGAGATCCCCTTCCCACCCACAAGATCAAGGTCTAGATGACCTTTTTACAATAGGAAAATAAACATCATGATGAGGTCCATGGAGAATGGCCCCATCATGGGATGAACATATGAATCATGGTGGGCCATCAGCCACACCTAGGGTCCAAAGTGAGATCCATACTATCAATCGGTAGGCCCCACTTGGCCCATCATCAAAATCACAAATCTAATCCTATAAACACCAAGTGATTCCACTTCTTCTTAGTTCTATGGCTTCCTTAGCTCCTTGGCTTCTACTTTGATGGAGGATGATGAGGATTGAAGGGTGGAGTTGAGAGTTTATGGGGGGTAGGAAGTAGGCCACACTTGGCTCTCCTCTTGGAAATGCTTAGACGTACACTCCTTGGTAGCTTGGAATGGTAGAGAGAATGAGAGAGAGAGAGAGAGAGAGAGAATGTAATGGGATGAAAGGGATATGATGTGTGTAAGAAAGGGATGGGTGTGTGTAAGAAAGGGATGGGTGGAGAGAGAGAGAGAGTTGACGTTAGGGATGACTTGTGTAAGAGAGAGATGGGTTGTGTACTTGACTAGTACTTGAGTGATTGATGTGATAAATAGTAGAGATTCTCTCAGGATTCACAACGCCCGGTGTTCTCATCGAAATAAATGTCGGCCCACAACTCCTGGCCTGGGTATCGCATCGGTGTGTAAGACGCAGTGTTAGAACAGGGGCGACAACGCGATCACTAGGGTATAGGTTTCGCATCGAGTCCACTCAGATCTACGGGATGCGACTTAGGGTCGGGCGCAAATACTGACTACAGGTCGCGAGTTGCAAGAATTCGATGGGAAGGATCATGGAGTCTAAGGAATGGTACGGTCAAGGATACTGGCTTTACAACTCTCTCCTCCTAATAAAAATTTCATCCTTGAAATTTATGCTAACATCGCAACTAGACTTAACTTATAAGAAAAGAGAAAACATAGCATCATCATATAAAATTGAGGACAGCGCACAAGGTACAACATATAATCAATCATCAAAGAGGTGGGGCTAAAGCTCGCGAATCTCAGCTTTGCCCTCCCAAGACGCCTCATCCACACTATGATGACCCCACTGAACCTTCACCAAGGGAATGACCTTGGTCCGGAGGACCTGCTCCTTCCGATTAAGGATATGAACTGGCTGCCAATCAATAACAGGAACAATGTCTGACCCACACTTCCACTACATAGATACATGGAAAACGTTGTGGACGCCAAACAACTGAGGTAGTAAGGCAAGCCTATAGGCCACGGCGCCAACGCACCCAGTGATCTCGGAAGGTCCTATGAATCTCGGGGCAAGCTTACCCTTCGCTCCAAAACGAACTACACCCTTCATGAGTGAGACCTTGAGATACACATGGTCCACAATGACAAACTCCAAGGGACGACGCTGACGATTAGCAAAAATCTTTTGTCGGCTCTGAGTTGTGCGCATCCTCTGCCTGATGATGTCTGCTGTCTGATGTCTACTACACAAGCTCGGGACCTAGGATACTACGCTATCTAACCTCGGTCCAATAACTAGGAGATCTGCATGGTCTGTCATATAATGCCTCAAAAGGAGCCATGCCAATGGTTGCCTGATAGCTGTTGTTGTATGCGAACTTAGCCAATCACAGACGCTCATCCCAGCTACACGAGAAGTCAATGACACAAGCCCTAAGTATATCCTCAAGGATCTGGTTAACCCTCTTGGTCTGCTTATCATTCTGCAGATGATATGCGGTGCTGAGCTGCAAAACTGAGACGTGAACCTTGTGTCTCGGTCAGAAATGATCGAAACTGGAATGTCATGCAATCTCACAATCTCCTTGATGAACAATCTGGTAAGTCGATCCAAAGGCCAGGTCGCCCGAATCACAAAAAAATGTGCCGACTTCATCAGACGATCAACTATAACCCAAATGACGTCATGACCGCACTGAGTCCTTAGTAAACCCATGATAAAATCAGTAGATATGTGCTCCCACTTCCACAACGGGATGCTCAGCGGCTGCAATGGACCTAAGGGTCTCTGATGATCGGCCTTGACACACTGGCACGTGTCACACTCGGCCACAAAACTGGCAATCTGACGCTTCATCCCCGTCCAAAAATACTGCCTCCTCATGTCATGGTACATCTTTGTGAGCCCGGGTAGATAGTAAATCTTGATCGGTGTGCCTCGGTCATCAGATCTCTGCGCAACTCTGGAATGTCCGGGACACACAATCGACCTCTGAAACGAAGTCCACCATCAGAACCAATCTGCCAATCTGACTGCTCTTTGGATGCGGCCTCTACTCTGTAATCCTATAACGAATCATCTATTTGCTGAGCCTCGATCACCCTTGTGACAAGAGAGGGTTGAATCGATAGGCTCGATAGTTATACGATAGTAGGTTGCAGACCAAACTCAAAGTCATACTCTGCTATATTCTCGAGCATCCTCCACTCCTGGACCATAATATGTGCCACCAAGCCCCATGGTTGACATGCTACCATGTTCGCCTTACCAGGGTGGTACTAAAGATCAAAATGATAGTCCTTCAAGAGTTTCATCCAGCGTCTATGCCTCATATTCAACTCAGACTACGAGAAGAGATACGTCAAGCTCTTGTAGTTAGAGAAGAGCTCGAACCTGACCCCATAGAGATAGTGCCTCCACACCTTCAGTGCGAAGACAACGGTAGCCAACTCTAGATCATGTGTGGGGTAGTTCTACTCATGGACCTTGAGCTGGTAAGACGCGAAGGCCACTGGTTTCCCATACTACATCAGGACAACACTTAATCTAATATACGAGGCATCGGTAAAACCACGAATCCATCACTCCCTGAGGGAAGAGTGAAGACTGGTACAGACGTCAGAAGGTCATTCTTTAAGACCCGTATCCCAAATTATACCATTTCATAGACTCCTGTGGTCCTCCCTGTCGAATTTCGGTGACCCGCGATTTATAACCAGCATTTACGCAAGACCCTGAGGTGCATCCTGTCAATCTGAGTCGACTCGGCTCGAGACTTTTACCATCAGGATCGCGTCGTCGCTGCAGTTCCAACGCCATGACTTGCACATTGATGTGATACCTAGGCCAGGAGTTGTGGGCCCGTATTTTTTCGAGAAAACATCGTGCGTTACAAATCCCGAGAAGAGAATCTCTACAATCTATCAAATTAATCCCATCCTATCACAAGTACAAGTCAAGTACAAGCTACCCATCCCTCTCCCATTCCTAAAGTCAACTCTCTCTCTCTCTCCACCCATCCCTTTTTTACACTCACCCATCACCCATCACTCACTCTTACATCACCTCTCTCTCTCTCTCTCTCTCTCTCTCTCTCTCTCTCATTTTCTCACTCCATTCAAGCAATTCTCAAGGAGAGCAAATGTCCATGAGAGGAGCCAAGTGTGGCCCACTCCCTACCCCAAGATCTCTCATCTTCACCCTTCAAATCTCATCAACTTCCATCAAAGGGAAAGCCATGGAGTTTAGGAGTCCGTGGAGCTAAAGAAGGAGTGATATAGGTGGGTGATCCACCATTGATTTCATTTGAGGGCCCACTTGTGGTGGGACCCATCTTGATGTATACATGTGCATGGAGGAGCTCATAGTGGCGGAGCTCCTCCCATCTCCACTGTTTTTCTCTCTCTCCTTCCCTCTCTTTGTGTTGATGTGTGTGGCCCACCTGTGATATGGTATGATGATCCAAACCATCCGATTGCGGGACCTACCTTGCTACCGGTCCATATGGACATGCCTTGATGAAAGGGAAAACAAATACCAGCTTGATTCAGAACTTTGGTGGGCCACGCTGACATGGACCCACCCTGATATATTTATTTTTTTATCCTCACCGTCCAGTCTCTTGGACGGTGTCACCCAACCTCATAGTATATACAATACAATATTATATTAATATAATATATATGATGGGCCCTGCGTGGGACCCACCTGATGGAAAGGATTGGTTGGTGTATGCTAACACCAGCTATATAGCTACTGTGTTGCAGCCAGCAAGTTCTGTGGGCCCCTCATGATGTATATTTATATCCCAGCCTTCCATCATCTGGACAGTGGGCCCCAGTAGCGTGGCTATTATGCAGGAATGATGTCAGCAAATTCTGGTGGGGCCCACCTTGTATGCTTGTGTTGTTAATCCAAGCCGTCCGTCCAGGGGACTGGACGATGGAACCACTAGGAAGTATGTGTTTTATCTATGTCGTCCGCCTTAATTTATGTATCCTAGTATCCCAACTGTTCATCTGGGACCCACGTGCAGCACAACCGCTGTATCATGTTAGCAAGTTCCATAGGTCCCACATGATATATGTGTTTCATCAATGTCGTCCACCCATTTTCCTAATGGGTGGGACCCACCCACACGTGCTGCATGTATGGGATGGGCCCACCTTGAAGAATGTATTCTATATCCCCACCGTCCATTTGATTGGGACGGTGGGATGACACTGTGATGTATGTGCTTTAAGCCACGCCATCCATCTGTCTTGGATGTGGGACCCACCCACACATGTCACACGTGTGGGGTGGGGCCAACCTTGCTAGTGTATGTGTCCTACATCCAGCCGTCCATCAGGTTGGATGTGTGGTCCACCTTGATATATGTATTATATAGCCACGCCGTTCATCTGCTATGGATGGTGGGCCCCTTGTTGCATGTGTTGTATATGCTATACCATCCGTCCATTTGCTGGACTGGTGGGCCACACATGTGGACCCACCTGATGTATGTGTTGCTCCCACGCCGTCTAGCTGCTGTGCGGCCCACGTGATATGTGTTGTACATCCACACCAACTAGTTGTTTAGGACAGTGCTGGATGCACCCTAATGCATGTTTTAACCCACGCCATCCATTGCGCGGACGGTGGGCCCCACATTGACGTATTTGTGGCCTTTGACGAGGCTCAATGTGATGTATGAGAGGCCCATTAGTGCGGCCCATGTGATGTGGCCCACTTGATATATATGATGCCAATTAGCTAAGCCCATTGATGTGGCTGACTTGATATATATGAGGCCCATTGGCACGGCCCATTGATGCAGCCCACTTGATATATATATATATAAGGCCCATTGGTGAGGCCCACTTGATCTATATGAGGCCCATTAGTGCGGCCCATGTGAAGTGGCCCACTTGATGTATATGAGGCCCATTATGATGTATCTATCACCCATATGATGAGGCCCAATGTGATACATACGTGGCCCACGAGTGAGGCCTATTGTGATGTGTATTAGGCCCTTGATCAAAGCCCGTGGTGATATATATTAGGCCCTTGTGTGAGACCATAGGCCCACTACATCATTTTGGCTTTATGTGGGCCACTCCTTAGGAGCAATGTTGGTTAAATGTCCACATTGATGGGTAATGATGGTTAAATGTCCACTTTGTGACCTTCCCTTAGGCCCTTTATTAGGCTGATTATCGATGCTGATTATCGAGGCTGATGCTGATCATCGATGCTGATTATCGATGCTGATTATCGGTGCTGATTATCGATGTTGTATCGGTGCCGATTATCGATGCTGATTATCGGTGCCGATCATCGAGGCCAATTATCGATGCTAATTATCGGTGCCAATTATCGAGGCCGATGTTAATCATCAATGCCGATTATCAAGGCTGATTATCGATGTTGATTATCGATACCAATTATGAGTTTGTGACAACATAACATCATGATACATGCCCATACGCATCATTTGCATGTTTCTTATGAGATGTAATTAACCATTGCATATGGCATAAGGCAGGTTGTTTATGGGACTCCCTAATAGGTGGAGTCATCCCACATGAGCGCACGGTACGCGCAGGATTGATGCATGATTAACTGTATGACTCATGCATCTCATATTTGTGTGACATAATCACTTGGCGCCCTAGCAATATCAGGGTTGTGGCCTCCACAAGTTCATCGTGGATGGTCAGATGGGATACTGAAAATATTTGGTTATAGCACTTTGGGCATATAGGATGTCCTTGGGTGAGAGTCTCAGAATCCCCTGGTACCAACGTCTTGACCGACTGGATACATGAGCGCTTGGGTGCTGAATACCAGTAGGCGGCGTCGCTCACTGTGTCGTGGCCGATTGGAAGGGGTGTGGCCTTATCCGCCTGAGTGAGGGGTTATAAGCTAGGTTGAGTTTGACCACCTCCCAAATGGGTTCGCTATCGACGAGCCGGGTAGGTATTGGCAGACTATTGGCTAGGCGGATAGTGAAGTCTTTTCTACTCACTGGTTGTGCAGCTAGGGAGGCGGCAGCCATTGTGGAGTGTATTAGACCCCAATGATATCCCAAAGATGAGTTATACTGATATGTGGACTTATTGAGCAGGAGTGGCATACTCAGCATTTTACTCATTCATTCGTTCATTCACTATCCACTCGGGATGGTAGTGCACAACTAATTGTTACGTGTACCTTTGCAATGGCCAAGATTTTGGTCGGGTCGCGCGACTAACTTGAGATCAGGAGTTTACCACATTGAGTCTGACTATCCAAATTTAGGTATGAGACTGGTTTAGATAGGAGTCCCTTATGATGGACCCCATAGCCTGCGATACTACATACTATCATCCCGACTTCACACTCCAGCTTGGTCATTTCATTCACATCGCATATTACATTGCATCCTCAGCACATAGCATTTGGTTTACTGTGCTTCTGTATTACATAACCTGATTAAGGTTGACGGTATTCGTGGACTCGGTATCTGATATTTAGCTTACTATGTCTTCGCATTGCATAGTTGATCTACATTGCTTCCTCAGTATTATGTTTTTGCATCACATAGCCTGGATAAGGCTGATGGTATTTATGAACTTGCTAGCATGTTTCCGCATTACTCTGATATTACATTCTGAGTACGCATACCTTGCGCATACACTTACACTACCCTCTAAGCTTTCTATAAGCTTATGCATGATAGATGTGTGTAGGTGACGTTAGGTCGCAGCAACATTAAGCTTGGAGCGTGCGGCTGTATTCTGGAGATTTGATTTTCGATATATGTATATTTCTCTTTCAGCACTATATTCAACTATTTATATTAGTAGATATGTGATGATGATTTTGCCTTTGTGATTTGGGTAAAGTTGTGGTTTTGCTTCTTACGAGATAAATGTACATGGGAAAATCCTCCTTGCAGGATCCTAGGATCAGAATTTAGTGTATGGACACTAGGAGCCAAGAATGGGATACTATGGAGGCTGTCGATACCGAATTCGGTGATCGAGAATTTTGTGAGCTGGGTTTCCGAGTTTGGGGCATGACACCTTCAGCTCTATGAATGCCTACTCATAAGCATCCCTCTAAACGAACTCAACGCCCTTCCGAGTCAACCTGGTTAACGGGGATACAATATGGGAGAATTCCTCAATGAAACGTCGGTAGTAACCCGCCAAACCAAGGAAACTGCGGATCTTAGACGCATTCGTGGGTTAGCCCCACTGACGCATAATATCAATCTTCAAGGGGTCCACTGCGATACCCTCCCTCGTCACCACATGACCGAGGAATTTCACCTCATCCTGCTAGAACTCGCACTTCTCCAACTTCGCATAGAGCTAATGAGTATGGAGGGTCTGCAAGGTAATCTCCAGATGCTACTCATGCTCCTCACGGGTTCTCAAATATATCAACATGTCATCGATGAACACCACAACAAACTAATCGAGATATGGACGGAAGACCTCATTCATCAACTGCATGAATACGGTGGGCACATTGGTCAGTCCGAAGGACATGACCTGAAACTAAAAATGACCATAGCGCATCCTGAATGTTGTCTTCGGGATATCCTCCTTTCGGACCTGAACCTAGTGATAACTAAACCATAGGCCTATCTTTGAAAAGAACTATGCCTTCTACGGTTGATCAAATAAATCATTAATCCTCGGGGAGCGGGTACTTGTTCTTATTCATGACCTTGTTGAGCTTGCGGTAATCCACGCAAAGCCTTAACGAGCCATCCTTCTTCTTCACGAAGAGTACCGACGCTCCCCATGACGAACTGCTCGGATGGATGAAGCCTAACTCACGCAACTCGTCCAACTACTTCTGCAATTCCCACAACTCCAATGGTGTCATACGATACGGGGCCTTCGAAATAAGTGCAGTACTGGGCACGAGATCAATCTGAAACTCTGTATGCCAATGAGGTGGTACCCCAGAATCTCTTAGAACACATCGGGAAAACTATAAACTACCGGCAGCTAGTCGATACTCAAAGCAACTGACTCCTCAACGGCACACGACAACAAGCAGGAAAGCTGCTTTCCTCTAGACTCAGCTACAAATTAGAACTGCGGCATGCCGGGTATACAAAATGTGATTGTCCTCACGGAGCAGTCCAATATGGCGTGATACTCGGCGAGTTAATCCATGCCCAGGATGACATCGAACTCAGATATCTGCAAAGCAAACAGATCAGCAGGTAAAAAGGTCTCCCCTACCAGAACGGGGCAAGACGAGCAAAATTGGCCTAACACTGTGGTCTTCCCCAAGGGTGTCGATACTGACAAATCCTCACGAGAAAACTCTAACGGTAAACCAGACGATCGACAGAAATCCTCGACCACAAAGGAATGTGATGCACCAGAGTTAAATAGAACACGAGCTATACATGACGAAACAAGGAGTGTACTGTTGATGACGCCTCCGAATGACTGAGGGTCTTGCTAAGTGTCCTAGAATCTGCCATGGGCCTGTGAAGAAGGTGCATGTCCCCTCTGAGGTCTTTGTTGTTGTTGCTGCTGCTGCTATGATGGCCTGAACAGCTGTCTCTGCTACTACGGGGGAGGTCTCGAAGGCTGGTGTTGTGGTCACTGCTGCTAATGTGGAGGCTACTACGATGCCCTCAGCTGCTTCTGCCGAGGGTGGGGACACTCCTAGTGTCACATCCTGAACTTGGAAACTAGTCTCACAAAATGTCCGATCGTCGAATCTGTCGCCGACAGCCTTCATAGTACCCCATTCTCCGATCCCAGCACCCATATACCAGGTTTCGATCCTGGGATGCTATAAGGAGAATTTCTAATAATTAATTTGATTCATAATGAGCATAACCTATGAACAATAACCACAAGAACACCATCACAAAATTCACTATGATGAAAAACTTTTGAGTACAAGGCGTATGAAAGGGAAATATAGTATAATGAAGGTAACAAAACTCCAGAAGCTCGGCTGCACACTCTAACTACGGTGAGACTACGGCTGCGTCCTGGCGTCACTTACACGCATCAATCATGCATAAGCTTATAGAAAGCTTAGAGGGTGGTGTAAGTGTGTGCGTAATATGATCGTGCTCGGAATGTAAGGTCAGAGTAATGCAGAAATGTGCTGATGGGTATATGAATGCAATCAGTTATACCAAGGCTATGCGATGCAGAATATAAATGCTATCGGTCATATCAAGGCCATGCGATGCATAATGCAAGTCAAGCATGCCAATCTACATCCATATATCAATGTAGCTCCTCACTAGAGCATCAAATCAGTACGGTTCTCAGTTTGGAAATCACCAGGGTCTAGTACACTCTACACCAGCTGCCGCCCCTATCCGGACGCACAACTGGGAGAGTGGAAGAGACCTCACTATCCGCCTGCCAATATTGGGCCCGACTCATTGATAGCGGACCGATTCCACCAGCTGGTCAAACTCAACCTAGAAATTGTCCCCTCACTCAGGCGGATAAGGTCACACCCCTTTCCAACCGACCACGACACAGTGGGAGACGCGGCCTACTGGTATACGGCCCTCGCCCGCTCGTGTATCCACTCGGTCTCGACGTTGGAGTCATCCTCTGGTACCATCAGGTTTAGCGATTTTCACCCAGGGACATCTATGGCGCTCGTATACTAGAACCAAACATTTTCAGTATTCAATCTAGCCACCCATGATGTGTCTGTGGAGGCTATGGCCCTGATGTCGCTAAGGCATATAATAATCATGATCACATAAATGCAAGTGCATAAATCACCCTACCAAACATGTAACAATCCTGCACGAGCCGCGTGCTCATGTAGGGCAACTCCGCCTGTCAGGGAGCCCATAAACAATCCGCCCGAAGGCATATGCTATGATCAGTCACTCGTCATATCAGACATACATATGATGTGTATGATTATGAATCATGGATCTATACTAAACATGTCATAGGGTGACGGGCTTGTGCAAACGGATATGGGCCTAGACGGCCTATCACTACAAGTATGGGCCTATCAATGGGCCTTAAAGAGAGTGACAATGTGGACATTTAACCAACATTATCCCTACAATGTGGGCGTCAAACCATCATTACTCCCAAGGCATAGCCCACTATAATAGTCAACATATAAACCACGGTAGAATCACGTTATAATGGGCCTCATGTACATCTCATTGGGCCTCGACCCATGGGTCTCCAATACGTCAAATGGGCCTCAAACCATGGTCTCATATATATCAAAGTGGGCCTTAGTGGGTGGGCCACAATTACATCAAGTTGGGCCTAATCACATGGGCCTTGCATACGTCACAACGGGCCTCATACAATTCAAGGTGGGCCTTAACAATGGGCCTTATACAAATCAAAGTGGGCCTCAGTGGACAGCCCACAAATACACCAAGATGGGCCTTATCACATGGCCTTAAAATAATCTCCAAAATGGTTGGACGATTTGGATGAAACATATGCATCATGGTAGGTCCCATAGGGATGGAAGGCATAGATAAATCACATACTTCATGGTGGAGGTCCACACTGATGAAAGGTGTGAACACAATACATACATAAGTGGGTCCCATGTGGGGCCCACCATAATGTTTATTTTCCACCCAACCTGCTGATGAGGTCACAAGGACCTAGGGCCCACTAAAATGTTTATTTTCTATCCAACCTGGGGCCCACCGTAATGTTTATGCGCCATCCAAACTATTCATAAGGTCACGTGGACCTTGGGTCCACTATACTGTTTATTTTCCTCCAACCGGTTGATAAAGTCCCACAGACCTGGATTGAGGAAAAATAAATATCATATCTGATCCAAAACTTTGCAACCCAAAAGGGTTTCAATGGTAGGCGTCCAACCCACTGTTTCTTGTGATGTGGGCCACCTGAGGTCCAAATACAGCTGATTTTTGGGTGGCCACAGCTAGGAGGAGGGCCCACCAAATGCAAGGTGTTGATGGTTGACGCACATCAAGGTGGGGGCCATGGCTAGGGCCTGCTTGCCACCAGCGCCCACGCAGGATGCTGCTACGTCGTCAGTGGCAGCATCAGTCGCTACTGCCATTGTTGTTTTTTTTTATATGTTTTCTCGGGGTTTCTCCTAGGTGGGGTCCACATCAACAAAATTCACTCCGTCCACTCGCTCCTACGGCTTAAGACAAGCCAAACGAGTCTAATATCTGAGGTATTTTGGTGTATAGGATCGTCAGGTGAATTTTTTAACAGTAAAGACCACCATTTTCCAAGCTACGGCCCACCAAATACTCGGATTAACTTTATTTTTCAGCTCAATGCCTAAAATGATCTGGGAAACAGGATAGACGGCGTGGATTATATACGTACATCAAAGTGGAGCTTATATGGGCGGCCCACCCCAAACCTTTTTTTTTAAGGATTTTTTTTTTTTTGTTAGCAATTAGTACATGCCCATGCCAGTACATGTACCCATGTGAGCTACTCACACCCTTAGACCCACGTTCAGCATCCCTAGACGCTAGACAGTGGATACAATACAAGCATCATGGTGGGTCTCACAAGGACATGGTCCACTTGATCTGGATCGTCATAATGTTTGTGTCTTTCCTTTCCATCCGGGTTTGGACAGCAAGGTGGGCTCCACCAGTGGGTTATAGTGTGGTCCACTAAATGGACAGCATGGGTACAATATACATATCATCGGGTGGCTCATCAACAATGCAAGAGAGAGAGAGAGAAGTAGAGAGAGATAGATAGAGAGAGAGAGAGAGACAAGAGACGGTGATGGTGGGGCCCCGCCACTATGGGCCCCACATGATAATGGGTCCTACCAACAAGTGGTCCCTAAAAAAAAGAATTTAATGGTGGATCACCCACCTCTAGGCCTCCTTCTTACTCCCCTAGCCTCCTTAGCTCCTTGCCTTTGAGTTTGATGGAGGTAGATGCAGTTTTAATGGTGTGGATGAGATATGAGAGGGTCGGCCACACTTGATATTTTGGGAAGCTTGGAAATGCTTGGACGTGGGGTGGTGTGTTGCTTGGGAGATTGTTTGAGAATGAATGAGAGAGATAGAGAAGTGATAGGTGAAAAGGTGATGGAGTGATGGGTTGAGTAATGGACGAAGTGATGTGAGGGTTGACTTTGGGGTAGCTTGTGTAAGAGAGAGATAAGGGTAAGGTATGGGTTGTTGTACTTGACTTGTACTTGACATTGATTGATTGATGGGATAGGTCGTAGAGATTCTCTCAGAATTCACATGCGCGGCATTTTTCTTGAAATGAATGCGGGCCGACAACTTCTAACCTGGGTAACGGGTCGGTGCGTGAGTCGCAGCATTAGAACAGCGGTGACGATGCGGTCGCCAAGGTATAAATCTCGGGTTGAGCCGACTTCGGCATGCAGGTCTCGGCTTATGATTGTGCACAAACGTCAGATACCAGTCGAGAGTTACCGGAATTTGACCGGAAGGACTGAGGAAACATACGGAACGGTACGGACTAGGGTAGAGGTCTTACACCTAAATACGGTGCCCCGTCTTACCGCACCCAAAATAGATACCGATGAACTACCTCGAAGGTGGTGTTGGACGTGCAGCTAGCGCTCGGAAGGTTGGGCGGCCTATGCGCCTCTGCCGTGGTCGACATTGCTAGAGCTGGGAGCTACCAGAGGGGGCCTGCTTCTTCCATTCTCTCCTTTGATCACAATCCCACTATGAACCATCCCACTCTGCCTTATAAATCTGAGTCCTCTGTACAACCTCCTCAAAAGTCAGGAGCATATGCCCAACAACACGGCCTTGGAGATTGTAACGCAAGACGTTCTCGAAACGACAAGCCTTCCACTCCTCATCATCAATTAAATATGTCACGAATCTAGATAGCGCGACAAATCGAGCCTCATACTAAGACACAGTCATATCTCCCTGGACCATAGTCTCAAACTCTAACGGGCGCTCTTGTCGAACAGCTCGGAAAAGAACTTCCGGTCGAACTGCTCTACAAAGTCCTCCCAAGTCCACTTAAAATTTGCTCCTTCCGCTCATGCGACCGATGCCCACCAATGCTCGGCCTCGTCCTAAAGTAAAAAAGACAGCCAACGAGACCCACTGCTGGGTCGTACATCTCATTGTGTCGAATATCTTCTCCACCTTAGAGCACCATCTCTCTGTTGTAGTCAGGTCTGGCTCACCGTGGAAGCGCGGGGGATCGAGTTGTCGAAAGTCTCGATGAAGGGTGGTCACGCGCTCCTACTCTACTTGGGTTGGCGTAACCGTGAGCCACCTGCCCTACCCCTGAAGAAGGGTGGTCATAGCCTACAGCATCTGCTAAAACTGATCCGCACTCACAGACACTGTTGGGGCTGCGCTGGTCTCGGACATGGGAATGGGAGTCGCTCAGGTCACTCTCTTCGGCGCCATGTCCTATAGGAAGGAACAAGGGGCCTATCAGCCTAGAGAACTCTAGAAGGCACACACGTTCAGGGTCTACATCAGAAAACTGTTAAGTTATTCAGACTCAGAACTTATTTATTTTAAGTTCATAACAGATATGTGATGTGATACTCAGGTATTCCCAAGTTATGCTCTGATAGCAACTTCTGTCATGACTCAAATAAAGAAACCAGGCTCACAGAATTCCCAATAGCCGAATCTGGTACTGACAACCTCCATAGTGCCCCATTCTCCGCTCCCGGCACCCATATGCCAAATTCCGATCCTGGGACCCTACAAGGAGGATTTTCAATATGAATTTTTTTATAGTGGAGCATAACCACAAGCATAACCAAGTCACAAAACAACATCACCACATATCCACTATAATAAATCGTTTGAGTACAATTCAGAAAGGGAAATATAAAGATAGTCAAAAGCTCCAAGATGATCTGCCACGCGCTCCTGCATTAGCATTGCTGCGATTCAACATCACCTGCATGCAACAGTCATTCATAAGCTTACGAAAAGCTTAAATGGTGGTGTAAGTGTGTGCGCAAGGTAAGTGCCAAGTATGCAATATTAGAGTAATGCGGAAACATGCTGGTAAGTCCATGAATACTATCAGCTGTACCAAGGCTATGCGATGTAAGGCATAAATGCTATCGGCCATACCAAGGTTATGTGATGCAAGACATGAATGCTATCGACCATACCAAGGCCATGCGATGCGAGGCCTACGTAGTCAAATGTCATATGCGATTGGATCGGCACAAAATTCTATATAAATATGGTAATAGTAAAAATCCAATAGGAAGTGTTGCTGGACAGCAAACTTTTATACAACTCACAAGGGTGAAACACCCCCTAAATCATGGGATCTGGCCTCATGGATTTTTCTGGAATCTCAAGAATAAGTTAGGAGCATAAGATCCAAGTTTTAAATAAATTAGACGTATCGATTAGAAATTAAAATTCTAAGAGTGATAGACTATCAATATAAAACGATCCTGGTAATATATAACGTTCATATAAAGGAAGACACTAAAGTTTAGTTGTAGCAATGAATGGACAATTTTGCCTATCTATTGTCATCTAGTCCGGTTAGGGTATCTGGCTTTGGGAAGGAAACAAAGATTTTCCCCAAGGATTTAAGATGGTCGGGACCATGGGATTACAAACCACATTAAGCAAGGCGTGAGCGATTTTATCCAAATACCAAATCTCGGGGTCAAGATTTTCTTTTAAGGGGGATAGGTAGTAGAGTCCCAATTCACATAGCTAATTATACGCGCGCCTAGACCTATATATCTAACTTATGAGTAGTACATTGGAAAATCAGATACATGAGATTTCCCATGGGGCTAAAACGATCGGGATTATGAACTGATGGAACCATGTTTAAGTGAAATTTACGCGGTTTGACTCAAATTTTAAAGTCCTTGCAAATCCCAATGACCCAATGCCCTGCGCAGGTAAAGGATTTGTGTATCGGCCTTAAACCCACAACGACCATCTATTCATATTACTTCAAACACAGGAAGTTGGGAATCCTTATAGGCATGAAAAATGACTCGAATAATGGAAGTACTAAATTTCAGGGGCGAAATTATGTTTAAGGCTCCGAAATTTTTGAAACTCAAGCATCGAAAGTTCTCGAGCGTTACCATAAGATTCGACATAATATATATACGTGTGTACGATACCAATCCAACTATCCAAACCTTACACCTACTCCCTGACATGAACCTAACCATTGTGAATGATCTCCACTCATAAATCCAGCAATCGGACTGTCGATTTTAGGACAAGATCATCCATCGGGTGATTCAACACATAAATCATCTCTTTAATGAATTTACAAATAAACCCTTCATCCATAATGATATAGATATAAGTTCTTTCATAAGAATCACTTAGAAACGTGCCTACAACCATATAGAACCATTAGATTTCGCAAAACTCTTAGATTAGCAATAATTATGAAAATGCCATTAACATAGACCCCGTAATTCTAGACCACATGGTTCCCACAATCCGTTGGATGTGAAATTTTACACCATGCCTTTATATCACAAATTAACAGTGCACACTGGATTTCAACCCTTAGATCATTGTAAAAATAACCTAATGGATAGATCAGCCATTAACCATTGATTGGGGCCCACCTGATATTTGGAAATGCTTCAAAATTGGATTGAACCCCTTATCTTAAATGAAAAAAATGAATGGACGGTGTAGATTTCCGAGGAACATTGCCATGGGACCCACATATAATCGCGAGGGTGCACACGCATGTGCACCAGCCGCACACCTTAACAAAAATCGAGTCAAACATGAAAACCCGTATCAAGAAAGGAAACTCCTTGCTTCCTCCCGCATTCGACGGACAATCGTCCACATGGATGATGGTAGGCTACCATCATTGCCTCATGACTGATATAAACCGTCCATCGTGTCTGGGAGGTGGTTTAGACCAAAACATCACCAACCATGCACGCACATGCACCTGTAACAACCGTTGCAAGAAGTCCTGGCCACGCGAACTCAAACAGAGTGCATTCCAATTGCGAGTATTGTGGCCCACCTCAATCATTCGACAGGATAATCTGAACCGTCCATCTTGAATTTAGATTAAAATCGAGCAAACCCATGTTTCCTTCGCATAGAGTTAAGCTTGCATGAGGACACAAGTCCGGTCGTAACTGGACTGTGCTCGGAATGCGCGTGAAAGAAAAATCGAAACTGTTTGTTTGCTTCACTAGCAAACCACGCTTTTGTAACATTGATCTCTTGATAGAAACCATCTCAACCATCCGATCTACACTAGATGGAGATCAGGCCTAGCGAGGATCACGCTAAAAGCCGTTCGCGCTTCTGCTTTTCCTTCCGTGAACTGCACCAAGAAACCAAAACGGATTTTAATTCCGTTGAGCAAGAAATCTAAAGGAGGACTATCTGGGCCAATCTGAGCCATCTAAAGCGAAGGGAGAGGGTTTTCGAATGCACCCACGTCGACACTAGAAGGATGAAAGAAGTTGCAGCACTTCCGGTCCTTACTCCGAATACAGGATTTGCGTAAGAGGAGTTTTTGGCAGTAAGCATCTAGAAATCCTTTCGCCTATAAAAAGACCCTCTTTCGTATGTCGGTGAGAAGAGAAAAGAAAAGAAAGGAAATGAAAAGAAAAAGAAAGGAAGAAAGAAAAAGAAAGAAAGAAAGAAAAGAGAAAGAGAAGAAGATGAAAAAGAAAGAGGTAGAGAGATTGTCACTACAAGAAAAGTGGCCTTTACCGGCGGTCAAAACCGCCGGTGAAAGCCCAGAAAACCGCCGGCAAAGCCTTTGCCCGCAGTCAGGTAACAGCCGGTAAAGCCTCAGTCGGTAAAGGCTTTACCGACGGTTGGGACCTTTACTGACGGTTGTACTGGCTGCCGCTAAATCGTCGGTTTTTATTAACACACTATTAAACGCTACGGATAAAATCCGTAGCTAACTATAGCTACGGTTGTAGAATAACCGTAGCTAGAGTTTTAAAAACATATAGCTACTGGTAGCCATAGCAAATTTTTTTTGTCAGCAAGAAAAAAGAAGAAAAAAAGAAAAAAAAAAAAAGAGAGAGAGGGAAAAAGGAAAGGTGACACTCGTGTATTTTTTTATTATTATTTATTTTTAACACTCTGAATGTTATCATCCTTGCTCAGGCCTTCTCTTTCACTGGAAATGTTATCAGATGATGCAATGTGGTCTTGGACAACTATGCTTGGACATGAATCCGGGGATCGAACCGTGCGCTTGAGTGAAATTCCTCTCATTGCCCTTGTGTAGAAAAGGTCGCAGATGGTATGGAAGGACCGCCACCAGTATGATGAATAAGGTTTGGTCATGGGCCGATGAGCATTGAATCCGTTGAAGCCTAGCAAATCTGCGACTGCGGCCCACAAAATGAGAGAAGACCATAACTGAAAGGACTAAGAAAGGGAAATGGAAATCAATTAATATATTGAAATGAATAATCATATAAATAAAGTTTAAGGAATTAAACATTCGACATATAAATCCACATTTCCAAAGTTACTTAATCAAGCCTACATTTACAAGATATGAAATATTAATGATAAAACAAGCAAATGATACGTGTGACATCATCACAAAAGAGGAGTCAATAAATAGACTATTCTCAAAATTTTATGAAATTGTTCTTGCTGAAAGGGTTAATTTCCCTATGATTCAGAAAATGGTAGGTTCTGGTAATATTCTCCCATTGAATTAGGTGTGAAATATTCCTTTTCACTATCTATTTGAAGGTTACCAATTAGATAAAGCTTCCACCCTCATTCTCATTAGAAAGATAGAGCGCTTTATTAAAGCTTAGTTGATACAACCATTTAGAACAACCAAGAAATTCCTAGTCCATCGGCTACATTACCGGAAAAACCTCCATATTCAAACATGGTTTGAGTGGATATCACATACATATTCCGCGTGTTCTACCTAGAATACCAACCATCTGTTGATCAGTTGGGGCTATACATATACATAGGATGCAGGCTATTCACCCAATATTTTAAAGCATTTGTTCCAAGGAAAAGTGGCCTGCACAAAAGAGCTCACCTGATGATCCATTCAAAGAATGAACATGCATACCACATTATCTGATCTGAGCCCAACACCGATGCATGTATCCAGTGTCTTAAGGGGTCATTTGAAAGCCTGTAAATAGGCTAAGTTTTAAATTACATGTAAATCATTTACAGGCTAAGGGGTCCCTTCCAATGCCTTTTTTACTGTAAATCATTTGCAGTATGTAACATTTACATGGGTTTTCTTCTTCTTCTTCCGCCGCTAAGCGACGACATACATGGGCAATTTTTGGACATCTTACGAATGTTTGAATATGGAGGTTTTCCACCGATGCCAACTACCTATTCTAGGAGATTATGTTGTGAGAGGTAAACAGAGCATAGAGTCGGATGAACATACACATTAAGAAGTTTATAGCTTTTTTGGGATGGCAGTCATGTATCAGATTGCTGTGAAAATGATCAAGAAGCCATCATAGAAATACCTTTGCATCTTCGGTGTCAATATCTGGCTATGCATGCAATCGCTTCACTTCCTTTCCATCGGAACTTACAACCTGCACGTCAAGGGACAATGGAAATAAGATGTGTGTGTGTGTATCATTTGAAATTCATTGAATGACGAAGATTTGAAAGTTGCACAAGATATGAAGAGATTCACACTTTATATATCATTTGAAATCCATAGCACATATACATGGAAAAGGGACCAGAAGTGAAACATGTAGACAACTCCGATACAGAAAATGAGGTTGATATGATACATAAGTTGATGTCCTCGACTCTAATAGCGAATGGAGTTCAAACATCTGCAACTGGCTCTTGATTCTCAGAAAGCAACCAACTCAGGTATTTTGATGCATCATCCAAAACAGAATCCCGACTGGAGGAACAACCCTCTTTCGCAGCAGTGTCTCCACAGTCACAAGCTTCCTTTTACGACCACCCCTAGGTCTCGAGCGAAATTGCTCATCGGATTCTAAAAGTCGCCCTGCAATCAAAACCCACAAACCATCAATCATACCACAATGAGAAATGCCTCAAAAGGCCAAGATAACCATAAATTAAGAGCTTGAACTTCATTCCAAGTAGCACATAGACAAATCACCTGAATATAAACATGGGCACCGGATCTCTCATGATTATCTCTCACATGTCTCGTAGGAAAACTTCGCTCACATCCCGAGACTCGACACTTAAATGGTCTGCGAGATCAAGGTGGACAAATTTCTTTACATCTTTGCTTGAGGTTTGATCTCTGCAAAAGAACATAAAACAATAGCGGAGGGCCAATTAGCAAACAAGAATTGCATATATGGTAATATCCTATTTCATCACTGTGGAATTGTCATTATTATTATTACTGTGGAATTGATCAAAGAGCTTTTCTTGCCTTGTCAAATGCCTTTTGGCCTTTCAATGGGTTTGTCAACATCTTGGCAGTGTTGGATTTACAAGTGGTAGCTTGAGTTAAGGTCTAGTTGTCCACAATAATATGGGTTGAGGCTTTAAAGCCATGATTTTGCTTCCAGAGAATTACGGACCAACTACCATTCTACCAAATAAACCTCTTTTTTCCTTTCATCAACACATCATATCATTGACCCCTGAGAATGATATTCTTTTTTCTTTTTTCTTTAAAAAAAAAAAAAAAAAAAAATCAAGACAGGAATAATGTTACAAGGATGTTAGCAGAATCATACATTTGAAAATTTGTGGAGGCAGCCTTCATAACTGCACTTGACCTCTCAACTTCTTCTTCATCATGGGTGCGTAGATGACGCTTGATATTTTTCTTCAGTTGTTTAGTCCCACAGACCTCACAAGGAATATGTTGGTGGCAGGAGAGGAGGTGAGTCTTGAGACATTTGGCATTCGAGAAAGTTTTCATGCGGCTGGTTCAAGGCGGGCGGCTTCCACGTAATCCAGTTTAAGTGTGATAGGGAAAAAAATAACGAGTTTACGCAGATATTCAATCAAACGAAATAGAAAATTGAAGAAATAAAAGTTAAGACATCAAACAAATTAACAAAGATCATTGCCACAGGCAACAGAGGATGATTAAACACAAGGTTGAAGTTGAAGTTCGAAAACAAATGAAGGGACGAAAGGCAATCAATGGGATGGGCATCCAATGTACAAATCCATCTGAGGATGAGAAATTCAACAAATTGATGCCATAAATACTTACCATGTGAATCCTCATGCTTCCTCAACTTTGATGCATACTTAAATGCCTTTCCACATCCAAACTCATGGCAAATATGCTGCTTCTGACCTTCACTGGTAGGCTGCGAGGAGACTCATCATCATGCAATTCCTTAACATGACGTGTCATATTTCCCTGGAAAACGAACTTACGATTGCAGCTCTCTACCGGGCATGTGAAGTGTTTCCCTTGGTGCTTGGAGCAAGTGCCGAGTCAAATGGTCTTTCCATCTATAGCTAGAATGGCAATCATCCAATGGGCAAGCAAAAGGCCAATACAACAAGTAGGAAAGGGTTGACCAATTTCAGGATACATGGCTTGTTTAAAATATATCAAGCAAATGACCATGACTTTAAATGGAAAGATCCTGAGAAATTGAGAACTTGAAACAAATGTATGGACCATATGGCACAATAAGCTTTAAATATTTTAACAAAGCAAGTGACCATGTCTTTAAATGAACCAACTCGGTAAAGTAAAAACATAGATATTGCAAATGTCCTTCTTCTCCTCTTTCCATTCTTTTTTGTTTTTTCAAACAAACCACACAACTTCTATTAATTGAAAAGGGAAATGAGCTATTTAAACAGAGAAGGAAACTATCAGCTCAAGTCATCAAAGAGATTGCCAAATGTTTATCATAATCCAACATGACACACCTAATCAAGTATCTAGATAATAAATAAAACAAGCCCACATGACAACAACAAAATAATAATCTCTTAAAATATAAATTCAACATATCTACAAAAGAAAACCTCCAAAACAATTTTTCTGGTTGTTGATAGAACACTAGTTTCTAACAAGCTACAGATAATACAAATGCCATAGATAAAACATTTGCATGGTTACAAGACTTAAACAAGCATCAACCAATCCTACACAACATCCCAACTTCGGAATGAAAGCAGGACATGCAAACTACCTGATTTATCAGCTTGGGAACAAAATTCATGAGGAAGAAAACGGTCGCATTATGATAGAATAATAATATGAAATCAACAGCTACAAATCAATAACAATTGAACCAAATTCCAACAAAACTAATTCAAAGCTCGTATGCAATGGCCAATATTTCCAGAACAACTTTATATGTAATATGCCAAGAATAGAAATGCATTTATGGAATGGTTATAAAAAGACCTTACGAATAACATGGTGCGTGGATCGAGGCTAGCTTGAAGGAGCTTCACGGAGGTCCCCACCCGATACTAGTCCATTCAAGACCTTTGCATTTTGGAGTTCTTTAGATGGGATCCAATGCTTCACACTATACATCCAGGTTTCTACATGATTTTCATCACATAAAAACCAAAACCCGCAAAAGTCTCCATCTTCGGACCATAGATACGAAAAGCGAGAAGAAAGTAAAAACTCGAGAACACCTACTCATTGAAAGGCAAAAATCCAAAAACCTATTTTCAGATGTCACAAACACCAAGAATAAAATAAAATAAAACACTTGACTACTACACTACATTTTTATTTTAAAACCCTCAAATCTTGTGATACATGAATTCTCACCTATTCCTGATAAAACAACAATTCTTGGAACATCTGAAGAAAAACCTCCAATGTCTCCTTCGGGAGAAAGAAGGCTTCCCCGTTAATAAACTTTATTTAAGAATTATTAATATTTTCATTTAAAAAAACACAAGTTCCCGATGCAAGGAGCCAGACTGCCACACTCCTTGGACAACATATCTTTTAAGAATTATTAATATTTTCATTTAAAAAAACACAAGTTCCCGATGCAAGGAGCCAGACTGCCACACTCCTTGGACAACATATCGGCAAGGAAATAGCCTCTCTTCTAACTTGAGTGAACAAAGCCTAGGGGCAAGAAAATGTTTGGCCTAGAGGCAAAAGAACCATTTTTGTTAAACAAAAAGCTCAACTCCCTCAGAAACCACTTTTTTCCACCCAATCAATAACACTGCATAATTCCCCTCTGCTACAACTTGGCCATTGAAACTGCTACTGAAAAAACAAAGTGCTCTTAGAGAGAGAGTACCTCTGCAAATGAACCTCATTAATGAGAATCTAATGTGAATCTTGATCATCAATAAATAGCAGAATTATCAGTTTTGTAATCCAAACCCAATGCCATGAAGTTCTTATGAAGCCTTACGTTTTCATCAAAATAAGACCAAGTTAGTAAAACATAAAGGAGAAACTAGAACGAAATCAGGATATGGCTAATCCATGTGGTAGCCCATCGAATGGATGGCCTGGAATGATGGGTGTATACACCAACCTAAACACAGATGGGCTATAAGCTTTGTAATGTTTAATGCCCACCAGAATTATATGATCTTTTCTCATTCAATATTCAATGATGAAAAGAGTAAGAAAAGCTCCAAGTCAGTTCATCTAAGGCGGTCCCATTTGCAAAGATGCTGGACCACAAAATCGTGAAGTCCACCACTAGTTTGGCTTAGGATTAAAAAAAAAATAATAAAAAATAAAATAAAAAATTGATGGCTGAAAAAACAGGAAAGTTTTTCTAGGCCACCACTGTTCTAATATTGTGACCGACATGAAGAATGGGCCAACCCGATTTCTCGATTTGTGGGCGAGTCCATTATGTTCTGTTTGTTCGAGAATCACCAACATCATTACAACAGGACTAGTAACAAAAGGAGAAGTGGTTTTTCTTTTTATCAATAGCGGTGCAGTGAGAAGCATCATTGAGTCCTAGACACAGGGAACAAAGTCATCCTTGCAAGAATTACCAAGTCATTATGCTACCTATTAACATATGCAAATATTTCATAAAAGAAAGAAAAAATCTTAAGTTGGTTTAATTTCATTTACGTGTCAGTCATTATGTCACATCTTAAGTTGGGAAGGATCTAGTGCTCAATGCTAATATCTTAGTTATCAAACACTCAATCTCAGTAAAAATGGACACATGTACAAGATTTGGGTTGTTCATCAGATCAGCCTGCTGTGAATTTTTATTTTTATTTTTATTTTACCTGAGTGATCTCCCTTTCTGTCGTGAATGCCTCACTGCTTTTCAGCTTGGACATTTGGTACTCATTAAAATCCTGAAAAAATAAGAGATTCAATTAGCTCAAAGAGTCGATTAGAAGAATTTGTATGTCGTGAATGCCTCACTGCTTTTTTTCTGTTGCCCCCTTTTCTTCTTTTGCTGCTCATACCTATATTTGCTGTAAAAATAGGAATTGAGTGTTTAAATACTCCACTTCTATCGACATAACCAAATAGCAAACTAGGCTGAGAAAGAACTATATTCTAAGACAGCCAATCATAATTCATGAACAATATCCGGTAAAGTGTGACTGAAGATGTTCTCCTCACACATTGTTGATGCATGACTGATGACTCGCTTTACGTATTACCAAACAAGTATTTTGCGATATCGGTATTCACATCAAAATTCCGAAACTTTCTGTGTATTAAAATACGTAAAGTGCTTGTGCAACAAATCCTTGAACAACTATGTAACATGTAGCTTACGCTATGTAGTGTAGCTTAGCCTTATCGCTACGTAGCTCATGAAAATAGCTTGAGTTGTGTAGCCTACGCTACATGATAATTTGAATATGCTACGCTGCATGCTATTCGCTATTTGAAATATTGCTAGTTTCAAAGATCCATTTCTCAAGAAGTGCTTCAATACAAGCAATGATTTGTTATAAATAGAGTTCTAGTAATATAGCCTCTATTCTCTAAAGAATGATCTATTACAAGTTCCAGGAAACTGTGGGAGAGGAGAATGATCTGTTACAAGTCAGGAGTAAGCTAAGTATCTAAGCATATCCATGACAATAGCAAACCATAAAAGATTCTATGCATGTTTAAAAAGCAAAAGACAAACAAAATTTTAGAAAATGAAAATGAAGACAACCAGCTTCCTTCAGCTGTCCGTCCATTTCAATCATATTAAAATTTCATTGGTCTGAAATATTTCTGCAAAATGATAATAACCTGGCAACAAATGTAATTGTATCAGCAACTTGATGAAGACCTAAAGCATGCTATTTAATATACTTCATCAACAGAAAAATAAAAATAAAAAATCAGGAACTTACCTCGGTAATCAAGTAAAGGTTTTCTTCTTGCAACACATCCTCAAAATTTGAAGACATCTATCCCATGAATTAGATATACCCTTCCATGGTGAGCCATGGGCTTAAAAATGAGGCCAATCCACAACTTAGGTGAGTAACAACATAAATAATGGTTAAGGGTAGATGCACATCCATTGAAACCTTTCTTTTTTTTTGTACAGCAGACCCAATGAGATGTGGTTTATACATCTAGGCCATTCATTGTGACTTGAATAAACAACCAGCTAAATAAAAGTAGGGTTGTTTTGAATGTATATGCTATTGCCCCAACATTAAGGTTGTTTTGAATCCAACAGTAGGCCACAGACAAATCCATCACTAGCAGTTAGGCCTGAGAATGGGAATTGAGTTAAAACAAACATGTTCACTTGCTACACAAAAAGAAAGGAAAAAATAAAAGAAAAAAGAAAAAAAAAAAAAAAAAAATCAAGAAGACAATACAATGATAATTTTAAAGACAAACATTAATTTATTCTTCAAGAGTTAATACGGGATTAGTTACAATCAAGTGGTCAAGCGATAAATTGGGAGATACATGGTAGAAAAGTCATCGATGTCTGACAGTGCAATTACTTTGGCTATAGACAATAACCAAAAGAAGAGCTGAAAGAAAGCATTGACAACCATGCCTACCTTCTCCTTTTGTAGGATTTACTTGACGGTTGTTCCACCACCACTTCAATGCGGGATTTCCTGACGGTTGTGTTGGCTGCACACCTGACGTTGGCACTAAGATCTGTCTAGCTAGGGATCAAACAATTCGCTTAGATTCAGAAAAAATGACTATACACCATAATCGAGATGTTTGTCTCGGATGAAAAACAAACGAGAGTTGCAATCACTCAGTCAAACCACCGCCTTTGCAATAAAACCTAAGTCCAGTTGTAAATCTCCGTTTTTTATGAATTCGGGTTTCCCAAAGAGTTGGGTAACCCCTTTTGAGGGAAAAAAATAAAAAACTTGATTATGAAATCGCTGCAAGATATCCATTCCTGGGATATCTCTAATAGAGGTTTACATTTAGAAAATAAGAAATAAGAAAAATCAGATTCACAATAATTTTCAGAAAACAAAATCCAGTGGTCAGCTACCATTCAAAACAGGGCATCACCAAGTTTTAGGAAGTCAAAATCTATGTGAAGTCAAAATCTATGCTTGAGATTCATCTATCCTCTCAAGGAACAAAGAAATAGATATTTTTGTTGAACTGCACTCAGAATAAAACCTTTTGTCTACATTTACATCGATGATGACAAAATGTTCTCACATCTTATGAGATAAGAGCTGCAAAATGAATAAGGACATCATAGCACCAATAAAAATATATATATATTTTAGTCGACCATTAAAAGTAGCTACAATACAAGCGGATATATGGATATACATAGCCAGTGAAAAGAATAATTCTTTCAAGCATTTGTTTGCATGTGCAAGGAAATTACAACAATGGAAGTATCCAGAAAACAAGTAACTACGAACCACACAGATGAAACATTCCTATTTAAGTTGATATTCAGTTTCAAAAACATACAACCCAATTTCATTATGCTGTGAAGGAATAGGCACTACACAACTGCGTTTTTCAAGCAAGTCATTGGAAACATGATATACATCACACAAGATGCAGATGGCTAAATATCGAATGTGAAACAGTTCGAAACCTTGTCATGGTTTTTTACCTGTTCTGAGGGTCCTTCCATTGCAATCTACCATGGAAGCTTCTGATGGTGAAAGATAGTACTTTGATGAAGTTATAGAGTCTATCTCCAAGGATGAGAGCTATGGAGATAAAGACATGCAAACCCAATCAACAATTCATGGTAGAATGAGAGAATTCCATATTTTTCTAAGGTAAAAGTATTTAAATAGACTAGTTTGCAACATCAGGTTGGTGATCAGCTGTTGGTTAGTTACCTAAACGGTTCTGCGAAGAACTATTATACTACCAACCATTTAAAGTTGTCGGAAAAAGAAAAAAGAAAAAGAAAGAAAGAAAGAAGAAACCAAAGAAGGTGGAAAACCAGAGGGTAATAAAAGCAAGCCATTATAGTCCATTTTCAGACATTAGTTTCTCGCATTTTCCAGAAAGCCTTTAATCTCATTCTTTAGGGCTGATTCCCTTCACTCAAAATATGCACCTTGGCTACTAGCTCTTCACTCTTGGCCTGGCACAAGCAAGAAGCAAAATATAAAAATCAGATTTTATCCATGGAAGCTGGCATGAACGTGATCTCAATTTTTGACAAGGCTCATTAGAAAGGGAACCAGCTAAATAAAAGATATGATGTGTATAAATGTTATTGAGGAAGATGATTCAAATATTAGTTGAAATCTTACTTGAATAAATAACTAGACTAAATAAAAGGTATGATGTGTATAAATTACAAAAAGAAAAACACCCTTAAATGACATAGGAAAGGAACTTTCATATAAGAAAACATGTGAGATCATTTACAAATTATTCATGTACGGCTCTCAAGGCATTATATGATCCTCAACCTTAGGCTTTGCACAGAATTCCCAGTGTTTTCAATTCTTAAGGACAAATTTTGACACAGGCCCTCACGTATCTAGCTTCTCTATGTTGGCATTGATAACTAAATCCTCAGTTGGCCATAGTTAAAGATGAACGGTATAGTACAAAGCCTCAACAAATGTACATTTTGCTAAGGCTTCACAGTCCATGCATGTGGGGCACATAGTTTGGTGATTGAGTTGTTGACTTGACAGGTCCCATCGTTTATGATACCCCCAATTCTCCTAGATTGGAAGATCCTCACCATTTAATTTGGTTTTCTTTCAGTTGGATTTGGGCTGTTGACACAATTTTATCTTAACCGCCTATTTTTATGCACCCAATCATATGGGGTTTTTGGACATATCCAATCCACGGGGCCACATCAATCAACAGTCTGATCACCAAACCACAAGCACCACATGTATGAAGTTGGGAGCCTCAACAAACTGTAGATTTATTAAGACTCATAAATTAGTACTTTCTTGAGAAGATAGCTCATCAATTCATACTCAATGGTTACTTTGTTTGAGTAGTGAGGGAATCAATTGCAATCTGATCATGCCTTGAGGGAAGCAATTGCAAAACAACATGAAAGCCAAATAAACTTGAAATTGTCTCATGAAAGGTTACTTTCTTTGGATGAAAACAGAGCCAAATACTTGAAAAAAGCAGTCATACAACCTCCCTCCCAAGAACTGAGCATGAGCAACCTTGGGATGCTTCACCTGTCCAATATGAAAGAAGAAAAACACAATCATACAATACAAAATTACCCGTTTGAATTGGGACCGAAATTCATGAACAGATAAGCCACGCAAGGGAGAGTTGAGATGGAAGTCCCTCTATTAAAACCACGTGGAGTGCAGAATGTTGCTCAGTATATGCTATCCAATTCATACATTTGCATTTGACATGCCACACTAAAATAAATATATTCCTTTAAAATAAAGACATTCCAAGACACGTGGCCACATCACATGAGTTTAAATGATTTTTAAAATGATTTTGCATTGGTTCGATGATGGAAATGAAGTGACAATATCTGTTACTATCTTAGTATGACTTGGTATGTACCTTGAAACCAGTGATGTGGGTGGGACCCTATAGTACCCATCATAAAAGAAAAAACTTCCTAAAGTCCAACATTGTGTTTTTTGACCATCCAACCAATTAATAAGGCCACGCAAATCTAGATGAAAGAATAAGAAAAAAATAACTTATTCAAAACTTTGTCGGCTATAATACTTACAAAGTTGGGCAAAGAAATGTATTGAAAACCAGATTTTTGCTCTCTTGTTTCTCCTCTCAAATGCCTTAGAGCTTCCAATCCCTTCCATTGATCAAGGCGAGAGCTCGCCTTCCCATGAGAGATGTGCTCATCCATGCGAGCTTTCTTTTTTGGATGATGTCTCACTTAGCTCATTCCCACTCACTGAAAATTCCACAAAGACATGCCATGGTTTGCAAACTATACACAAGCACCTAGAAAGAAACAAAAATATGATATAATGCTTACCAGAAAATACATGGCTAAAATATAATATAATGATCTTAACCGTTTGAATGAGGTTAATTTATTATAATTATCTTATGTTTACAAACCATAAGTGTCATATATTGCATGGTTAAAATCATGAAACTAAAGTGGTACTTTGGAATTATAAATAATTTAAAATGAGATCCATCGAATAGATGTTTTAGTATGATGATTGGATCTATTTTGTTTCTTTGTTTAATCTTGATTGTCCATTTTTCATGCTACCTATTGGATATACAGGATCATTTTACTGTTATAGTTTTTGCATCATGGTTTGTTGTTAATTGTATAAAATATAATTAATGATTTGAATCAATTAATAGCTCATCTCAAGTGTCATTGAAGAGCCCGGGAGACATTATCAAAACCCAATGCAAAGCAAAATGGGGGTAGGCTTGGATGGGCCCCATTATGGTGTGTGTGTGTGTGTGTGTGTGTGTGTGTGTGTGTGTGTGTGTGTGTGAAATCCACTTTTGCCATCAAATGCATCATTGCTTAGGGCTGAAAGATCAAACTAATCCGTGACTCAGGTGGGCTACACATAAGAAAATAATAGAGAAAAGAATGCTACCCTTAATTTTTTATGAAATGCAATTTGACCATTAAATGCATTGTTCAACATTAGCTTTAAGTCCCAAAAATCAGAGTTCCAAGTGAAGCCATAACAATCTCTCTGAGAAATATTACTCTTTAACACAGTTAAAACTGACAAGGCATGGGAGAAATGATCTAAAAGTTTGAAATACCCATATCAGGGGCACAATCCCCCTGCCATAATTCCATTGTGGCGTTTCTCTGCCATCATGATTTTAAGACTAAGACATGTCCAGATATGGACTTGGATCCGGTACCACCCTATACAGATTGGAAAGGGACTCCAAGTCACCCCTGACACAGGCAAGGCAGAAGCTCACCGTGTCATTCAACCATGTCCACCATATAATTTCTCAAAGAGTCTGTTTGACCTCTATATCAGGATCACCAGCATGAGTCATGCCATGGGACTCATCTTAGATGTTGTTGAACTGTCCATCTTGAAGACACCATTTTCAATGGGTTATGGCCCAATAACCACACTGAAAGGGTAATGTGCACCCATTGAAAATTTCCCAGCAGTCATCAATGAGCTACCATGGAGATGGTCGAATCATACATTTCAGCACTAGTATCTTGGTTGTGTGGTTTGTAGAATATCACCGAGAACATTAATGGGTATTGGTCATCGACCATCTTTTCATGTGAACCCCTCGATGTGATCTTGATGCACCACATGGTGATGATCCCGATCCCCAACACAAAGTGAACAAATGCCATTTTTTGTCTAAAATAACTAAAATGGCAATTTCGGGCGATAAATGCCATACTTGATCAATCGTTAAAAAAGCCGACTAAATATTTGTAGTTAAAGAACTCAATAAAATTGTATATTCTATGATTTGTATTAAAGAACTCAATAAAATTGTATAATCTATGATTTGTAGTTAAAGAACTAAATAAAATCTCATCCTAGGCTTAGATTGGGTTACCATAAATGATAGAAACACTCTTTAAACACACTTTCAAGAGAAAAACAGAGGAACCCTTCTTGAAAGGGAACCTCATCATTTTGAAACCAGGTATTAAGAAATCTTGGAAATGAGGGTGGTTTGGCGCATCAGCTACCATCACCAGAGAAAACAATGTCATTTTTTTGTAAAATTGAGGAACGCATCAAGTCATTGACCATTTTCCTATCTTTTTCTGCAAGGACAAATTGACAGACCTTTGCATTATGTGCGGGAACTCAGTGTAAAGAGCCTTCCATCCATGATCATCAAATATCTTCTCCAGAGTTATGTCTTGCAAAGTCTGCAACCAAGGTCGTCTCCGAAGATGTCAAGACCTGCCTGATTTGCAAAGTTGAAAATTGGTACTGCCTGCTTACATTATGAAAGAATGAAGATTATTAGTGTGCAAAAATCAACGCTCTAAATTAGAACAAAAATATCTGACGAATGACTCTAATAGCCACATATCCTCTCTTTTATATAGGTTTTGCAGTTTTATTCCACAAAGCAACAATGTTAAATATATCAATATGAAGGCCATTTCTTACTTGTTCCACTTTACTACCATTTTCACACCCAAATTTCCACTCCACCATGACTATTTTAACTGCTACTGCATCAACATCCGCCTTTCATATTGTGCACGAGATGGCAAACCTCATATATAAAAAATTAAAAAATAAATAAATAATGCCAATTACCGAAAATCCAAAAACACAATGTAATACACTATTACATATAAATCTAAAATTGAAACCAGATTTTAAATCAAAATAAAACGCCCGATAGCCAAATATAGAAAATCCTAAAATAAATAAATTAAAATTAATACCTCTTCGACCGCCTTCTCTCTCAAACATTCTGATAACCTCAATGCCTTGATCTCAGCCTGCGCTTCCCCCAACTCCCGATCCTTATCTGCAATTCAGGAAAACGCAATTTCAAATCACCCCCAAAAATCAAAGAAACCACCAAAAGCCACTGGGATCACAATTGCAATCCACCCACCTTTGACTTCATTCTCCAATTGATTCGACTCCACCTTAACCGGATCCGACCTGTGCAGCAGATTTATGAACTCATCCGCGTCGAGGCTCGGCCGGACCGATGTCCGCCTCCTTGACCCCTTTAACGATCCCGACAAGGTCAGCTTCGGCGCATCCGTACTACCATTGTTCAAGATTGCCGTGGAGAAGCCCTTGCTGCTGCTTTGCCCGTGCGTCGGCTGGGAAGATCGGCCATGACAGATCCGAACGATCTCACATCCAAAAACCCTAGTCTTCAGTAACCCTGATTTTGAAAGAATTAGGGTTGAGAGAGAGAGAGAGAGTGTGTGTAGAGAGAGATTCTAGGGTTAGGTTTACTGTTTTTGACTGGTTGTTATTCCTCGATTCTGCAATGGAGAGAGAGAAAGAGAGTCTTTTTCTCTTCATTTTAAAAGAGAGTAGATCGGCGAGCGCAAATGAGGGCATCCCGTTTTTCATTTTAGAGCCCCTTTACCGGCTGCCGTAAAACTAACTGCGGGCAAAGGATAACCCCAATCGACGGCTATGCCTATTTTTCTTGTAGTGTGTGTGCTGAGTCAGGGCCAGGTTCGAGTCGGCTTTGGGTTTCTGTCAGGTGAAAATTCCAGTCCAGTGAGTTCAATCATAATAAAAATCTAACCCTAGAAGCATACCCAAGATCTTAGTTATACAGAAAGGTGATTCGACCTATACAAAAAGGTGATTCGACCTTAAGGTGAGGGCTTTTCCTTTAAGCTTACGATAATTTAAGATAGTCTAAATGATTATGTTCCTTCACATGCTTTGAATCTTCCTACAAATAACTAATTTTACCACCATCCAATGTTTGTCCTTTGAAAATAGTGATGTAGGAGTAATGATCCCTGGCCTTTCAAAATTTATGTGAAGGTTTATTCCTTTAAGCTTACTTTAATTGAGTTAATGCATTTTATCTCATCTTTTTACGTGTCATTTTCTATGCCTTTTACCTGTTCATAGATTACCATGACTTTCTCTCTGTTTTTGTTTAAATTGTCATCAACAATTATTGGCCTTTTTGGGATTATGACGTGATGTTCATTGTAAGGAGTCTTCCTGAATTCATGTGAGGCTATGGATATAAGCTTTGCTCTTGCCTTTAATCTTATTTGAGTTGGCTTTTACCACTCATCTCTTATTTGAGTTGACCTTTGTCACTCGCCTCTTATTTGAACTAGTCATTGCCACTCATCTCTTATTTACCTTAAAGGCTCGGGCAGGTGTCTTGATATTCCTAAACTTCCATAGTTCAAGGATTTCTCTCTTGGTGCAAGTACTATGTCGAGAATCCCTTCTCTAGCGATCGAATAAATATCGTGGACGTAATGTGTTTTCGGTAGCAGCTCTGGGGCGACACGTAATTCCATATTTCATAGGTGATGATACTCCAGTTGATGCATGTAAATCGTTATATATACGTGATACATCAATTCTTTTCTTTTAGTGCTGGTTGTCGCAATTAGTCACTCCAATCAGGGTTGCGTGATTCACTTGGTCATGTGTTGTGTCCGTCTTGGGATAACAGCATAAATCCATGTTAAGCATGGGACACACCGGCGAATCTCCGTAGTATGAGATGCAAGGCGAGTCGGATAACTATAATTGTATTCCACATTGAAGCAATCGCTAAGTATAATAAACCGTATATACTTTGCTAAGCATGCATCTCATATAGATTGTTTGTGCATTGATACCTTTTGTAGTTGTGGAGTACGAGACGTATCAGAACTTTTACATTATTTTATGAATCTCTTGAATTACTGTTAATCTGAAAGGATAACCATCACTATGAGTAGGGCGTTGACCCTCTCCCAAGCATACGGATGTTATAGGTGATGTACAGGTCGAGGACCCAGAAGACCAGACCCTTACAGAAGACTTTACTGAATAGACTAGGAAAATTAGTTTATGGTTTATTTTCTTTATAATTCCGGTACGCAACTCAGAACTTGTAATAAGCTCTCATTGTGAGAGCATTTAATAATTTACTTAATTTTGGAATAAGGAATATAGTTAATTTTATTCTTGTGAATGTTACCTTCTTGAATGTATCTAGATGTGATCTATAACAATTATAAGATGCGATCTCTAAAGCATCCAAGTTTTACATTATTAACACCCGGTTTTCTCGGGCACGAGTATAAATTCTGGCCATGAAATTCTCACATATGATAACATGCTCAATTGATAACATGTCTATGGTTGTTTTGGATGTCTTTACGAGAGCACCCTGATAAGCCGTGGTTTACTCCCGGCACACAGTAGACTCACAAACTATGGTTTGCTCATAAAGATGACTTACACTTTTTTAGGATGCATGCAAGAGCTATTGGAGTTTACTATTGTTTCCTTCATTACTGTTGAGCTTGTGCACCATATTATGTGTGATATGTCATACAGGTTCGTCTCTTCGATATACATTGATACCATGTAAATAAAAATGTGTAACCGCCTAATCAGATTAACCGTTTAAAGAAAAAAAATCTCCGCCATGAGTTGAGTTTGGTGTTGAGAAGTTCGCTAACCGTTCACTAAGTCCGATAAATGGCATAGAAGTTGCTCTGACCCAAGTTCAGGAATTGGGAAGTAGTAGTGCCCAGGTTCCAAATTTGGGGCGTGACATAATGACCCCATGAGGATAAATAGTAGTAACAATAAAAGGACTGGTCCAATGAGATCGAACCTTACTCGGAAAAATGTGTAATCGAGAATTATACAAAAGGACTTTTCGACTTGGTGTGAATGATTTTCAAAGAATGTTTTGCTCATGGAACACCTTCATTTTGTCCTTGTAAATTCTCGAATTCTCATAAGTGTTATTCCGGATTTCTTCGAGTTCATTTAATTAAACCTTGTGTTGCGAGCCGACGTTGTTTAGAATAAAGTTTAGATTTTTAATCATCCAGTAGGCCTTATGTTACAACTTTACAGGCAAGTGGCAAGCCTTCTCATACACAAGTCTAAAGGGAGACATTCCAATGGGGGTCTTATAAGCTTTATAGTAAGCCCATAAAGCATCAGACAATCTAATTGACCAATCTTTACGATCGGGGTTAACCATTTTTTTCAAAAATTTGTTTGACTCAAACTAAGATTTTACCAAGATATCTCAGACAAAACCTTAACTGAGATTTTCACAGGAGATCTCAGAAAAATCTAAAAAGAGTTATAGAAGGTATACTTATCTTCACCGTAGAAGATGTAGTAGAAGGACTTCTTTCTTAAATGTAGATGGTGTCGTGTTCAGTCAGATAGAAAGGGTCTAGGGTTCTATAGATTTTAACTTTGTTAAACTCAAAAGCTACTTAATTCAATTCTCTTAAATCTCAAAGACGAGTATAGTTTACTCTCTTAGATTAAACTTAAAATATTTGAGACTAAAGGGAATTGAAAAAGCTATTTAAAGAAATTAGAAATACCGACCAATAGCTTGCTAATAACTTAAGATTTTTTCTCTCTTGTAGAAGAATTCTGATAATTAACTTGTATAATTCGGAATGAGAGAAGAACTCAATTTATAAGCAAAGAAGTTAAAACTTCGACTAGCTCGAGATAGGCTTCGACTAGCCTAAGTTTAGCAGATTCTGTTCAATGGATTTCGGATTGTGGGGGATAAGAATTATCCAGGTCAACTTCGGCTGGCCGAACAACACAATTCGGCTAGCCGAATTTGCCCAAATTTCAAAAGTTGATGTTACTAGAATTTGACCCAAACTTTCTCGTGCTGGCCGATTTTCAAGCTCGGGCTTGCCAAACCAAAACTCAGGCTAGCCGAATTTACAACAAAAGTTACTATTTACTTCGGGATTGAAGTTAGGCTTGCAAAAAAAGCTTAGGCTGGCTGAACCAGAAGATAGGTTGGCCAAATTCCAAGCAAAACAAGTGAAAAAATCTATAATTAAACAATTTTGAGAGCACCTAGTTCTAAGGTCTTTTTAGGGTTTTATATCACTTGAGATATATAAAATATATGATTCTCTTTGGTTTGAACTTAGTCTCAGACTTCATCTTCATTTTGAGCACGATCTTAATCTCAAACTTCATCTTGAACATCAGACGATATTGAGCTTAATCTTTTTTCTTGAACATAGACTGATATTGAGCTTGATCTTCTCTTGAACAAAAACTGATCTTAAGCTTGATCTTCTCTTGACATAGACCGATCTACTTGGAAGGGGTTTTATCTTACGAAATTTGACAACCTAAGTGTGCTCAACATCCTAGCACTTACAATCTCCCCATTCGTCAATTTTGTGACAAAACACTAAATATTACAAATATGCAATCATACACATCTAGGTTGCTTCATCTATGGAATATTAGATTTTTTTTTTTTTTTTTACTATAGTAGTTCCTTGATGTTGTTCACAACCCCAATGTAGGGTCGCGATGTAGTAATAATCTCGGTGAGACCGAGGTCAAATCCACTGGGACTAATCTCATGTGTATTTTGAATTTAACTAGAACTAGAACTAGATGAAGAAGTAAAACTAGATCTGAATAATTAAAAAGGAAATTGTGATTAAAGTTATTAAAAACTAACAAATTCAAAGGTGGTGGCTAGGGTTTCCAAGGATCCACTTGTAGAGATTAAGGAGCCCTCTTACTTGATTCAAGTCACACGATTAGAATTAAAGTCCTATCCTATTCAATTGGAAGATATACAATTAAGATCAATCCGAACTTTCCTTGACCTAATTCTCAATGCAGGAGAATTGTGATAATTGGAAGAGATTCCATCACCAAACCGTGCCCATGGGACGATGGCTAACAATAGGATTTACTAATCTCATAATCTCAAAATCAGGAAAAGAAGATACTTAAAGCTATTACAGATCTATTGTAATTTGAGTCACAATAAACCATTAAAAACTGAAAGTATTCCTTTCAAATCAAACTAGAATCAGAGAAGGTTCAACATAAACATGAATGAAAGTAAAAGAAACATCTCATCACGCTACATGCTTCACCTCTTAGCCCTAGCTAAGAGGTTTAGCCAACCATAGACATGATTGAACTAAAATCTCTTAAGAAAAGCATATAACTAAGAAAAATAAAGAAAAACTCTTGGCGATGGCTTCTCCACATTTTTTCTTCACTCCTCAAATCTTAGAAGATGCCTAGGAACATCCTAGGGACTTCTATTTATAGTTTTGCAACTAAAACTTTCGCACCAAGTTGAAAAAATCTAAAAACCACCTCAAATTTACGCAGTCCGTGTGCTGTCTGCGTAACCTTAGACGAGTCGAGAAAAACCTTCGACTAGTTGAGGAAAGTCCTCGACTGGTCGAGGATCGCGTGAAATTAAAAGTCCATGTTGCACGAGTTCGAGTCAAGGAATCTTCGACTAGTCGAGTAGGAGCCTTAAACTGGTAGAAGGAGGGCTTAGACTAGTCCAAGCAAGCAGATTTTTAGGGTTCCTTTTTTTCGCTTAAAGTCTTCAACTCTCTTCATTCCTCACTTGGTTTTCTTGGATCTTTGGCATGTGAATTCTTCATTCTTGATTTCATAAGATCCATCCTTGCTTTGGTGATTCTTAAGCGTTAAATCCATAGTTTTAGCATCCTTTTCAATCTAAGCTCTTAAATTCACTTTGCAACACAAACATGATTAAAATAGAACATTAAGCATTATCATGTTCATAAAATCAAGTAATAAATGGAGGATAATATGCAATATTTGACCCTCAACACAATCCCCAACCAGCATTTTGCTAGTCCCGAGCAAAGTATGCGTAAAATAAACCTCAATGTTAAATGTTCAAAACCTCTTTTGGAAAATGATCTTTTATGCAATCAAGAATGAATGAGTAGGATCAAGACAAGAAGGTGATATTTTGAAAACAAAGAGTCGAATCACATAAGCAATCAATCAAATAAGTTCTTTATTAGTTAAGTTAGAGTATAGTTCGCATATCAAGTTTTTCAACGTGTGCAGTGAAGATCAACTTATCATTACATCATGTCTATGTGTGCGGATAATTAGCTATATGAAATCGAGACGCTACAATATAACCCCCTTAAATGAAAATCTCGACCCCGAGATTTATATACATATAATTATTTTATTTATTTATGTATTTAACTTTATAGTATTTCACACATTAGTTCCTCCACTATCTAAAGTAAAGTTTCTCTATTTTTTTTTTGTTCTTAGTATTTCAGGGCAACACGAAAAATGGTTATAATACATCTAATCCTAACACAATGAATTCTTATCTGGCCAGTGCCGTGAGTTCTTTAGTATCATCCATTCTGGGTGAGTCTCAAACTTCAGCTTGATCAGGGCATTAAGTTCATTGGTAAGCGCCCGGGATTTTGTACTCGGATCAACCCGCATCTAACTTGCTTGAATACGATTCCGTAAATCCGTGGTCCCGATCATTCTAGATCCTTTGGGAATATCATTTTTTTTCATTCCATCGTAAAATTACCCTAGGTTTCATAAAGGATAGGCCTGAATTACCCATTCATTGTCAAACCTAAGCTTTTGTGTATCCTTTAGATATAGGGTTGTAAATTTCCAAAATCATTTTATATTGACAGGTTATCACTCTCAGAATTTTAATTTATGATCCGTGTGTCTAATTTATTCCAAATTTGAAAATCAAGTCCTTAACTTATTCCTGAAGTTATAGAAAATTCCTGAGGTAATATTCCACAGTTTGGGGGTTGTTTCACGCTTGTGAGATGTTTAAAAGCTTGTTGTCCAGCAACAATTCTTATCAATTTTTGTTATTGTCAGATTTTTATAGAATTTTATACAAATTCAATTGGGTTGAAATTTTAGGAGGATATTTTTAGGGACCTAAGTGAGGTACTAAAAAAGTTTCAAAATTTTTTGATAAGTATACCTACCGAGACCAGTAGAAGTTTCCTAACGTGTCAATTTTCATCGAAACGAAAACAAAATCTACGAAAATTAGAAAATATTCGATTCCGATTTGGGAAACTACTTTTTCTTACCTAAAAATTCGTTTAAGGATGAATTTTAGTTCATAACAAGCTTATTTGGGATTTTGAGAATTTTTCTAAAGGTACCTAGATTCATAGTCTCGAAATTTCTCATAGTCTCGAAATTCCACATCTAACTTAATATTTCCAATAGGGAACCTAAATATGGGTTTCTAATTCCTCGACTTCCTAGTTCCTTTAGGAATCTAATTCACGATGCTATCCTAGTCGCGTAAAGTTTATGATGGTCCATTCCCTCGGGCCTAGTTAATCTCATTCTCATGCTCTGATACCAACTGTAACATCCTGAATTTTCATGGTCAGAGTTTATACTCATCCCCGAGAAAATCAGGTGTTAATAATTGAATGAATTGGATGCTTCCAAATCTCACCCTTTTTTATTTAGATCACTTCCAGATACATTCACGATGATAACCATTCACGAGATTAAATTAACTATATTTATCATTCCATTAGAGCAAAAGAATTCAAAAAATTATCAAATTTGCAGTAGAAATATAAAATTAAATCATAAAACTATCTTCTTATTCATTCTGTATAATCTTCCATATGGAGATGGTTGTCTAGGTCTTCAATTTGTACATCACTTACATCATCTATATGGTTGGAGAGGGTCAACGCCCTACTCATAGTGATGGTTATCATTTAAGATTAACAATAATTCAAGAGATTCATAAAAGTAATGTAAGGGTTCTGATACGCCTCGTACCCACCACTACGAGGGGCATCAGTATGCGCAACCAATATATATGAATACATGCCTAGCAAAGTGTGTGCGGCTCATCATACGTAGTGATCATTGTCACAATAAGGAAGGTAGTTTAAAATATCTGACTTACCCCGCATTCTCACACTATGGAGATTCGCTAGCGTGTCCAACATTAACGTGGATTTATGCAAACATCTCAAGGAGACACAACAAAGTGATTGGGGGATTTACGTAACACGATATATTCATAGAGTGACTATTTGTAGCATCCAATCCCAAGAAGTGATGTAACATGCATGGCGATTTACTTACATCAATTGTGTACCATAACAACTAACCCACAGAATTATGTGTCAACTAAAAGGGCCGCTACCCGTAACGCATTACGTCCACGATAAATATTTGAATCACTAGTTGTGATACCTTTAACACATCACTTGCATCGATAGAAAAATATATTTGAATCATGGGAGTTTTGGAATTCCAAGACACATGCCCAAGCCATAAAGGTAGATAGCACAAGGCTAACTCAACAAAGAGAAGAATAGCAATGGTTAACTCAACAAAGAGGAGAGTAGCAAAGGCTAACTCAACAAAATTGGTAAAGGTAAGGGCAAGTCTTGTATCCATCGCCTCACATAAATTAATAAAGATCATGCATAAATAAAATCATGCATTAACCATAATTCCCAAAGGATAAATTATTATTGGTAGCAAATTAACAATTGCAGAGAGAGAGCCTTAGATTTAAACCATAGGTAGATATCCATGTAGGAAAGCTTATACATGAATAGCTTCCACATGAATCACGACATCGCTTGAGTAAAAGGGAAACACCATACATATGGAGAAGGAGGAGAGCGTCTAGGCTTTTCCTTCTCTTTCTCCTTCTCTTTCTCTTTCTTTCTCTTTCTCCTTCTCTCTTTCTTTCTCTCTCTCTCTCTCTCTCTCTCTCTCTCTCTCTCTCTCTCTCTCTCTCTCCTTGGGCATTGGGAGATTGAGCGTGTGAGAGGAGAGGGTAACGCACACTCCTTTTTAAAAGGAGTGGGCATGTGAGAGGGGAGTGTTTCACATCCCACTCAGATTGGGTTTCTCCAATTTTCTCTTTTTTGACGATCTAATTCATCCATTTGTCAGGGTCATCAAATAAAGCCGGTGTACATGATTTTCTTGGTGATCTAAAATTTAGATTGGCATATCTTGAAAATTCTCCTAACGAGTGTCACAATGAACTTGATCTTAATTAACGGTCCACACTTAATGATCAAGGTCCAATTTTGGGAGAAATGTGTAGTCAGGATGGACAAACGGTTGGATAAACTTTGGTAGTTGATTAATGGTGGAAAAAGCATAAATCTAAATTTTCACCTTCTATACCAAAAGGAATGAACTGGCTTCAACCTTCAACGGTGTAGGATCATAGATCGAGGCCCAAATTTTAGATAACCTTGTAATCATATGAGACCAGAGTGTGGTCCAAATTTAAGTTGCGATGAACAGAAGGAAGTGGATAAATCGAAAAATTCAGATTTATAAGCAGTTGGTAGGACTTGACAGGATAACTTCGCGTCTAAGAAAAAGCCTACCAAAGTAGGGTCTTCATATTTCATACTCGGTCCACATTATGAGCAATCCAAGTTGTTCATATGAAGAGAAATATCCTACTACGACTACCCACAAGGTTTCTTCGCTCGATGGACACCAAAATCAACGATTAAGAGGTTAATTTGTCAATTTGGTTACTTTCACAATGATCTAATAGCTGAAATTTAACATGTATGGTTAATTTATGATACATAGGCATGGTATAAAATTTCACATCAAATGGATTGTGAGAACCATGTGACTTAGAATTCAGGGGTCTAGGTTAATGCATTTTTGTAATTATTGCTGATATGAGAGTTTTGAAAAATCTAATGACTCTACATGGTTATAGGCAAATTTTTAAGTAATTCTTACAAAAGTACCTATATCTAAATCATTATGAATAGAGAATTATTCACCAAATTAAGTAAGAGAATGTACATATATTAACCAACATAATAGATGGTCAGATGACATGTTAAGAATAGAAAAACTTGATGGTTAGTACTTTGATCATGTATATAAATGGGTGTACGGTCAGTTTTATGACCAGATTATCACAAGTGAGTTTTTAGAGTGATCAAGAGGTAGAACATATATATTGTTAGATTCAAGTAACTTGTTCACATGTGTAAGTTTCTCAGATTGTAGTTTTGATGGTAGGTTAAGCATATTCATAGGTGGTGAACAAGATGAATGGATCAAAATCTTAATTTGATATGTGTACGAGCATATGCTGAGATCAAGTAGCTAGTTTAATTACTATGAACAGGTGGTCCAAACTCAGAGTGGACAGTCAGATATCTTTACCTAGCGGTGAATAGTTGACTGAACGATTAGTTATGATGGACAAGTGAGAATACTTAGGTATATGATGATTCTATCTCAAAATCAACGGTTAGATGGCTTGATCTATGAATGGAGATTATTCCTAATGGTCAGATTCATGTTGGAGAATGGATGTAAGATTAGGATAGGTAGATTGGTATCGTACACATGTACATAATAAGTTAAATTTCATGGTAACACTTGAGAACTTTCAATACTCGGGTATTAAAAAGTTGGGGTTATTACATGTAGAACAATCCTGTGTTAAGTGTATGTTGCTGGTATAAATACCGCAAGCAACTTCCACAACTCCCTTTGGTTTGACCATTTCCACCTTCTTAAGTTCCATGACCTCGACTTTTCTTGTGAGACTGGCCACCCTTGCACTTATGTCGTCTTCTTCTTTTAAGACATACATTCCTCCCCTTTCTTTTGACTGAGTAAGCTTGGAAGTGGTGAGTCTTGGGGAGGTGTCCCATGATTGCGCATGTTCTGCAAGTTGATCTAAATAGTCCCACGCATCATCGACCTCCTTGTTCATGAATTCGCTTTTACACATCACCTCTACAAATTGGCACATGGGAGATGTCAGTCCATTATAGAAAAAGCTTATTATCCTATAGATTTCATAGCCATAATGTGGACACGAATTCGTGAGATCCTTGAACCTTTCCCAGCATTGGAAGAAAGTTTCCTCCTCTTTCTGGGTGAAGTTCATGATTGCTTTCCTTAAAATATTTGTTTTATGAAACAAGAAGAACTTTTTTAAGAAATTCTTGGGTCATCTCAGCCCATGTGCTGATGAATCTCGGCTTTAAAGAGTTCAGCTAGGACTTAGCCTTCTCCTTCAATGAGAAGGGAAATAACTTCAGTCGTAATGTGTCTTTAGACACGTTTGGAAAGTACAATGTGGCAACTATCTCGTTAAATTCTTTAATGTGCATGTATGGACTTTCAGAGTCTAGTCCATGAAATTTAGGAAGGAGTTGAATCACTCCAAGTTGGAAATCCACGTTTCCTGCATTAAGTGAAAACACCATGCAAGAAGGTGGACTCACTCCTGCCAGTCGTAAGTAATCTCGTAAAGTATGAGGTGGGGGAGCATGATGCACCTCATTCTCATCTTTAACTTCCTCAACTAGATGTTGAGATTGATTTGCAGCCATTACTTCAATTAACTCAGAGTATCTCAAGTGGTGTCTAATCTGGTGATGGATAGACAGCCCTTCGAGTAATCCTCCTTCACTTAAGAGACGTTAAGTGTTGTCACGAACTCACTTGGGCATGAAACACTCACAACCCTTAAGTTCTAAATAACTAAAACCTAAGAAAAAGAAAACTACAGAAATAAGAAATCTAGAAAGAAAATAAAGTTGGAAAGAAGTTACTGGATTGGAGTTGCTATGTAAGTTGCTACAAAATTGAATACAAGGTTAGTTTCTTAAAAAAATTGAGAAAAACCTAACCTAAAAACACAGAAAAAATTAGCCATAATCCTAAACTAATTCCAATACTAATTAATCTCAGAAAAATGTAGCTGAAGTCCCTGGCAACCGCGCCAAAAACTTGTTCATAACCCCAAGTGGAAGGCTGCGATGTAGTAATAACTCGGTAAGACTGAGTGTCATGCCCCAAACTTGGAAACCGAGCTCACAAAATTTTTGATCGCTGAATCTAGCGTCGACAGCCTCCGTAGTACCCCATTCTCGATTCTCAGCACCCATATACTAGGTTCTGATCCTCAGATCCTATAAGGAGGATTTCGAACATGAATTTGATTCGTAATAAGCATAACTAAAAGCATAACACATGAACAATAACGAGAACACCATCACAAAAATCCGCTATGATCAAAACTTGAGTATAATGCGCATAAAGGGAAATACAATGATAATAACGACAAAACTCTAGAAGCTCTGCGGAACGCTCCTGCTCTTGTTCAGCTACAGCTTAGTGTCACCTACACGCAACAGTCATGCATAAGCTTATAGAAAGTTTAGAGGGTGGTGAAAGTGTGTGCGCACGGTAGAAATGTAAGTATGCAATATCAAAATAATGGGAAAATGCTAGTAAGTCCATGAATACCATCAGCCGTACCAAGACTATGCGATGCAAGGCATGAATGCTATTGGCCATACCAAGGCTATGCAATGCAAGGCCTACAGGGCCAATGTCATATACGAGGTGTAACTTAAGCATACCAAATCTTATCTGAATCCTCATATTAATACAGTTTATATCTAATATATATATATCACCGGGGTCTAGTACACTATACACCAGATCGCCGCCCACTAGACGCGCAACCATGTAAGTGGAAGAGACCTCACTATTCGCCTATCAATATCGGCCTGGCATGTCGATAGTGGAACCATTTATGAGCTAGTCAAACTCCGCCTAGTTATGCCCCCTACCCTCGGGCGGATAAGGTCACACCCCCTTCCAACCAACCACGATACAGTGTGAGACGCGGCCTACTGGTATACGGCCCTCGTGCACTCATGTATCCACTTGGTCTCGATGTTGAAGTCATCTTCTGGTACCATCGGGTTTAGGAATTTTCACCTAGGGATATCTATGGTGCCTCGATGCTAGTAACAATATTTTCAGTGTCCAATCCTGCCATCCACGATATGTTTGTGGAAGTTATGGCCCTGATGTTACTAGGGCATATAGAAATCATATCAGATAAATGCGAGATGCATGAATCATACTATCCAGTCATGCAGTAATCCTGCGTGTACCGTGCGCTCATGTGGGCAACTCCTCCTATCAGGGAGTCCCATAATAATCCACCCAATGGCATGTGCTATGATCAATCACTCATATCAAGCATACATATGATGTGCATGGGCATGGATCGTGAAGTTATACTAAGCATGTTATATGATGATGATGTACTCTCCTCATATCAAGGATGGGCCTAGATGGCCTACTCATATTAAGAATGGGTCTAACGATCATGGGGGCCTAACGGTTTAGGTTAGCCCACTAAGGGGAGGTGGGAATGGGCCTAACAATGGGACCTAGGGAGAATTACAATGCAAACATTTAACCATCGTTGCTCTTATAATGTGGACATCAAACCATCATTGCTCCCAAGACATAGCCCATCATAAACATCATTACATACATCATGGTGGAATCACACATCACATCGGTCCTCATATACATCGCTTTGGGCCTCACACATGGGCCTCACATATATCGCATTGGGCCTCACTCATAGGCCTCACATGCATCACGTTGGGCCTCATACAAGGGCCTCATATACGTGCATCACATGGGCCGCATCACATGGGCCGCAACAATGGGCTTCATATATATTAAGTGGGCCACATCACATGGCCCCATATACATCAAGTGGACCACATCACATGGGCCCCATATACATCAAGTGGGCACATCGTCCTAGCTGGACTATCTACACCATTTATGTATTTTTAGAGATCATTTTTTAGCATTACCCAAAAATGAATCATATCAAAAGATCATCTGGACCATACCACAAATAGCAGTGGAGATAATGATTTTCACTGTTAACAATTCACAAGGGTCCACCTTAACGTTTATTTTCCATCTAATCTGTTCATAAGGTCACAAAGACCTGAATTAAAAGGAAAAACAAATCTTATGTTGATCCAGAACTCCTGTGACCCCAAACAGTTTCAATGGTAGATGTTCAATCCTCCACTGCTTTTTGCAGTGTGGTCCACTTGATAGACAGATCTGTCTTATTTTTCGTCTCAAGCCTTAAGACGAGCTCACAAAGTGGATGGATGGTTTGGATAAAATAGATACATCAAAGGTTGGTCCCAACGTCCAGTAGCTACTGGACGGTGCAGGATGAGACTCATACCTCAAGGTAGGTCCCACATGACACCGTCCAGATGGACGGTGCTGATACGATACATGCATTAAAGGTGGGTCCCACCCGTCCAGTAAACGGATGGTGAGGATGAAACCCACAGAACTTCTGACGTCAATACAGTAGTCATATGGCTGGGCTGCTGGCCCACCAGCAGATGGACGATTTGGATTTAACACATACCTCAGATCAGATCCACATATCTGTTGATGTCAATACAGCAGCTAGTGGGCTGCTGTCCCACCGTCTAGGGGATGGACTGCTGGGATATAACACATATCTCATGATCAGACCCACAGCTTGCTGACGTCAACCAGCAGTGGGACCCACCATCCTAACATTGGATGGTGTGGATTTAGATTTCATACATCAAGGTGGGCCCACCCCACAAGTGTGGCACATGTGGGTGGGTCCCATGTCCTAAAAGGACGGACGTTCTGGATATAACCATACCTAATGGTGGGACCACAAAACTTGCTAACATCAACAGCAGCCATGTGTTGCTGGCCGTCCAGCAGATGGATGACCCAGATATAACACATGCACGAGGTGGGTCCACACGTGTGGCCCACCAACGGCTTTGAATAAAGCTGATATTTGTGTTTTTCCTTCATTAAGGCCTATCCAAACGGATAGGCAGCAAGGTAGGACCCACAAGTGGATTGTGGTGTGGTCCTCTTAATGGACATCATGGATAAAATATGTAAATCATCAGGTGGGCCATCAACAGCGAAGGGGAGAGATAGAGATAGAGAGAGACGACGTGTGTACGAGGGAGGAGCTCTGCCATTATGAGCTCCTCTCCGTTTACAACACATACATCAAATGGGTTCCACCACAAGTGGGCCCTCAAATAAAAATCAACGGTGAAAATCCTAGGATCACCCACAGATTGTCTTCTTCTTTAGCTCCTCAGCTTCTTCTTTAAGGGTGGATGATGAAGATTGAAGGGTTGGAGGGTGAGATGTGGGGGTAGGAAGTGGGGGAACACCCCGAATCTTCAGGACCCGAGTATATGACCCATGTCCCAAAAACCCGAGTGTTAACCTTAAAGGATGGTCAAATTCGAGTGTACACTTTTTTTTTTCAACTATCAGAGTAAGCAAATGAGCGTAGTGTGGACAAATCGACATAAAAGAAAATTTCAAATTTCATTTAAAATATACAAGAAGCTGCCCATAATAACTTGTACAAACCAATGTCTCTGAATTTAACAAGTACAAGATTTACAAGAATTTAATACATGAAGAATAGTAGAAAACATATAAATATAAGCCACCAGATCACGCGGCTCCTTTGGGAAAATATGGCCATGCATCCTTGGCGATCGTACCCTTCTCATCAAATCTGAACTGCATATCACTAAAGCCACCCGTACTACCTGTATGGATGTATATTTGATGGATGAGTGGCCAACTCAGTGTGAATTCCCCTCAAGATTACACACCACCGGTAAGAAATAGTATAAATATCCAGACAACCAAAACAAAGTAAATTCAGTCTTATTAGATGCATGGATGCGTGAATGCAATCATTGTTAAGGATAAAACATCCAGACGAACAGTAGGGTCGTCACCCATGAAATCATCGACCCGGGTAAAACATCCAGACAGGCATGAATGTGACTGGTCATTAGCGCAACACTTGCCATAATCGCATGGGCATGATGATCCAAGTTATCATCATAAATCGAATGACTGGTCATAAGCGCAACATTTAGCGTAATCGCAGGGCAGAGTGATCAAAGTCATCGTAATATGCCATGTATGCATGATTTGCCAGCCCACTATTAGTCCAATTGCAACCAGCTGATTTAAGTAAGCTCACGGTCACTATGGGGAGCACATGGCCCAGCGTAGGGCTACGGCTCGAGCATAGTATCTCATGACTACCATCCTCGACCCATGAGGCAACCATCTTGGGATGTTTAATGGAAACCTGTCGACTAGTGGCCAATCATATTACAGTATATGGGGCTTACCATCATATGGTTGCACAGTATAAAACATCGAACCCATATAGGGAAAATATCAAAACAGAACCATGTAGGGCGAGTATCAAAATATGCCACATAGGGCAAATATCAAAACCATACGATAAAAACCATCCTTAAAAATCATTGGGGCACAACAACCCTGGATGGTAGGCCCACATCAATGATCCATTTAGACCATCACCCAATAACCACCAAGTTGAAGATCCATTATGATCGCAACTAGTCAAATTACATCCTAAGTATGGGTGTATATTCATATGTGGGAATTTCCCACTAATGTACCAGTTTAAGTTCCACAAAAAGAACACAAGCATGAACAATTATACAGGATAATCACAATGCATGTAATACAACAATTCAATTTCCACCAGCTAACACATGTAATTATAAAGGGAGAAATCAATTATGAATTTAAATAAAAACTATAACTTAAGCTAATGAGAAGATGGAAAGCTCAAAGGGAAGAATCATCACCTTAAACTTTGAATCGTCTTCTAGTGTTATTAAGTGCTTGCACCCATAGAATTTATATCTTACCACAAATCATGAATTTGTACAATTAAGTCTAAGTTCTATGCACTACCTAGGTTTAAGATCACAGCATAGGGTTTGAGTTATCTATCTTAGGGTTTTGGTATAAAATTAGGATTTTATCTTAAAGTTTAGTTTGATGCTTAGATTCTAGGATTTGAATCTTGGTTATTATAAATATTATTATCATACAATGGACCAAATAATACTCATAATAGGAGTATTAATCCATCAAATGGTAATTCACAAGTTTATATTTAAATATATATGTAATATCTAATGTTCTTATATAGACTAATGATCTATTAAGTAATAGAGGTAATAGAAATAGAATATGTACTAACAGTAAAATGATAATGACTAATGATAATAACCATATTACGAGAATTTTACTAATCCCAAAGGGAAGATAATAATGTTTCCTAATGATACTAATCCTATCTATCGATAATGAATCTAGTCATGATAATAGGTACTATGACCTACCATAAGTTATGAAATTCTACAATTAGCACCAACCTAATACACTATCTAGGTTTAGGGTATTGACCTAGAGTTTAGATAACTTAGGACTAGGATTTTACCCTAGAGTTTAGGCCTACGATAAATTTTAGGATTTGAATTCTAGTTGGCATATGATAAATTTTAATATTAATTTAACAGTTGAAAATAACTATTAACATTAGTGTAATAATTAATATTAGCTAACTTAACATTAATAATTATTAGATGCTAATGAATGTTATGATCCTCTATTAATGATTTTGCCTAAGAATAATAATTAAATGACTAATATTTAATAACCGTAGCTTTGTTTGCAATGGCTAATATTAGCATGTATAATCTATTATTGGTTAATCCTACTTAATAATCATAATTATTATCGACATACTTACTATTAATCAATGACTTAAAACAATCTATTTTGGGGTGAGGAGTCGACTTACATTGGTTGATTTGACAGCAAGTTGGGTTCTAAACCCGATCTGTTCCCAACGGCCCCACGTCACCATCGCTCCTATCATGCAGCTTAGCGTTAACTGGACCCGAACAAGGCCCAGTCCAAATACTTCAGTCCATGCTCGACTCAGCTTGGCTGAACTTGGCCTCACCCGAGTTCACTCAGCTCAACCGACTATCCTTCTTTCTTTCCTCTCTTTTCTTTCTCCCTGCCTTTTCTTCCATCTCTCCCTCTGGTTTCTCTCTCTCTATCCTGGGGTTCCATCCAGACCTAGACCAAGTTCCAACTCAGTCAGCAACTTGACTGAGTCAACAACTCGATGGTGAATGCAGGGTGCAATTGCACCACCCCAACTCTCCCTCCTTTCTGCCTCTCCTTTATCACTCTCTTCTTCTCTCCACTGGAGGTCCAGCAATGCTGACTCGGACAGGGCCCATCCAACGTGCCCACGCTCCGACCCAGCCCAAGACTCGGCCCAAGATCTTTCTTCCTCTCTCCCCTGATCTCTTCTTTTCCTTTCTTTCTTTGTGGCTAGTGGGTCCAGCAACACCACTAGAGTGTTGGAGTCGGATCTGAACCCAGCCCCACACATCCACTCGAGCCGTGACTCGGCCTGACCCGCGTACGATAGTCGAGTCCTAGTGGTGTGGCTTCACTATCTCTCTCTCTACTACTTCTCTCTCTTTTCTCACTTCCTTTTCTTCTCCTTTCTTCTGTTTTTCCCTGTTGCAGAGTCCAGCCATCTCTGGACTCCAACACCCTGGCCGAACGTGCCACGAAACATACCAGCAACGGTGGAGAAGAAGGCCACCATCAATGGCAGACTCTCTCCCATTGCTCCTTTCTTCATTCTGTCAGCATGGGATGGTCTGTATGGACCCTAGAAAGCTTATGGGTAAGTTCTTTCGAAGGAAAGTTTGGGTGGTGGGTTATTTGGAGGAAGAAAACGATGGTTTTCTTGGTTGCGGCTATAAGAAACAGACGAGGAGGTGTTTGCTTGGTTCCCTCCCATTCTTATGGTTTGCCCTAATGCTTCTGGACCGTTGGATGGTAAGCAAAGGGCTCGAATGAGATCTGGTCGAAACTATGTTTTGTTATGGCCGGTTTTAGCAAAATCGGATGTGGTTTTGTTTTGCTGAGGTGGAAACCGGGTTTGGACGGCTGAGATTTTCCCGGTTTAAATGGTGGAGATGTAAAGGGAAGCAAGCACCCGGAGTGCCAGCTGGCAAGGAGGAGAAATTCCCATTTTTGGAAAGCATGGTTTTGTAGGGCTTATTTTTAGCGGAGATTGTGCTCGCGCACGTGTGATTGGTCAAGTAAAACTTTGGGGGTTTTGACACACGTGTGTCCACCGTCGGATGAACGGTTTGGATTGTCCAGATGGACCCAGCAGGTTGGCCACTGATCAAGGGAAATGGATGTCTATGCGTCTAATGTCAATCCAAGGAGAGAGAGAAATCTCTCTATTTCGAGAGAGGCACGGTCAGAGGCGTCTGACCGAGCTCCCTTGACTCGGTGTACAGTGAGTGCACACCTTGTTGTGCACGTCCACACTCTAAAGGTGGGGTCCACTCAGCTCTTTTGCCTAATCCACACCGTCCGTTCCCCTTGGTGGGCCATGTATTAGCCTCTGACCAAAGGTGGGGTAGATCCAAGGTCCAGGTGGGCCATACAACAGATTTTCACTTGTTCTTAGCCCTAATTGTAGGTTCTAGCAAATCGGCTGGTCAGATCACCTTGAAGTTGAACACCAATGGTTAAAAAGGTCCTAGGGACCAGTTAGCTAAAAATCAGTGGCCAGATTATGCATTATAGGACCTATTATGCTCTTATAATATTAAACATTATGTTATAATGCTTTTAATAATATCATTTGTTGTTGTTATTATTATTATTATTATTATTATTTTGTCATATATAATTTACATTATTATAGATTGTTAGTAAATATAAATTGTATGTACATCAGTAAGCAAAGATTAATATATATATATATATATTATTTGTACATTATTTGTGTGGTTATATATATTTTAAGCTTTAAGTTTTATATAAAATCTCAAATTGCTTGAAATATGTTATTTATTATAAATTTTATTAATTTATGTAATATAGATTTTCATGATTGAAATTTGTGTAAATAATGTCACAAGTGTATACTTTTAATATGGACTGTAATTAAATATTAACATATTATGAAATTTTAAATATTTATGAAGTGTACAAGTAACATTTCATAGTATATGTATTTAGATTGTATTATAGTATTTATTTAAGTAGTTAGATCATGTAACATACATATACTAAGTTATGTATGTATATATATATATATATATATATATATATATATATATATATTTGATAATTATTATATTTACACATCCTGAATTGGATGACCTATTTGTTGATCGGATAAATTCCAGTATTACTCCCAAGCACACCCATTTGCTTTCTGATATTTTCATCGATGCTTCTAAGTATCCCTAAGCTATCTACGATGGTTGGATGGACATGTTTACCAATCAAATTAGAATCCTATGGGTGGGTATTTTGGAAGTGTGATGGTTCGTCTCGAGGAATAACGGATGGATAGCCTGACATATGGATGGGAACCGTGCTTCAACGATCGGATTTTGACTAGAATGCATGTGAATGTTTGCTTGAGTTAGGTTCGTACTTATACTAAGTAGGGTTACTCAGTAGCACCCGAGTACCTAAAGTACGGAGCATTACAATCTTACCCCCTTAAAGAGAATTCCGCCCCCGAAATTCAGAACTTCCCCTACGAATGTGGACAACAGTCTATTTTACAGTGTCTGTATGCATCCGTTAGTTCTCTGCACTAAGTTTAAGTGCTCACAACTTTCTACTGGAACAAGGATCATTAGAATCTACCCCCCTTAAAGAAAAATTTTACCCTTGAGACATGATGATGTACGCCCAACTACTAATATTTTAGTATTTACTAAGATTACGAGTTCATCTAAGTGGGGACTAGTAATATTGTGTCTTTCTCTTTATTTTCTTTTACCTCTAATAATAGTCCCTAGAAGTCCAAAGTGTGTTACCAATTTCTATTTTTCAGCGTTCAGGGTAACACGAATAGATGGTCATAGTAGGTTTGAGCCCGATACATCGATCATTTGTCTGCGCAAAATAGAGGACTCACTGTATCATTTTCAAATCCTGATAAATCTCGATCTTCTGCCTGATCAGGGCATTGAGACCATTAGAATCTACTAGGATATGAAATTCGGATCAAACAACGCAACTTTGCTTAAATATGGTTCCATCGACTCGTGATCCCAATTATTCTAGCCTTCTTGGGAATATCATGTGACCTTCAAATTTTTTTATTTTTTTCAGGGAGGGCGCCCGAAATTCACATGACTAGGTACGAACGACTATCACGCTTCCAGTGCGCACTCTGATCACCTAATGCACTACTTGAAAGTTTCAAGACCAAGATTTCTATATAGAACCTGAGTTTGAAATTTTGGTAATTTATCTAGGATTTGAAATCTAGTTCTAATATGCTTAGTCTCAGGTTAAAAATTTACACAGAATTTTTTAACTACGTTACTAATTAATCTTAAGTGTTGAGATTCATGAAAACTCTTGCCACTAGTTAACGAAATGCATTAGGGAATTTAAACTATAACCCCTACTATGATTTTTCAAGTTTGGGGAACATTCACGACTGAGCCACGACTGACCTAATGTACGATGTGGTGAGTAATGGGATTTTCTTACAATGCCTAAGGTTGTTTCATTCCCTGGAGATGGCAACAACATGATTTCTAACTACAAAATCTTTAAAGAAGTTCAAATTTCTAGATTTATAAAATTTGTTCACCACGGGTCAAGTCCAAGGAATGTTCTCATTGGTTCTCAAATGCGTCATAGTGGGTATTTGTTCTTCCACAATACCTAAGTTTAACTTCTAGTTCAAATGACCAAACATGAGATTTTCAAGGGAATCTAAGTTCCATTCCTAAGTCCTAAGATTATCCAACAATGTGCTAGGGGCCTAAGATCTGGAATTTCTATATCCTTAATTTCTCCTAACTACAGGGGAAGTTCAAATGAGTTCTAATGGTTATTCTAATAATTTCTAAAGGAGGAAAAGTTCATTCCTAAGTTCTTCAGTCCTCCAAACAAGTTTCTAGGGGCCTAAAGTTTTGGGTTCTTGTATTCTCAATTACTTCTACATATAAGGGATTTCACATCATTTCAACTGACTATCTTAATTATTTATAAGGGGAAACTAATTTGGGTTTCTACATTTTCCAAATTTTCTCTAAGTCTAGAGGAGATTCACCTAAGTTCAATTTTTAATATCAAACATCCAAATTTGAGACATTTAAAGTTTGTATAAGATCATTACCCAAGGCCAAGTTTGTCCAAACTATGCTCTAATACCAACTGTAACACCCCGAATCTTCAGGACCCGGGTATATGACCCGTGTCCCAAAAACCCGAGTGTTAACCTTAAAGGATGGTCAAATTCGAGTGTACACTTTTTTTTCAATTATCAGAGTAAGCAAATGAGCGTAGTGTCAACAAATCAACATAAAGGAAATTTTCAAATTTCATTTAGAATATACAAGAAGCTGCCCATAATAACTTATACAAACTAATGTCTCTGAATTTAACAAGTACAAGATTTACAAGAATTTAATACATGAAGAATAGCAAAAAAACATATAAATATAAGTCATCAGATCACGCAGCTCCTCCAAGAAAATATGGTTATGCATCCTTGGCGATCGTACCCTGCTCCCCATCAAATCTGAACATGCATATCACTAAAGCCACCTATACTACCTGTACGGTTGTATATTTGATGGATGAGTGGCCAACTCAGTGTGAATTCTCCTCAAGATTACATACCGCCGCATTATGTAAGAAATACTATAAACATCCAGAAAACCAAAACAGAGTAAATGCAGTCTTAGTAGATGCATAAATGCGTGAATGCAATCATTGTCCTGGGTAAAACATCCAGATGGACAGTAGGGTCGTCACCCATGAAATCATCGACCCGGGTAAAACATCCAGATGGTTTGTGCCCCAAGTAAAACATCCAGACAGGCATGAATATGACTGGTCATCAGCACAACACTCGGCGTAATCGCATGGGCATGATGATCCAAGTCATCATCATAAATTGAATGATTGGTCATAAGCGCAACATTCAGCGTAATCACAGGGCAGAGTGATCCAAGTCATCGTAATATGTCATGTACGCATGATTTGCCAGCCCATTATTAGTCCAATTGCAACCAGCCGATTTAAGTAAGTTCACAGTCACTATGGAGAGCACATGGCCCAGCGTAGGCCGACGGCTTGGGCATAGTATCCCATGACTACCATCCCCGGCCCATGAGGCTACCATCTTGGGATGTTTAATGGAAACCTGTTGACTAGTGGCCAATCATATTACAGTATATGAGGCTTACCATTGCATAGTTGCACAGTATAAAATATCGAACCCATATAGGGAAAATATCAAAATAGAACCATGTAGGGCGAGTATCAAAATATGCCACATAGGGCGAATATCAAAACCATACGATAAAAACCATCCTTAAAAATTATTGGGCACAACAACCCTGGATGGTAGGCCCACATCAATGATCCATCTAGACCATCACCCAATAACCACTAAGTCGAAGATCCATTACGATCACAACTAGTCAAGTTACATCCCAAGTATGGGTGTACATTCATATGTGGGAATTTTCCACTAATGTACCAGTTTAAGTTCCATGAGCAATCCACAAAAAGAACACAAGCATAAACAATTATACAGGATAATCATAATGCATGTAATACAACAATTCAATTTCCACCAGCTAACATATGTAATTATAAAGGGAGATATCAATTATGAATTTAAATAAAAACTATCACTTAAGCTAATGAGAAGATGGAAAGCTCAAAGGGAAGAATCATCACCTTATACTTTGAATCGTCTTCTAGTGTTGCTAAGTTCTTGCACCCTTAGAATTTATATCCTACCACAAATCATGAATTTGTACAATTAAGTCCAAGTTCTATGCACTACCTAGGTCTAAGATCACAGCATAAGGTTTGAGTTATCTATCTTAGGGTTTCGGTATAAAATTAGGATTTTATCTTAAAGTTTAGTTTAATGCTTAGATTCTAGGATTTGAATCTTGGTTATTATAAATATTATTATCATACAATGGACCAAATAATACTCACAATAGGAGTATTAATCCATCAAATGGTAATTCACAAGTTTATATTTAAATATATATATATATATGTAATATCTAATGTTCTTATATAGACTAATGATCTATTAAGTAATAGAGGTAATAGAAATAGAATATGTACTAACAGTAAAATGATAATGACTAATGATAATAACCATATTACGAGAATTTTACTAATCCCAAAGGGAAGATAATAATATTTCCTAATGATACTAATCCTATCTATCGATAATGAATCTAGTCATGATAATAGGTATTATGACCTACCATAAGTTATGAAGTTTTACAATTAGCACCAACCTAGTACACTGTCTAGGTTTAGGGTATTGACCTAGAGTTTAGATAACTTAGGACTAGGTTTTTACCCTAGAGTTTAGGCCTACGATAAATTTTAGGATTTGAATTGTAGTTGGCATACGATAAATTTTAATATTAATTAAACAGTTGAAAAATAACTATTAACATTAGTGTAATAATTAATATTAGCTAACTTAGCAACAATAATTATTATGATGCTAATGAATGTTATGATCCACTATTAATGATTTTGCCTAAGATTGATAATTAAATGACTAATATTTAATAACGGTAGCTTTGTTTGCAATGACTAATATTAGCATGGATAATCTATTATTGGTTAATCCTACTTAATAATCGCAATTATTATCGACATACTTACTATTAATCAATGACTTAAAACAATCTATTTTGGGGTGAGGAGTCGACTTACATTAGTTGATTCGACAGCAAGTTGGGTTCTAAACCCGATCTGTTCCCAACAGCCGCACGTCGCCATTGCTCCTATCATGCAGCTTAGCGTTAACTGGACCCGAACAAGGCCTAGCCCAAATACTTCAGTCCATGCTCAACTCGGCCTCACCCGAGTTGACTCGGTTCCAGCCAAGTTGACTCGGCTCAACCGACCATCCTTCTTTCTTCCTTCTCTTTTCTTTCTCCCTTCCTTTTCTTCCATCTCTCCCTCCGGTTTCTCTTTCTCTCTATCCTGGGGTTCCAGCGAGACCTAGACCGAGTTCCAACTCAATTAGCGACTTGATTGAGTCAACAACTCGATGGTGAATGCAAGGTGCAGTTGCACCACCCCAACTCTCCCTCATTTCTGCCTCTCCTCTTTCACTCTCTTCTTCTCTCTGCTGGAGGTCCAACAATGCTGACTCGGACAGGGCCCATCCAACGTGCCCACGCTCCGACCCAGCCCAAGACTCGGCCCAAGCTCTTTCTTTCTCTCTCCCCTGATCTCTTCTTTTCCTTTCTTTCTTTGTGGCTGGTGAGTCCTGCAACACCACTAGAGTGTTGGAGTCGGATCTGAACCCAGCCCCACACATCCACTCAAATCATGACTCAGCTTGACCCGTGTACGATAGTCGAGTCCTGGTGGTGTGGCTTCACAGTCTCTCTATCTACTACTTCTCTCTCTTTTCTCACTTCCTTTTCTTCTCCTTTCTTCCATTTTTCCCTGTTGCAGAGTCCAGCCATCTCTAGACTCCAATGCCCTAGCCAAACCTGTCCCGAAACGTACCAGCAACGGTGGAGAAGAAGGCCACCGTCAATGGAAAACTCTCTCCCATTGCTCCTTTCTTCATTCCATCAGCATGAGATGGTCTGTATGGACCCTAGGAAGCTTATGGGTAGGTTCTTTCAAAGCTCTACGAAAGTTTGGGTGGGGGGTTCATTGGAGGAAGAAAACAACGGTTTTCTTGGTTGCGGCTACAAGAAACAGATGAGGAGGTGTTTGCTCGGTTCCCTCCCATTCTTATGATTTGCCTAATGCTTCTGGACCATTGGATGGTAAGCAAAGGGCTCGAATGAGATCTGGTAGAAACCATGTTCTGTTATGGCCGATTTTAGCAAAACCGGATGTGGTTTTGTTTTGCTTAGGTGGAAACCGGGTTTGGACGGCTGCGATTTTCCCAGTTTGAACGGTGGAGATGCAAAGGGAAGTAAGCACGCGGATTGCCAAGCTGGCAAGGAGGAGAAATTCCCAATTTTGGAAAGCATGGTTTTATAGGGCTTGTTTTCGCTGGAGATTGTGCTCGTACATGTGTGATTGGTCGAGTAATACTTTGGGGGTTTGGACGCATGTGTGTCCTCTGTTGGATTGGATTGTCTAGATGGACCGACCAAGTGGGCCACTGATCAAGGGAAACGGACGCCTATGCATCTGCTATCAATCCGAGGAGAGAGAAATCTCTCTATTTCGAGAGAGGCACGGTCAAAGGTGTCTGATCGAGCTCCCTTGACTCAGCGTATAGCGGGTGCACACCCTGCTGTGCATGCCCACAATTTAAAGGTGGGGTCCACTCAGCTCTTTTGCCTGATCCACACCATCTGTTCCCCTTGGTGGGCCCTGTATTAGCCTCTGACCAAAGGTGGGGTAGATCCAAGGTCCAGGTAGGCCATACAACAGATTTTCACTTGTTCTTAGCCCTAATTGTAGGTTCTAGCAAATCGGCTGGTCAGATCACCTCGAAGTTGAACACCAACGGTTGAAAAGGTCCTAGGGACCAGTTAGCTAAAAATCAGTGGCCAGATTATGCATTATAGGACCTATTATGCTCTTATAATATTAAACATTATGTTATAATGCTTTTAATAATATCATTTGTTATTGTTGTTGTTGTTGTTGTTGTTATTATTATTATTATTATTATTATTATTATTTATATATTTTGTCATATATAATTTACATTATTATAGATTGTTAGTAAATATAAATTGTATGTACGTCAGTAAGCAAAGATTTATATATATATATATATATATATATATATATATATATTATTTGTGTGGTTATATATGTTTTAAGCTTTAAGTTTTATATAAAATCTCAAATTGCTCAAAATATGTTATTTATTATAAATTTTATTAATTTATGTAATATAGATGTTCATGATTGAAATTCGTGTAAATAATGTCACAAGTGTATACTTTTAATATAGATTGTAATTACATATTAACGTATTATGAAATTTTTGATATTTATGAAGTGTACAAGTAACATTTCATAGTGTATGTATTTAGATTGTATTATAGTATTTATTTAAGCAGTTAGATCATGTAACATACATATACTAAGTTACGTGTGTGTGTATATATATATATATATATATATATATATATATATATATATATATATATATATATATGATAATTATTATATTTACACATCCTGAATTGGATGACCAATTTGCTGATTGGATAAATTCCAGTATTACTCCCAAGTGCACTCATTTGCTTTTTGATATTTTCATCGATGCTTCTAAGTGTCCCTAAGCTATCTACGATGGTTGGATGGACATGTTTACCAATTAAATTAGAATCCTATGGGTGGGTATTTTGGAAGTGTGATGGTCCGTCTCGAGGAATAACGGATGGATAGCCTAACATATGGATGGGAACCGTGCTTCAACGATCGGATTTTAACTAGAATGCATGCGAACGTTTGCTCGAGTTAGGTTCGTACTTATACTAAGTGGGGTTACTTAGCAGCACCCGAGTACCGAAGTACGGGACATTACAAGTGGGCCTTAATCTTTTCTCTCAAGAGCTTTTCTCTCATGGGAGCTTTAGAAATGGTAGAGAGAATGAGAGAGAGGGATGGAGTGAAATGGTGTTGTAAGAAGGATGGGATGAGAGGGATGGGTGGTGTAAGAGAGGGATGGGTGGAGAGAGAGAGAGTTGACTTTGGGGATGGGAGAGAGATGGGTGTCATGCTTTGTTGGTAAGAGAGGGATGGGTTATATACTTAACTTGTGATTAATTGATTGATGTGATGGGTTGTAGAGATTCTCTCAGGATTTGCAACACGCGGCGTTTTCCTCGAAATAAATGCAGGCCCATAACTCCTGGCTTGGGTATCGTATCGATGCGCAAGACGCGCCATTGGAACCGCGGCGACAGTGCAATCATTAGGGTACAAGTCTCGGGTTGAGTCAACTCAGATATATGGGATGCAAGTTAGGGTCGCGCGCAAACACTAATTACAGGCCGCAGGTTGCCAGAATTCGACGGAGAGGATCACAGGAGTCTAAGGAACGGTACGGACTAGGATACGAGCCTTACACCGAGGTCAAATCTACAGGGACTTAACTTATACGTATTCTGAAATAAATTAGAACTAAAATTAGAATAAGAATATAAACTAAAATATGAATAAGAGAGATTAATTGTGAATAAACTATCAATAAGAAAAGGAACACTAGAGCATCAAGGATCCACTTGTACCTATTAAGATGCTACCTTACTTGATCCAACAAACACAACTAGAATCGAAGTCCTATCCTATCCAGTTAGATGATAGACCAGTTAAACCAAATCTAAACTTTTTATTGAATTAATTCCCACATAAAGCACCAATGTGATGATCGTAGGAAATTCAACCATCCACCATGCCCATGAGACAATGGTGGATCATGAATTTTACAGATCTCACAATTACAAAATAATATAAGAAGATATCAAAAGCTTTCTAAGCATTTAGTATAATTGAAGTCACAATAAACCACAGAAAACTGAAAATATTCCTTCATTCAAACTATAAATTAATAAAAGTTCAATATAAATGTGAATCAATGTAAGATAATCATCTAAACAAACTACAAGCTTCACCTCTTAGATCTATCTAAGAGATTAGCTAACCAAAGACATGATTGAAACCAAAACTCTTTTAAAAAAACATAAAAACTAACTAGAAGAAGAAGAGTGGGGAAGAAGGAAGGACTCCATAAAGTTCTCCAACACTTTCCTCCACTCTTCCAACCTAAATTCGTGCTTAGAAACAATTAAGAGATCCATATTTCTAGTATTTGCTTGGACTGACTTTGAAACCGCCTCGAATTTACACAAAAAGTTACGCTTTAGTCGAACCGAAGTTAGGTTTGATTAGACTGAATTAAGGCTAAAAATCCCACTCTCTCGCTAAACAACTCTATGCGATTTCGATCAGATAGAAGTTGGCTTTGATCGAACCGAATTAAGTCTGAAAATTCTGCTTCTCGCTGGACTGTTTCGCGCGATTTCGGTCGGACCGAAATTGAACTTCGGTCAAACTGAAGGTCTGTTTCAGGACTTTTCTGTTTTAGACTCAGAATTCCAGAATATGTTTTTTTTTTTTTTTTTTACCAATTTTCAAGATTCCTCTTCTTCACTTCAAATCTTCGATTCTCTTCATTCCTCACTTGATTTTCTTGGATCTTTGGCATGTGAATTCTTCATTAATGACTTCCAAATCTCTAAATCTTCATTTACTAATCTTTTGAGCATAAATCTTCCTTTTGACATCAATTTCACCTTAAGCTCTCGAAATCATCTCGCATATGAAAAACATTCATAATTAGATCGATTAAGCACTATCATGTTTATAAAACTAAGGCATAAATAGGGGGAAATATGCAATATTTCACACTCAATCATTACAAATAATGTTGTTTTCTGAGAAAGGTTTGAAATTTAGATTTTTGGAGACTGGTTTCTGCATGTTATACTCGGTACTAGCAAAATGTTGATTGGGGTGTGTATTGAGCGTAAAATATTATATATTTCTCCCTTGTTATGTATTGGTTTTATGAACATAAATGCACTTAATCAATCTAATTATGCATGTTTTCTCTTGTGAGGTGATTTTGAGAGGTAAGGAGAAAAGGACGCTTAAAGCGAAGGTTTAATGCTTAAAGAATGAATAAGTGAATGATTGGATCTATGAAGGTTAACATTTAAGAATTCAAGTACCAAAGATCTAAGGAAAATAAGCAAGGATGGAAGAAAACTGAAGATTCAAAGTGTAGAAAATTGGAGCAGATGAAATCAACACTTCGATGTCATCGATGACACATTTGATACCATCAAAGTAAGTGTTAATGTCATGGAAGCTATCCTCGATCCCATCTCAAAAACCAAGATATTCTGATTTTATTGCTGGACGTATTCATGCACCCTTCAATGAAATCGAAGGAGTGTTCGATGCCATCAAAAGAGGTTCAATGCCATCAAGAAAATAACAAGATTTGAAGATTCATCGCTAGACAGTTTTCTATTTTTCAATCGATCCCTTTGATGGAGTTTGATGCCCATCGAAGTGACATCGAAGCTACGATCAAGTGCAAAATTCAAGCCGGTTTGAAGTTGGTGTAAATCAAAGCTATATAGAGGGATGTTTATTGCTTTCTTAGATACAAATTAGGGTAAGAGTAGAGAAAAGAGTTGTGGAGCTTTAAGGAGTCCTCTTTCTTCTGCAAACTTTCGATTCTATTTAGTATTTATTTTTTTTGTTTAATGTATAGTTCAATCATGTCTTTGATTGGCTAATCTCTTAACTAGAGTTAAGAGTTAAAGCTTGTAGTTCTTCTTAATGTTTAGTTTACTTTGATTTAAATTAATTATTTAGTTTATATGTTAAACAATTCATTGATATTTGGTTTGAAAGAAGAAGTATTTTCAGTTTATTTTGATCCATTGTCGACTCCAGGCACTTCAAATGCTTAGGAAGACTATAAATAGTTTGTTACATATTTTACAAGGGATTGATTTGTAAAATCCATTTATCTATCATTGACTCTAAGCATGATGGATGCTTTAAATATACTACAATCATATCACTGATGCTTTATGAGGGAACCAATTCAAATAATGTTCAAATCTATTTTGAAACTTATGCATGATGATTTAACTTCTCTATTATTTGACTGGATAGGATAAGATTTGATTCTAGTTGTGTGATCCAATTTAATCAAGTAAATTAACATTAAGATGGCTATAAATGGACCCTTGGCGCTCTAGTATTTTATTTCTGATAATTTCTTCCATAATTACTCTTTAAAACTAGCTTTTGGTAGTTAGTTTAGATTCTAGTTCTAGTTCTAATGTAGTTCAGAAACTGCATAGTAACAAGTCCCTGTGGGTATGACCTCGGTCTCACCGAATTATTACTACATCATAGCCTTGCACTTGGGGTTGTCATAACAGTTATAGCATGTTATCATAGGTGAGCATGTTATCACTCAAGCATATTGTTATAACTAGACAGATTATCATGAACATGCCCTCAATATTAGGCATACTTCCCAAATGAGTAATCATGAATTATGAGAGTAGATAATCCTCATGTGTAAGATAATTAAATTCTATACTCACCTATAAGGCATACAATGGAAAATGAATGACAAAGCTGGCATGTGGAGTAGTCGGGATGATAGTACGTGGTATCGCAAGTCATGGAATCCATCTTAAAGGACTTCTATCCAAAGCAGTCTCATACCTGACAAGCCAATTGCCAAGTGGGCAATGTGACTTATACACCACCGCTAGTCAGTTGAGCCATACATAATGGGGCCCATTTGGATTATATAAGTTGCAATAGATGAACTTTCTTATTTTACTTGTGCATGAGGTTTATGGGCCCAACATGATGTGGAATATATACAATGTTGGCATGTGAGTCTTATGTTTGGGATTGAAATTTATCTTCTAGTTGATGTTGGGTATGTGAGGCCCAATTGTGTATAGGATCCACCTTAGATGTATGTATCATATGTATGCCTTCTTTGGTGTGGGACTGTTATCCACTACCCAACCAAACTTAAACCTAAGTGGGTCGTACCAAAAAAATGCTAAACCAATGAAAAGCCATTAACCATACTTGTTATAAAATGTGGGGCACAATCTTATATTGAAAGTGTAACCTTCAGCTAGTGGGGCCTACTTAATTATGGAATTGGATCCACATCATTGAAAATCTTGGTGGTTAGATGTTTATCCTATGTAGAATTTGCTTAGTGGTCCACCACATGAGACCTACACTTGACCTATAAGACCACGTACCTTCCATGTAGTCCAAGGTTAATGTGCATGTCACACTTGGGTGGGACCCACCTATTAGTGGTTGAGATGAAGATACGTATGTGGTAGATTTAAATGATGGTGATTATAGAAGTGTTAACTTAATGGTGGCTAGGTAGTATTGATAATAAGCATGATGTTGTTTATGTTTAACATAATATGGTTGTGGATGAACTAGTCATGGTAGCATGTATACTAAAGATGATATGATAACGGATGCATATGTTGATGGTCATGGTAGTGACTTGCATATGACTACCATGCTCTTTTTTATGTTGGTTACATAGTAGATGACGTTGATATCCAAGTGATAATAATGAATGTATTGATGGTTGTGAAGGTAACGTGGGTGAGATAATCATGCTTTACTTGCTACCTGGATGATGATAAATAAATAGTATTTATGATGCATATGAATCCTTATATGTTGTGTACTCCATGCACATATATATTCTGTCAGGCTCGTATCCTAGTCTATACTATTTCGTATGCTTCCGCAGTCCTTTCAGTTAAATTTCGGTGACCCGCGATCTATTATCAACATTTGCACGTGATCTCGAGTTATGTCCCGTATATCAGAGTCGGCTCGACTCGAAACTTATACCCTTGCGACCGTGCCGTCTTCGCGGTTTCGACACCGCATATTATGCGCAGAGGCGATACCCAGGCCAGGAGATGTGAGCTTGTGTTCAGTTCGAGAAAAATACCACGCGTTGCAAATCCCAAGAGAACATCACATCAATCCCATCAATCAAGTACACATCACTCACACCCATCCCTCTCTTACACCACCTTACCCAAAGTCCTCTCTCTCTCTCCACCCATCCCTCTCTCACCCAAAATTCAACCCAACCCATCCCTCTTCTTACACACCCATCCCTCTCTCCTTACATTACCCGTCTCTCTCTCATTACTCTCTCATTCCAAGCAACCCAAGGAGAGATTCAAGGTCCAAGCTTCCCATGAGAGAGCTAGGTGTGGCCTACCTTCCTACCACCCAATCCAACCCTTAGATTATCATCTCCACCATTGAAGGAGCTTCTTAGGAGCCTTAGAGCACTAGGGGAAAAGAAGAAGGAAAGGTGAGTGATCTTTGGATTTCTACCGTTGATTTTTATGATTTAGGGCCCACATGAGTTGGGACCCATTTTGATGTATGTATTGTAATTGTATGGCCCACCTAGGGAGGGCTCATAGTGGCGGAGCCCCTCATCTCCATCGTCATTTCTTTCTTTCCTTCTTTCTTTCTCCTTTTCGTTTATGATGGCCCACCTTGATGTATGATCCATGCCGTCCACCTAGTGGGTTGTTTGATAGGAAAAAAATACAAATATCACCTTGATCTAATGCTGGTGGGCCACATACTTGGACCCCACCTTGATGTGTGTACTCTGCATACACACCGTCCATTTTGGAGAGATCATTTTGGACACGGGCCTTAAAGCTAGACAAATCCAGCCGAGCAGTGTTGTCCAGTGGCAGCAAGCCCATCAGAGATGTATGTGTTTTACCACCCCGGGCCCACTGTTTGGGTGGAAGTGTGGGGTCGGTTCACCTTATGGATGACCCACGTCCATGTGGGACCCACCAGCAATATAGCTGATGTATATGATGGAATCCCCACCGTCCAGATGGCTGGACGGTGTTGCACTCTGTGATGTATTTATATACCATACCGTCCATCATGATGTTTGGCATCTGTGGGGCCCACCCCACATGTGCTGCACGTGTGGGGGTGCGGCCCACCTTGCATGCATTGCATATCCAAACCATCCATACGTGGGTCCCACATGGCATCCTCATCCAGACCGTCCATCAATTGGACGTCCAGGGTAGGACGTTTGAATATAAATATGTATATATATGTATATATTATATATATAATATAATATGGTGGGCCCCACGTGGGACCCACCTGCTTTGATTTTTAAGATCGTTGTTGCATTGTACAGCAGCTGTATAGCTGCTGTATTGACGTCAGCATAGTGCCGTGGGACCCAGCTGATGTATGTGGCGTACATCCACACCGTCCGTCCATTTGGATGAGGCCCTATGGGGCACGTGTGTTTCATCAACACCGTTCCTCCATTTGATGTCCAGACCGTCCATCTAGACGATGGGCCAATCATCCCGCCAGCAGCATAGCTGCTATGTTATATCAGCAAGTTTTTTGCGCTGTTCACGAGGTTTGTGATATTCACACCGTCCATCACTGGGACGGGGAACCACAATGATGTATGTAGGGCCCTCGTGAAGTATGTGTTCAATCCATACCGTCCAGCAGCAGCTAAATACTGCTGGATAGCGATGATTAAATGCCACCCATCTGCCGAGCCTTCCTTGATGTATGTGACACATCCAAACTTTCCATCCATCTCGTGAGCTCATCTTAAGGCTTGATACTAAAAATGAGACAGATCTAATTATCAGGTGGACCACAACGCAAAAATCGGTGAGGGGGATTGAACGTCCACCATTGAAACCCTTTTTGAGGTCATAGAAGTTTTGGATCAGTATGGAAATTGTTTTTTCGCCTAAGTCAGGTTTTTGTGACCTTATGATCAGATTGGATGGAAAACAAATGCTAAGATGGGCCCTCCAAATTTTAACAGTGGGAATTATTATCACCACTGTTATGTGTGGTATGGTCCAGATGATCCTTTGGATATGATTCATTTTGTGATAATGCTCTAAAATGATCTCTAGCAATAGATGAATGGTGTGTTGGTTTGGGCCCATTTGATTCGCCCCATTTGATTGGCCCATTTGATTCGACCCATTTGATCCGGTCCATTTGACTTGACCCATTTGATTTGGCCCACTTGAATCAGGATTTTTGGTGTGGTCCAAGCCCCTTGAGGCCCATTGGTGCAGCCCATCCATGGGCCCACCTGCCTTGTATTTAAGGCCCATATGATGGGGCTCACCTACTTAAATCTGAGGCCTATGGGCAAGGCCCATTGTGATATGTATTAGGCTCATGATGCATGGCCCATTTGATGCATATGAGACCCACGTGTAGGGCCCACATGTTATGTATTTTTGGCCCATGTGTGGGCTCACCTATTTGTATTTTTGGCCCATGTGATGTGGCCCTTAGTGATGTGTATTAGGCCTGTGTGAACGGCCCATAGTGATGTATTTTAAGCCCATGTGTTGTGGACCGATGTGTTGTATATGAAGCTCATTGGTGCGGCCAATTGATACGACCCACTTGATGTATATGAGGCCCGTTGGTGCGCCCCATTAATACGGCCCACTTGATGTATATTGAGGCCCATGGGATTAGGGCCTGTTGTGATGTATATCGAGGCTCATGGGTTGTAGCCCATTATGATGTATTTGGGGCCCATGGGTCGTGGCCTATGGTGATGTATATTAAGCCCGTATGAGTGGCCCATTGTGATATATTACCGGCCCATATGATGAGGCCCATTGTGATGTATTCCCGGCCCATATGTCGTGGCCCATTGTGATATATTTCTGACTCATATAATGAGGCCCATTGTGATGTATTTCCATCCCATTTGGTAAGGCCCATTATGACGTATGTGTGGCCCTCGAGTGAGGCCCAATGCGATGAATGTGCGGACCGATATAATGTGTAATTTCACTATAATGTATGTAATGATGTTTATGCGGGCCACTACTTGGGGGTAATGTTAGTTAAATGTCCACATTGATGGGCAATGATGGTTAAATGTCCACATTGTGACCTTCCCTTAGGTTGATTGTCGAAGCCGATTCTGATTGTCGAGGCCGATTCCGATTGTCGAGGCCGATTCCGATTATCGAGGCCGATTCCGATTGTCGAGGCCGATTATGAGTATGTGATAGCATAGCATCATGATACATGCTCATACGTATCATCTGAATGTTTGTTATGAGATGTGGTTGACCATTGTATATGTCATTTAGGCATGTTATTATGAGACTCCCTGATAGGCGGAGATTGTCTCACATGAGCACACGGTATGCGCAGGATTGATGCATGACTAGATTGTATGACTCATGCATTGTGTGTTGTGATTACTGTACGCTCTAGCGACATCAGGGCCGTAGCCTCCACAAGTATATCGTGGATGGCCAGATGGGACACCGGAAATCTATTACTAGCATCGGGCCGCTATAGATGGCCCTAGGTGAAAATTCCTAAACCCTCTTGGTACCAGAAGACGCCCCAACGTCTAGACCGAGTGGATATATATGAGCATATAAGGGTCGTATGCCAGTAGGCCACATCTCTCATTGTGTCGAGGTTGGTTGGGAGGGGTTGTGACCTTACCCGCCTAAGTGAGGAGGCAATATCTAGGTTGAGTTTGACCGGCTTGAGGAATGGGTCCGCTATCGATGAGCCGAGCCCGATATTGGCAGGCGGATAGTGAGGTCTCTTTCACTTACCCAGTTGTGCACTCGAATAGGGGCGGCAAGCTGGCATAGAATGTAATAGACTCCGGTGATAATTCCAGAGATGTACAGTACTGATACGTGGACTTATTGAGCAGGAATTGCATACTCATTCATTTATTCATTTACTATCCACTCGGGCTGGTGGTGCTTAACTAATTGTTGTGTACCTTCGCATGGCCAAGATTTCGGTTGTACGCGCGACTAACCTGAGATCAGGAGTTAACTACATTGAGTCTGGCTATCCAAACTTAGGTACTTGACTGGTTTGGATAGAAGTCTCTTATGATGGATCCCATAGCCTGCGATATTACGTACTATCATCCCGACTTCACTCCAGCTTGGTCATTTCATTCGCACCGCATATTGCATTGCATCCGCAGCATTTAACATTTTGGGTTGCCATGTTTCTGCATTGATATGGCCGTTAGCATTCATGCCTTGCATCGCATAGCCTTGGTACGACTGATGACACTCATGGACTTGTAAGTATTTTCGCTTACTCTGATATTGTATAATTATGGCATTGTATTGCATACTTGGCACTTGCCTTGTGCACACACTTTCACTACCCTCTAAGTTTTCTATAAGCTTATGCACGATAAATGCATGTAGGTGGCGTTAGGTCGTACCAATGTTGAGCTTAGAGCGTACAACGGACTCCTGGAGCTTTGATTTTGATATATGTATTTTCCTTTCAGCATTGTATTCAAATGATTATATTAGTGGATATGTGATGATGATGTTGCCTTTGTGATTTGGGTAAACTTGTGGTTATGCTTCTTATGAGGCAAATGTACGTTGGAAAATCCTCCTTGTAAGATCCCAGGATTGGAATCTGGCATATGGACGCTGGGAGCCGAGAATGGGGTACTACGGAGGCTGTTGGCACCAGATTTGGCAATCGGGAATTTTGTGAGCCCGATTTTCGAGTTTAGGGCATGACATATTAAAAACATACATGCTTCCATGATACAGGTTATGATGATGAATTTGATGTTGAATGATCACTATAACAACGATGACACATGCGAACACTTGTGGACCACTATAACCTATGCTCCTTATGTATGTGTAGAGGTTTACACGAGTCAATCCGAGCCGAGCTTTGCCCAACTCGTGCTCGACTCAGACTGCTTGAGTCCCAACTCATGCTCAGATCGGCTCGGCCTTCGAGCTCAGAATAGCAGCTCATGCTCGATTCAGCCGAGTTTGAGCAAAGTTTGAGCCGAGTTCGAGCCGAATCAATTCTCCCATTTATTCAACACAAGACCATCTTCGTCAATCCGATCGGGTCCGTTGCAATCCATCTCCCTTGGCATACCAAAGTTCGAGCGAGACTTGACATTCCATTCGAAGACGTTGGTAGAAGTTAGAAATGAAGATCTTCTCTCTCCTATCATTGTCGTCCGATGAATCACTTCTAGTCCTTTGAAATCTGATTGGCGACGAACCCATCTCACGATCTTCATCACCAGTATCGACTGTGCAATCAGTTAAGCTCAGCAAGTGATTTAAGCTTAGTTGTCGCTTTCTTGACGGTGAGCTTTTTCGAGTTCAATTTGGAGCAAGCGATAAAAGGAAAGGTGACCTCGATTATGGTGGGTTATATTACTTCGCCCGATGTATGACACGTGTCTTGGAGGAGATGACATAAGCTGTTCATCTGACTTAATTTACCAAGAAGTGAGGTGTCGTGGCAGTGAATAAGAAACATTACAATTGTCTTCTTTTAGAATGACAAACGTATCCCTGTAATTGAATAGCTTTACATTTCAGGCAACATACTATTCGGTACCACATGAAATTCTAGGCCAAAGGCATTATGGTCCTCCGTACAGGTTACCGACCGAAGATATAAGCATCACGTACAAAGCACGCACTACACAGAATCAATGGTTTACTTTCAATGGTACAAGTGCACTGATCATATGGCTAAGATCTCTAGATGGACTAACAGAGAGGGAGGAAGAGAGGGAGGAACAAAGGGTTAGGGTGTAGGTTTTATTTTTAAGGGTATATATACCCTGTACCAAGTCAAGCCGAGTCAAATCAAGTCAAGCCGAGTTTGAGTAGTACTCAAGTCGAGTCGAGCTGGGGCAAGATCAAACTTGGCTCGAACTCGTTTCGAGCTCCAAAAATCAGCTCGACTTGGTTCGAACTCAGCTTCGATCCGAGTCGAGTCAAGCTTTTTCGAGTCGAGTCAAGCGAGCTACCGAGCTGACTCTGCTTGTGTATAGCTCTATATATGTGCATGCTATGTGATCCTTGGTGGCCCATTTGTTAATTAATTGTAAGAGGTGTGGGGCCTTAGTGTGTTATTGAGGGCACTTAAATATATGGGCCTTCACGTCACATTTGTTATTCTTAAGTTGGGCCTAGTGCCTTGAGTTTGTGAAATCCCACTTGTGTATGGAATTTGGGATGCAATCTAGTTATAAATAACTGTTGGATAAGAGGCCAAGTGAGCACACTTCAATGGTCAAGGGAAGGGTGTTTAATTATTATTAGTTTGTAGGTTTACTTGGTCAATTAGCACTATTGTTCAGTAAAGTCCGTGAGGGCATGAGATGCATGGCAAATGTGTGATGGCATGTGATATGATATATGGTAAAGCCATATGATGTGTTGTAATGTGTGGTGAAGAATAATGATGTGTAATGTGTAGCCTATACAAAATGCTAGGTTTCATAAGACTAGATTATTGATTGGTGATTAAATCTTTGATGGGCCCAAGTTAGGGCCCATTTTCTTATGGGTATTAGGGACATAATCCGGCCTGTTTTAAGACAAGATTAAGAGTCCAAATGGACATCCCCATGGACAATGGTCTATGACTTGAGGGTTTACTATTTAACATCAATATGTCATAACTTGGCAATTTGATCTATTTTGCCTTTAATAGTTTGATATACGTAGTTGGTTCATGAGTATCCATTTTATACATGCATAGCAAATCATGAAATTGGAGCCCTCATGTTGGTCCATATACTTGGATGAGATCCACAGATGTACTATGCTTGGGCCCTCGTGTTGGTCCGTATGGTAGTATTTGGGCCCTCGTGTTGATCCTTGTGCCCAGATGAAAGTCCAGAGAAGTTGGGGTATGTGTATGCCTTTGTAATTCTACATTCGATTATGTGGGTTTTCATGGTAACATATTACATAAGTGGATATTTCTATGATGGCCACGTGATGGCTAGTCGGGTGAGATAGTTTGTGTTGAGGCCTTGTGATGGCTAAATGTTAATATTATTGAGAAGGTTTGAGAAGGGTCCACTTTGGCCGCCATAGGCTTAAGCTGTCCACTAAATGTGGCAGATTCAAATCTCAAGTGGACCACTCTACATGAAACAGTGTGGTTAATGAGGCCCACCGTTGAAATCTTTCTATGGGCTACCATGATGTTTACTTACCCCCAACCATCTTGGGCTCACCAGCTATAGGACCCATTGATGATTATTTATGACCCAACTTGACCATGGGACCCTTTTTATGTATAGGCTGTATATTCACAATGTCCAGCCACTTTGATGCATGTATTGTAGCCGCCCCATCCCACCAAGGGACCCACCATTCGCGGCCCATGCCATGATTGTGTTGAGCCATATTAGGCCAGTCCTTGTTGGATTGTGAGCAACCTCATTTGGACTTTGCTTGAGACATTTATAGGCCCACTTTGATGCCTTTCTTGGGCCTACTTTATCACCATATTGGATACTCTGACTTGAAAGCCCACTCAAGTAAAAGCCTTGTGGGGGCCCTTAAAGTTGATTTTTAGTGAGCCTCACCTTTTGTTGAATGGTGTGTGTTCCTTATAATTTGGCCATGTTTAAAATAACGTACTTAGCTTCATGTGATGACTTATTAGTTAAAGTTGATGTGGCATTATCCTTACACTTGATGTGGCATTACGTGTATGCATGATATGGTGTTATGCTTACGGTGTTATGGTGTTATGCTTAAGTTGATATGGTATTTCCTTTATGCTTGATATAGCATTACTTTTATGTTCAATGTTGCATTACTCTCATGCTTAATGTGGTACTACATATCACATGCATAGTTAATTGTATGTTGTACATCATTCATACCTCATCGGCATCATATGTGCATGATGTGTGGATGATGACTTGATCATGATATAATACACCCGGTGGTAGACCACAGTTGGTACACATAACATTGTATCGGTTGCCTAATGCAAAGCAAATTTGCATTGTTGACCTTAGGGCTTTAGGGTATTTCAGGGGACCTATATGAGATGGGGCCGCCCTGCATATATGCACAGTTTGCATGATATGATTGTATAACTCGGATGATGGGTTTATGCATTTCTGCATATTACATGAAGCACTTGCTTGCACACCCTAGTGACATCAAGGTTTTGGCCACCACAGATTTATCATGGCTGATGGATATGGTTATGGGAACTGAAATTTGGTTGTGGTTATAGGGCGCATAGGATGTTCGTGGGTGAAAGTCCCTAAACCTTGTGGGCCACAAGATGCTCCAATGTCTGGATTGAGCAGATAATACGACTGCTCGAGTGCTGCACACTAGCAGGCGACATCTCCCACTGTATCGGGGTCAGTTGGATGGGGTTTGGCCTCACTTGCCCAAAGACTAAGGTGCAAGCGAAGTCAAGTCTGACTTGCTTGAAAATGGGTCTGTTGCTAGAATGTCGGGTGGGATTTGGCATGACTTTGGGCCTTCCACTGCCATGGTAGGTAGTGAGGTCTTTGCCCTCTCATTGCCTCATAGTACGAGCCTTGACTATGTACTAGACCCTGGTAATTCCATATGAAAACTGTATTGAGATGTGGATCAGACATCAGGATTGGCATGTTTGCATCGCATAGCTACATATGACATTCAGCCCAATTGGCATTCACATAGCATACATGTATAGTCTTGGCATGGCTGGTTACACACGTGGACATTAATATGATTGGCCATTCATCTTTACTACTTACGCTGATACTAATGATTGTTATATATATGTCATATGTATTTACATTGAGCATGCATACATGCACTCTACCCGGCTTCGTGTGGAAGCTCATGGGTGTTTGTTTATGTTTTGAAGATGTGTTAGAGCGCAACAATGTGATGTTGGATCATGCTATTTTTCTTTTATGTTTTTGCGATGCTATGTATTTCCCTTTTAGCAACATTGTATCTAATAGTTGTTTAGTGGAGATATGATGTTGCTTGTGGAATTCTTATTGATATGGTCAGTTACAAAAAAGAAAAACTTTTTCCTAAAATCCTCATTGTGTAACATCGCCTTCATGACTTAGTGTATGAGCATTAAGTGTTAGACTTGGGGTTCTATAGAGGTTGTTGGCACTAAATTCGAGACGTGGTGTATGGGAGCCAAGAATCAAATTTGGGGCATGACATTAGATTAAGCTGATATTTGTGTCACAATGGGGCCCACAACAAGCCCAACGATGAGCTCCTTGAAGGCTTCAACAATGAGCACCATTATCCCACTATTTTTTGTGGTGTGGTTCACTTGAAATTAAGCTAGAAAAGAAATAGGTGGAGATGTGGATATAGCTCTAGTAGGCATGAATGTGGCCACCTTAACGAGCCTTAAGGAGAAGGAAAGGGTAAGGGGTGAGAGATGACTTACATTGTGCAATGTGATTCATGGTGCAGTGTGTGAGGTTGGGTCTGGCTCCTCTTTCTCCCCCTCTCTTTCTTTCTACATTTCCTTTCTCTCCCTTCTTTCATTTCTCTCTTTCTTTCCTTCTCTTTTCTTCTTCTCTTTTCTTTTCTCTCTCTCTTTTATTTATCTCATTCTTTCTCTCTTTTCTTTCCTTTCTTTCCTTTTTCTCATCTCTATTTTCTTTTTCTTTCGCTACAAGCTCTAGATGTGTAGAGAACTAACTAGAGTTTAGAAGTGCTAGTGTACTAACCCTACATTGGTTAGGTTAATTAGTGAGTGGAGTGTGATGTAGCTAGGGTTTAGTGGAATACATGCATTGGTGGAAAGAGAGGTGAGTGGTGAGGTTGAAGACATGCATCGTGTACATGAAAGGTGTAAAGAGGAGAAAGTGTTAGTGGCCCACTTAGTGGAGGGTGATGTGAGGGTAGTGGAGGGTGATGTATGAGAGATAATTAGTGGGAAGTGTTGGATTATGCCATGGACCCTTAGCTACATAGGTTTGACTAGGTCAAGGCCCACCACCAAAAGGTGGGGGTGATGTGGAAAATGGGGTGAAAGGTATTCTCCTTTGGTCTTTGGTCAAACTCCCCTTATTCGCCTTTTGTGTGCTCATGTATGGAGTAAATGCGCACTCACTCAAGAGGGTTGCATGCACACGAACTTGTGTGGGTGCATAAATGTAATCACACGCATACAGGTAATTACATGCATACAGGTCGTCGGGACGTATGCACAAAGACTTAGTCGAGCTCAAGTGAAAATTCCGATATATTACAAGGAGAGGAAAAAGGAGAGAGAGGCTAAAGGATCGAAGTCCACAACACATGATTTAAGTATCATGTAAATTACCCAAGTTTGTGGTGCCCCCCATGTTATAAATTTGAAATCCACTATCCATTAGGTTATATACTTAAGGTAAAAAATCATGTACAATTACAACTTAGATGGGACACACCACGCGGAATAGTGGCAATGGGATGTCGAACATAGGTTTGTTGGTGGGTCACCATATGGTGCATCTTTCATAAAACCTATTAATTGGGTATAACTCGATTTAAGGCATGAGCCAAAAAAATGAGGGTACGGAGGTCAGTGGATCCCTAAATGTGAGGCCCACCTCAACGTATGTGCCTTACATCCAATCTGTCCATCTGCTTTGACAACTCAATTTAGGGCATGATCTAAAAAATAAAGCAGATACAAATCTTAGGTGGACCACACCAATAGACAACTCACCTTAAACAAGATCAAAACTGCTCTTCAACTTTGATTTAGCTTTGATTAAAAGTATTTAAAAAGGCTCAAGACTCATCTTATGGCTACGTAAGTTGGATAGGGTATGACTTGGGCAAGTTTCAGAAGCAACCAATGGGCCATATCAACATATCGAAGGCATGCCAACCCATTTCCATCCAAAGTCCTCAAGGTCTCCAAGACACTTAAATGCACATTATTATGATTGAAAGTGCCCCTGTTTGTCAAGTTACGTGAATGTTGAGTCTGTCCATTAAGTGAGTCTCAAGACAAAGATTTCAAGATGAAGACCTCAACCAGAGAGAAGCTAGAGTGCTCCAAACAGGTAATAAAGTCTCAATTCCCTAAGCCAAACCCTAAGGTATATGACCCCTATCTAACATAAAACTTACCTCTAAAAATATTAGAAAACATCTTGGTAAGCTTAAGTAAGAAAAACACTTAGCTTTTTAGAGGAATGAAAAATGCATTGAACTGGCAGATCGATTATATCAATTTGCAATCGAAGGCATCTTCGATATTATCGAAGATAATTTGATACTATCGATATATGGTCCCATTCTGTCCAGCAACAAAATGAATTATCGAAATCTCGATAATATCGAAAACAGTTCGATGATATCAAGATTCAAACTTCTATTGATATCGAACCCTATTCAATAAATCGACTCAGGGACTTCCTCTAAATAGAAAACATTCTAAAAAGTGTTCATCGATAACATCGAGTAACCTTCGATTATATCAAGAGTAAGTTCTCGATAATATTGAAGCATACTCGATAATATCGATTAATTAGAACATTTTGTCCAACAAGCTATCTATACATATCATCTATCGAATGATATCGAAGATCATTCGATATTATCGAAATTCAAATCTCGATAATATCGAAGGAGGCTCAATAATATCAATATCTGGGATAAAATCTTTCAGCAGCCAAGGCACATTTCTAAAGAGAAACCAAACGGGATTGATCCATCTCTCGACGATATCGAAGTACACATCGATAAAATCTAGAGACGATCAATAAAATCGAGCAGAAACTGTTATACACAAACTTGAATACTTATGTGTAGGAAGTCGATACAATTGAGTATGTCTCGATAACATTGAAGTTCAAATCTCGATATTATCGAAGACTGCTCGATTGTATCGACAACATCAGTTTTTTTGCCCGTTTTATTACCATTGGGTTTCTTCCTCTATAAATACCTAGTGCTGCTTCTTATTAAAATGAGCTAGAATCCAAGAGAGTTTGAGCCTATTATTTCAAGATCTATCTACCCTCTTACTCACTCTCTCTTTTCCATTAGAGTTCATTATTTCATCATTTGCTTGAGCATCAACTCATATCATATATGCTTGGATTGAATTATGAACTCTAGCATTCATGAAGTCTCCAACTAATCATAACATCTTTGGAACTTCCGAATGCCTAGCTCATAGGAACCTTCTCTATTGATTTAAATCTTATCATTTAATAGAGAAGATCAAAAACCCTAAACCTCATAATCAATAGGTTACAGTTCAAGGGATCTAAAGATTCTTCGTCATCATCGAAGATCTTCACATTGCGCGAGAATGGGACTCACTAACTTACTTTGTAAGTATTTAAAGTCTAAAGTGTCTGAAGCCCTTTCCCTGTGTAGGATTGGGATTCAAAGTTTGAGTCTCAAACTCGCCAAGTCCTAGTTATAGGCCTCCGACGGGAGAATACATTGTGTTCTTGTGTAGGACGAGTAGCCTTACGTAGGTTGTGCCTTGTGTAGGGTTGGGTTGCCTTGTGTAGGCTCCCAGTGTTGTGTCCTTAGGTAGGATGTGTTGCCTTGTGTAAGCATCTAGGAACCTTGTGTAGGTGCCTTAGATTAACCTTGTCTGAGTTGTGAAGGTTCATGGTTAACCTAATTTAAAACCATTGGATAGTGAAATCTGGTACACTCTATGAGAGAGTGTGTTCGTCCGAAGTGGAGTAGGCAAGTAGCCGAACCACTATACATGATTGTGTTTGGGATTGTTTTGAGTACATTTATCTAATTATACTTATGTTCATCATATGTTCACATTGATGCATGATTTAGTTAATGTATAAGTGTTGATAGAAGTCACATCCCACACACAATACACACCATCCTTATAGGCTTTGATTTTACTTATAAATCTTGTATAAGTATATGTGAATTGGACCCTCTATTGGCTTGGAAGCCATAGAGTTACTTTGCCTTACTTTCTTATTTTAAAAGTTAGGCATAGGGTGTTATTAAAAGATAACAAATTTAAAAAAAGTCTTATTCACCCCCATCTAGGACACTTAGTCATACTTCATACTTCAATACTAACAGTTTTACGGCAATTTCAATGTTAAGGCCACCCCTGACTATTCCAAAAAAAGCCTAAGGGGATAGCTTGGGAATGGCTCGATGTCACTCAAAAATGATTAACATAGCAAATTAACAAGCACGTAGTCCATTTGGCTTAATCTCAGTTGTTAGCCTAAAGGTATCTGTAAGTTGCAAGTTAGTTAAGACGCATTTCCCCAACTTCAATGGTACAAAAAAAATTACAAAAACCTAACCTAAAGGATCCTCAGCACCTCCCAGAGATAACCATTGGATTCGATCAGCTAGTACCAAAACATGTGGGCAGCAGGATCAAGATGAGTTATATAACTTTGAAAGGCCCCATGAACACCAAACACATCGATTTGTGATCTAGAATATAGCACTCCAAAATAAGACCCTTAAAGCGCCAATAGCATAAAGGGTCTGGTAAAGGTAACCTAGATAACCCTTATCCTGTTGATTACTTATACCTTTAAAAAAATTGTGTTATAAAAAGCAGATGATGGGCTATTATTTAGCCTATTTGAGTAACACAATTGTGATCCTTTCCGGGGGGCGCAACACTAATCTTGACCCCCACCCATCTCTAAGATGGGTGACCTCTGGAAGGCCTACTACAACTCTGAGCTCAAGCAGTCCAACCTTTAGGTACCAATTTTAGATGGGTGGGGCATTAACGACCCTTCGTGGTGGAAGTCCTTAGTAGTGATAGGCGCCTTACAAGGGCATGTTATTTTTTAGAGTTCGTTTTGACCTTTATCGGATAATTTTTATAGTTATTTATATGAAGAAGTCCCCTGTAGGCATAGTAAGAGCCATTGTTTAGGTTTTAAAACATCTCACGCATGTATGTGATACGCAGATATGGAATCCAGGCTATTATAACTTCTTCGTTAGCCTAGAGTGAGAGAATGACTCCAGAATGTTGGCACGATCATCACTTCATGGTGATGAACACAAGATTATCACGCCTTTGGCAGGTCCAACTAGAGAGCTAATATTATAATTTAGAGACGCCAGGAGACACGTGTCATTCACAACCCAAGCAATTCATGATTGTTTTGAGTCATTGGGACCTCCGTTGTTGTCCATAATGCACCTAGGGAGGCCTAGAGTTTGGATCAAGCCTTAAAAATTATTATGAAAGAGGCGAGATTGGCTATTGCACAGGACAGAAGGTCTATCGCAGTAGGATAACATTGTCGTATGAGCCTGCACGCGGGGGGTGGGGGTGGGGGGGTTACATTGCCGCGTGTTCCTGCGTAGGGGTCACATTGCCACACGGGTCTCTCTTTCCTTATTTCTTCCTCTATTAGACAATTATGATGATACACCCGAGAGTGGGGGTCCCTCACCTGCTGATAACTGGACTACGGGATTTTGACTATAAAATTGGGATTCTGGAGACAGAGTTGGGTTTCCGATAATGGAATTAGGATTCTGGCGATGGAGTTAGGATGTCAGTGATGTCCTTCTGTTACCCTACAGCTCAAGACCAAAAGTCCAAAATTCAAAAGTCCCTTATGAAATAATGGAGCGGGCTATTTATAGCCAAAGAAGCTAGGAAGTCGATGAATGGTAGTATGCCACGTTACATGCTTTACGTGGCTTCCTAGACTTTTACGCATCAGTCGAGGCCTCCGCGCCAGACTTGAAGGCGGTCTCGTAAAGAGTTCGATTGTCACGCTGAAGGCCCCTATTCTCCTTTTCTTCTTGAATTTGATGCGTTTGATTCACTTTCTTTTCTTCCTCGAAGTAGTGTTTTTGGACATCAACCTTCAAACTTTTCAGGCCCTAAAAATAAGAATGCATATTTACAAGTCCATTATAACCCCTCTTCAACTTTGAAAAGATAAGCACCTTGTTACTCTATTTAACTAAAAGCTTAAACAATCCAAACACTAAAAGCTTCCAAACTCAAAGAGTAAGGTTAGTGTTATGTGGAAAACCGAACTAGTCTGTCATGTGGAAGGTGCGACCGACCATAGGAAGAGCACCAGAGTGAGTTCTCTAAAACGATAAGGCAAAAAGCTTGGAGAGCTCGGAATACACTGTCAATGATCCTCCCGACAAAGAGATAAACCTCAAGCTTAGCTCCTTGAAGACGGGGTTCAGGTACAAAGAGCTCTTCCTCGAGCTAAGTTGGTCAACCATCGTCAGGGTAGAATGAGGATCTTGAAAAATATCCCCCCCCCCCCCCCCCGGAATCAAGGGATCAAATCTGGCATAGTTGAAGATCACATCGACTGAGACGAGCTCGGTGATAGATTCAAAGGAAGATCCATATCCAAGATAAGATCTCAGCATATCACTATGCAGTGTAGCCCTATGAAATTCCATAAGATATGGGATCCCAACATGATTCTATAAACCCTATAAATACTCTCGATGCAGATGAAAGGAGGTAAGGAACAAAAATTCTAGATCAAGTATTTTTTTTCACATTAAGCTTGTCAGCTTGATTTAGGCATCGGAGGGTCCCTAGCTGTGACTGGAACCCCCACTGTCCTCTACACATTGTCTGTGCTAGTACATTTGGGGAGCCTACCTATGTGGCTAACTACACTTGTCTATCCATATTTTTGCACAGATCGTTGATCAGGGTCGAATATTACATATTAGACCCCGATTATTGCCCTATTTTATATTCATGATAAGGCCTAATATCGGATTTTAATTATATTTTTGTTACAAGAGGAAATTAGGAGCGTGTATTGAAAATTAATGTTAAAAGCGTGGAATTGACATTTCGAAGTCACCAGAGCACGGGATGGACTCCAGAGAACCAATGGTGACGATTTTACACGCTTGGGATCGGAGGAAAGCAAGCCAAAGGGGCCCGAAAAGGGTCCAGAATGCAAGATCACATGTTTCCCGCCATCCGATCAACTCGAAACTTCATACATGTGATGGGGGCCGTAAATTAACCGTACATATTAAATTTCAGCTATTGAGGATCTCGGGAAGTGGTCCAACGGACAGATCAGCCCATTAATCTTCACTTTGGGGCCCACCTGATATTTGGAACTGCCTCAACTTTTGTATTGACGGGTAAATTAATGAGGTTAAGAGGATGGACGGTGCAGATTTCTCGTAAACATCGCAGTGGGCCCTGTGTACGGGGAGTGTGTACCCTGCATGCGTGGACCGGCTGTGCACCGCACCAGCGGATCGCTGACCCGCGCCCGTCTTCAAAAACGGCGTCCGCCGTTCCAGCGTCCGCGGCATCGACCTGCGGTCGTCTGTTGTGGGGCCCACCTATTGTCCAAATGGACAATCCAAACCGTCCATCAGCTTCCTGAGGCAGCAATCACCTTCGCCTAGGTGGCGAAATTGCGAAAGAGAGCGATGATCAGATCTTAACCGTTCAAACGCATATTGGACGGCGAGACAGAAAGCCGTGTGGGCTGCACCGAATCCACTCCAAAACCAGTCAATTTCTACTAATTTTTCGAGCTGAATCTAATGTACGGAGTAGATTTCTCAAAGAACCTGCGAAGTGGGACCCACCATCACCACAGCCATCGGTTCGTCCGTGTAACGCACGGCCGCTGGCCGTTTTTGCGAATTGTTGTGGGCCCCACTCGTCAACCTTCCGGAAGATCTGATCCATCCATCTTGTAGAGGGCTACGAATACTACAAAACCATGCTGATAGTTCACTCCCATGCGTACACACGTGCGTGATACAGAGGCCACAAAAGGGCTACCCGGCAACGTTCAAATCTGATCTTTTCAAGATTTCTTCTGTGGGCCGTGCCAATGGACGTTCAAAACCACTCATTCTTTACTGAAATTTCATCCTGAATTCAATGGACGGGGTGGATTTTTCAGAAAATACTTCTGTGGGGCCCACCGATCACGGTTACGAAAATTTGTACTCCGAGTCCTTCTACGACTCTGCCACCGACCCCAGCCATCCAGCAGCTATAAAAGGGAAGTTTTGGACGTGGGGAAGGCATTCAGATCCAGGGAATTCGAGATCTAGAGCCAGGGAGAGAAGAAAGAGAAGAAAGAAGAGAGGGAGATCGTTTGGTTTGGTGTTCCGTTTTTTTTATGAATTTTATTTATCCATCTCTTTTTATGGATTTTATGGGTAACTAATCTCTCAGCTAGGGCTGAGATGAAGCCCCTAATTTGATTAGCTCTTGTGTTGGTTGATTTACTTTGAATATTAATTAATTTATTTTTTTCTCTAAGTGGGCTTTATGGGTTTAAATTCCATACTTCTCCATCTATGAACTTGATCAAAGTATATAGATGGATGTTGTTTGGATGCTTATTACAGGTGCTTGGGTCTGATCAAGAACAGGTTTCCTATAGAGGAAGAAACAGGGTGCTTTAATGAATGTACATCCCATGTACCCGACCAAGGACATGGGATATGTTGTTCATGGCATTGCTTAAAGGAATTAGACAGTCTGTATGCCCGATTTAGGACACAGATTGTGCTTTCTCTAATAAGTGGTATCAATCTAGATCAAGGTGAATCAACAGACAAAACAAGGGTTAGGATAATTAGGGGTGGATTCAAAAGTCCTAGTGCTCTTTCTCTGATTGAATTTTCTTCCCTGTTCTTAATTATTTTTTTCTTAGAATTGTGCTTAGTAATTAGTTCCATTATTTGTTGGATTAGTTAAGGAGAATCATAGATATGAATTGTGACATCCAGTCCTCGTGGGAACGATCTCGTAATACGTACCATATCTACATCTGATTCGTATACTTGCGAGTTTAAAAATCATTTAAATCATGTTGGTTTAAATAAAACAACAAGTTTTTGGCGCCGTTGCCGGGGACTGTTTCGTTCCAAATTGAATTTAGGATTCTCTCTTATCATAATTCATAGTCTTAGGATTTTACTAACTTAGGTTAAAGTTTTTATTTTATTTTATTTTTATTTTATTTTTAGAAATTAACCGTTGCTTAGGATTTTTCTATCATTATTTTAGGAAACCTAATTTGGTTTTTTTTTTTTGTTTACAGGAATTGAGGAAGGAAGCTACTAAGTGAAGGAGGAACATCTTAAATTTTCTGACATCATTCATCTCCTTTTCCGGGTTCTTTCTTCCCATTCTTACTTACATAGTTTTAACTTGTTTTAAAATCTCATAGTTCTAGGTCTAGTTTTATTTCTCTTAGGTTGCTTCTTAGTTTAGTTTTTTTTTTTTTCTTCCATTGCAATAACATAGTTTATGCTAGGACGTAGATCTCTGAATATAGAACTAGCGTCGTTTGATCCTGAAATAGAAAGAACACTTCGTGAAAGATTGAGAAATAATTCTGTTGAAATGGCGAATGAGACTGAAGTTAAGGCTCTCAAAGATTATTCAGCTCCTGTCCAATTTAATGCGCCTTCATGCATAGTGTTACCAACCACTACGGCAGCACACTTTGAACTGAAACCTGGAGTCATACAATTGTTGCCGTCCTTTCATGGATTGGACAAGGAGGACCCATATCATCATGTGAAAGAATTCTTAGACATTTGCTCCACCTTTAAGTTCCAAAACTTCTCAGACGATTCGATCCGCCTACGCCTGTTTCCTTTTTCCTTGAAGGATAAGGCGAAAGCATGGTTGAATTCTCTAGAAGTTGGATCTATCACTACATGGGACCAACTGTCTAAGAAGTTCTTAAACAAGTTCTTCCCCGTTCACAAAACCAATGCCCTCCGTAGAGAAATTACTAACTTCACACAAAAAGAGGGCGAGCACTTTCATGAATGTTGGGAAAGATGGAAGGACTTACTTCTTAAATGTCCTCACCATGGTTTTGAGAAGTGGCAACAAGTTCAATACTTCTATGACGGTCTGACACCCCAGAACCGTCGCATGGTTGATGCCACCAGTGGAGGGTCATTCATGACCAAAAGTGAAGTCGAAGCATGGAACTTCTTTGAAACCTTGTGCGAAAATTCCCAGCAATGGGACTATTCAAATAGAGGTGACAGAAGTCCCCAACCGCAAAAGAGAGGTGGTATATATGAGATAGGAGTCGTGCCAGAGCTGTGCGCCAAGCTTGATAACCTGACGAAGAAAGTTGATGCTCTGGTATTAAATAATGGACCTCCACAAACAACTCAAGTGGAGGCATGTGCCACATGTTCTAGTCCTGCCCAGTCTTGTCCATCTGGGGCAGCATCCCCAGAACTTCTCTCTGAACAAGTTCATGCTATGAACACTTTTCAAAAACCTGGGAATGATCCTTACTCGAACACATACAACCCAGGGTGGGCTAGGCATCCAAATTTTTCTTGGGCAAAAGGACCACATCAAGGAGGACCATCTGGAAATCCTCCCATGCAACCGCACCTCCAAGTTGGCAGTCAACAAATTCCGCAATATCAACAACTGCCTACACAATCAAGGAACCCATCTCTTGAGGATACACTCCATCTTTTTATGCAGAGTTCTCTCCAATTCCAAAAAGATACCCAACAAACTTTACTGGCCAACCAGCAAAGCTTACATGCAAATGCACAATCCATTGCTAAGCTAGAAATACAAATGGGTCAACTAGCTGCCACATTGAGTGAGAGAGAGAAGGGCAAGTTCCCTAGCCAACCTGAGGCTAATCCAAAGGGACAGTATGAGATTGGCTCTAATTCTAACCAAGGGCAATATCATGAATAGGCCAAATCGATCACTACCCTTAGGTCAGGCAAGCAAATTGATAACAGAATAGAGATGTCTGGGGATGAATCAAATTCTAAAACAGAAGATCAAGATGAAGCAGAGAGTCACACCAATGCATCCAAAGTTCAAAAGCTCTCTGACTCTCCAGGAGCCACTAATGTGCCACCTTACGTGCCCAAAGCACCCTTTCCTCAACGTCTGGCACCAATAAAGAAAAGAAATAACTTTGATGAAATCTTGGATGTGTTTCAAAAAGTACAAGTCAACATCCCGTTGCTTGACGCTATTAAACAAGTCCCTGCTTATGCTAAGTTTCTGAAAGATTTATGCACTCAAAAGCGTAAGCAAAATGTTCATAAGAAAGTCTTCCTTGCAGAGCAGCTCAGATCCATGATTCAACATAACACTCCTCCTAAATTTAGGGATCCAGGAGCTCCCACCATTTCTTGCGGCATAGGAGATCATAAGATCGGGAAGGCATTACTTGATTTAGAGGCGAGCGTCAATTTATTACCATATTCGGTTTATGAGCAGTTAGGACTTGGTGAGTTGAAACCGACTAAAGTAACATTACAACTAGCCAATAGATCTGTCAAGGTGCCCCTGGGTGTTATTGAAGATGTGTTAATTCAGGTTGATAAATTTTATTTTCCAGTGGATTTCATAGTCATAGATACTCACCGTCTGAATCTTCATAGTCGATCCCAAATCATCTTGGGTCATCCATTTTTGGCCACATCTAATGCTATTATAAATTGCCTAAATGGAGTTATGAAATTGTCCTTTGGTAACATGAATATTAAACTCAATGTTTTTAATGCGGACAACAATCCGCAGATTTGGATGACATATCTGAAGTGGACATGATCGAGAGTCTAGTGCAGGACTCCTTCTGTACATCTTTTGAAGATCCTCTTGAGACCTGCTTAGCACAATCTGGCATGGACTTTGACATTGATAGTCCCATCCACGAAGTCAATGCACTGCTCGACGCTACTCCTATCTTGGAGACTGAAAAATGGAAAGCGAAAGTGGAACCTCTTCATCCTTCTAAGACGCCTCCTGACAGCATAGTTTTGAACTCTGAGAAGACAAAGGCGAGCAGGCTGCTTAATTTTCTTAGAGCATATAAGGCAGCAATTGAAAGGAAGATAGCGGAAATACGGGGAGTATGCCCTACTGTATGTATGGATCATGCTGTAGAAATGTCGCGTGAAATGCAAAGGAAGCGTGATCCTAACATGGAAGAAGTCGTGCGAGCAGAAGTCCTTAAATTATTTGACGACAGCGTCAGTTACCTCATTACAGATAGCACAGCTCATGGGAACTCTCATCACTTATCTGGGATCGGTTAATTAAGGTGGTAAGGTAATTTCTTTGGCGGACCCTGGTTATAAAGATTATTTCATTTATGGTCCGTTCTTGTCTGGCAGAAGACGTTAAACTTAGCGCTCCTGGGAGGCAACCCAGCTTTTCATTCCATTTACTTTTCTTAGTTAGTTAGTTCAATGTTTGTGGGTAACATTACTGCAAACCCTCACGAGACTACAACTCGTCCACTAGGGGTAACCTAGGGGTTTAAAGGCTTGTTGCATGCGCTAAATGCAATCGAGAGCACCTGCGAAAGTGGTATAGGTAGGATCTTCTTTTTTTTTTTGTTATTTTTTCTTCTGTTGATTTCTCTCTTGTGCTACCCTGTTTTACGATGAGATTTTTTGAGAAAGCTTCTTGATTCTCCGTCCAGGTACTATCCTCCATCACTCCTCTTTTACTTTCATTGTCCCATGTGCATTGCTTGCTTATTTCTTTTACATTGAGGACAATGTAGATTTTAGGTTGGGGGTGGGAGATTTGGTTACCTAATCAGTATTTTCTTGGTCTTGAGCAAAATTTGTGAAAATTTTAAAATTTTTTCTGAAATTTCTATTGAATTCAAAGTGATTTTGAAGGATAGTTGTGATTTTAACATTATAAGATATGTGATGTTGGTAACTTATGACTCTTGGATTCGGCCATCTGCTTGATTTCACAGTCAATTTTGAATTGTTAATCCATGATTAGAAGGTGTAAACATTGATTAAGCCATGATTTCCCATATCAGATCTCACTTACACATTAAGTTTTCAGTTCGATATTAAATGGTTACTTGGTAATCATTAGGCATGAAAGGAACCAGCCTGAAAAACAAAATTTTTAGCGTTAGTTTATAAAGAAGAATTGAAAGAGTTAGTCGCATAATCGTCATCATAGGTTTGCTCCCTATAGATGAAGATTCGATTCCTCATAGTTGACATGAAAACAAAGTTAAGCGACAAGTTTCCACCATAGGTTTGCTCCCTATAGGTGAGAATTTGATTCCCCTCATTTGCGTTATTGTTCATAAAGAAAATCAAAGGCTGGTAAAATGAAAAGTTAATCTGTGAGATAAGTGTTGGTTTCAAGCTTGGTTGTCACGAATTACTAATGATATCATGAAATTGACAATTGGATCTTTTACTGATTGTAAGTCGAGATTATACTTTACACTCATGGAACTCAATGTTTAAGAATGTTCTAATTGATGGATTAATATTTTAAACTTGATTATGAAATCTGCTGTAAGCTTGATTCCAAGAGAAAAATTCCACACACCAATCATGAATCTTAGAATTTTCACATCTCAGCTATCTGTTCACAAGTCACTTGAATTTACAGGAATTGTCTTTTATTTCGGAAATTATTTTTCGCATGTTTTGCTCGGGACTAGCAAAATGCTGGTTGGGGGTTGTGATCAGGGTCGAATATTACATATTAGACCCCGATTATTGCCCTATTTTATATACATGATAAGGCCTAATATCGGATTTTAATTATATTTTTGTTACAGGAGGAAATTAGGAGCGTGTATTGAAAATTAATGTTAAAAGCGTGGAATTGACGTTTCGAAGTCACCAGAGCACGGGATGGACTCCAGAGAACCAATGGTGACGATTTTACACGCTTGGGATCGGAGGAAAGCAAGCCAAAGGGGCCCGAAAAGGGTCCAGAATGCAAGATCACATGTTTCCCGCCATCCGATCAACTCGAAACTTCATACATGTGATGGGGGCCGTAAATTAACCGTACATATTAAATTTCAGCTATTGAGGATCTCGGGAAGTGGTCCAACGGACAGATCAGCCCATTAATCTTCACTTTGGGGCCCACCTGATATTTGGAACTGCCTCAACTTTTGTATTGACGGGTAAATTAATGAGGTTAAGAGGATGGACGGTGCAGATTTCTCGTAAACATCGCAGTGGGCCCTGTGTACGGGGAGTGTGTACCCTGCATGCGTGGACCGGCTGTGCACCGCACCAGCGGATCGCTGACCCGCGCCCGTCTTCAAAAACGGCGTCCGCCGTTCCAGCGTCCGCGGCATCGACCTGCGGTCGTCTGTTGTGGGGCCCACCTATTGTCCAAATGGACAATCCAAACCGTCCATCAGCTTCCTGAGGCAGCAATCACCTTCGCCTAGGTGGCGAAATTGCGAAAGAGAGCGATGATCAGATCTTAACCGTTCAAACGCAGATTGGACGGCGAGACAGAAAGCCGTGTGGGCTGCACCGAATCCACTCCAAAACCAGTCAATTTCTACTAATTTTTCGAGCTGAATCTAATGTACGGAGTAGATTTCTCAAAGAACCTGCGAAGTGGGACCCACCATCACCACAGCCATCGGTTCGTCCGTGTAACGCACGGCCGCTGGCCGTTTTTGCGAATTGTTGTGGGCCCCACTCGTCAACCTTCCGGAAGATCTGATCCGTCCATCTTGTAGAGGGCTACGAATACTACAAAACCATGCTGATAGTTCACTCCCATGCGTACACACGTGCGTGATACAGAGGTCACAAAAGGGCTACCCGGCGACGTTCAAATCTGATCTTTTCAAGATTTCTTCTGTGGGCCGCGCCAATGGACGTTCAAAACCACTCATTCTTGACTGAAATTTTGTCCTGAATCCAATGGACGGGGTGGATTTTTCAGAAAATACTTCTGTGGGGCACGGTTACCAAAATTTATACTCCGAGTCCTTGTACGACTCTGCCACCGACCCCAGCCATCCAGCAGCTATAAAAGGGAAGTTTTGGACGTGGGGAAGGCATTCAGATCCAGGGAATTCGAGATCTAGAGCCAGGGAGAGAAGAAAGAAAGAAAAAGAAGAGAGGAGATCGTTTGGTTTGGTGTTCCGTTTTTTTTATGAATTTTATTTATCCATCTCTTTTTATGGATTTTATGGGTAATTAATCTCTCAGCTAGGGCTGAGATGAAGCCCCTAATTTGATTAGCTCTTGTGTTGGTTGATTTACTTTGAATATTAATTAATTTATTTTTTTCTCTAAGTGGGCTTTATGGGTTTAAATTTCATAGTTCTCCATCTATGAACTTGATCAAAGTATATAGATGGATGTTGTTTGGATGCTTATTACAGGTGCTTGGGTCTGATCAAGAACAGGTTTCCTATAAAGGAAGAAACAGGGTGCTTTAATGAATGTACATCCCATGTACCCGACCAAGGACATAGGATATGTTGTTCATGGCATTGCTTAAAGGAATTAGATGTCTGTATGCCCGATTTAGGACACAGATTGTGCTTTCTCTAATAAGTGGTATCAATCTAGATCAAGGTGAATCAACAGACAAAACAAGGGTTAGGATAATTAGGGGTGGATTCAAAAGTCCTAGTGCTCTTTCTCTTATTGAATTTTCTTCCCTGTTCTTAATTATTTTTTTCTTAGAATTGTGCTTAGTAATTAGTTCCATTATTTGTTGGATTAGTTAAGGAGAATCATAGATTTGAATTGTGACGTCCAGTCCTCGTGGGAACGATCTCGTAATACGTACCATATCTACATCTGATTCGTATATTTGCGAGTTTAAAAATCATTTAAATCATGTTGGTTTAAATAAAACAACAATCGTTCCTTTTCAATGGCTAAAAATAAGGAAAAGGCATAGACTACGATCAAGTCTGCTCATGGGGAGTAGCCTAAGGATGCTCGGGGCTCGCAGTCAGCCCCCCGATCCCAGCTACCATCACAAGTAATAAAGATCTCGAAACTGAGGAAGCCATCTCATCTCCCTTAAGAATCGAGTAAGAGCCTTGACCGAAAATGTTGACCGCATCATGAGGTTGCTAGAGAGGTAGCACGCATCCCCCGTCAATCAACATAAAGAGTTTGAGGCAGCAATTGAACAATCCCACCCAGCACCTTCCCGCCTTAAGTAGTGTCCTGCGAAGGCCCAACCAGGGGGGTGCAAGCTCACCCCGACATAAACCCCGAAAACCACTAAGCTCGCCAAGATCTACCTGCGCCATACGATAGATAAAAGAAGGTAAGCTTAGTGAAAGGCCTTTAAAATCATGGCTGAAAGCGAGGTCCCCTAGGGAGCATAAATTAAAGAAATATGGGATCAACTCGGTGACATACATCAAGCCTGCCATGTAAAGGCCCTAACCTCCGTTAAGGCAATTCTCGAACAAACTGAACTACCATTTAAAGGTGACATCATGTAAGCCCAGCTGCCATCCAGATTTTGAATGCCTCAAATATCACCCTATTCAGGCTCGGGGCATCTAACTTAATACTTGGAATACTTCAGACCATTAATGGAACTCCACGGTGCCTACGGACCTGTAATGTGAAGGGCATTATCCCTAACGCTGACTGGAGTGGCTCAGAAGTGGTATAGACACTTGAAACCGAATCCATCAGTTCATTCACCCAACTCAGGAGATCTTTTGTCACCCAATTTATTGGCGGTAAAGACATAAGGAAACCTTTAACTCACACCCTCACGATAACCTAAAGGGATCATGAACTATTAAAAGATTAGATCATTTAATTCAATGCTAACGTTGTCTAGTTATATGACCATTTGATCAAGTGGCTCTCACAACCATGATGGTTGGCTTCAAGTGAGGAAAGTTCCTTTTCTGGATTGGGAAGAATCTCCCAACAACTCTTATCGATCTCCTCAACTAGGATAAAAAATACTCTAACGCTAAGGAGTTACCCAGCATGTGGAGAACTACTCGAGGTGAGAGTAGCTCGACAAAAAGATATAAAAAGGAAGGAAGGTAAAGAGGCACTGTTGAGACTTAAATATTGCATATTTAACCCTTTAAATACATTAGTTTTTCTAACATTTAATTGATAATTTGATTTAATTATATACATTTTTGTCATACAAGGTGATTCAGAATCTTATGATGAATATGCACTTAAAAGGATGGATTTAAAGCTCAAAAGAAGGCAACGAAGATTTGGAGATTTGGAAGTCATTAATGAAGAATTTGCATGCTAAAGATCTAAGAAAACTAAGTGCAAAGGAGGAAGATAGGACTGGAAACATTACAAAGTCCATAACAGAAAAATAGTCTTGTTCGGTCCGACTAAAGCCAAGTTCGGTCTAACCGAAATCGCACAGAATAATCCAGCAAGAAATTGTGATTTTCATAATTAATTCGGCTCGACCTTTCACTCAACTCGGTTCGGCCAAAGCCAACTTCAGTCCGACTTAAATTTGACAGATTCCGCACAGAATTTTCAGATGCGACTTTAGTCCAACCGAAGCTAACTCCGGTTAGACCGAACTGTAACAGAAGTGTGTAAATCCAAGGTCGGTTTGTAAAATCTCTAAGTTGGTGCAAAATTGGAGTTCCAAAACTACAAACAGGAGTCTCTAGGACATTTCAAAGCATCTTCTAAGGCTTGGAAAGGGAGAGAAAGCTAAGGTAGAGCGCCGACAACGTTCTTCCACTTCGATTTCTTCACGGGTTCTAGTTGAACTTTTTATTTTTCTTCTAGGATGTTAGTCTTCTTAGGCTAATCTTTTAGCTAAGGCTAAGGGATGAAGCTTATAGTTTATTTCAATATTTATCTTACTTTGATTCAAGTTTTTGTTGAACTTCATTGATTTCTAGTTTAATTAAAGGAATATTTTCAATTTTCTATGGTTTATTGTGACTCCAATTACAGTAAATGCTGTGAAAGCTTTGAATATCTTCTTACTTATTTTAAATTGTATGATGCGTATAAGTCATTGTTCACCATCATCTCCTGGGCATGGTGGATGATTGAATTCCCTACCATCATTACAATTAGACAGATATTTGGGAACTAATCCAATGAAAGTTCAGATTCTGTTTTAACCGCCCCATCATCCGATTGGATAGGATAGGACTTCGATTCCAATTGAGTTATCATTGAATCAAGTAGATTGAACATTGAAATTGCTATAAGTAGATTCTCAGATCATTAGTCTTTTATCTTTATTATTCAAAACATTTTTCTAAATCACTAGATTAAAAACCCAGACCAACCAAGTTAGATTTAGATTAATTGTAAATCATGTTCCCCATTCCCTGTGGATTTGACCTCGTTCTCACTAAGTTATTACTACATCGCGACCCTGCACTTGGGGTTGTGAACAGACACCTCGCGTGAGCTCTAAAAGGAGAGGACAACGATTAGAGCAGTATCCCCTCGGCCCCTGGAGAGCCAATTTTGCCAGTATACCCCATTGAATACTATGCCAGAATAAGTACTCATCGAGGTTAGAATAAGAGGATTCTGAGGTGGCCAAATAAAATGAGGGTTGACCTGAAAAAGAGGGACATGAATAAATATTACCATTTTACTAGAATCATAGTTGAATATTTCGACCTCAATGAGTGATCGAATCCCACATCAAAAGGGGATGCTTATACAAGTTTGTCACCAGGAATAGGGAGGATCGACCAGCCGGATAGCAGGAATGATGTGACAAGCATGCCGACAATGAAGCCATAGAGGAAATAGGAACCATTTTTTATGGACCCGTCAAAGGTAATGATTCAAACTGCATGAGGTGAGCCCATGCTCAGAGTGTGAACGTTGTCAGAGAGGAGCATCCGATAAACCTTGTCCGACGATGTAGTACAGAACCCAGGATGGACTTATGCAATGTCACCTTTACCGAAGAGGATGCATGGGGAATTCAACACCCTCACGATGATGCATAGCTGTCGCCATGACCATTGCTAACCACAAGGTGCATTAAATATTAGTTGATACTAGAAGCTCGGTTAGTGGTGTACACGAACCGAGATAGCTTGGTCAACTCACTTGACTTGGATCGAAAAGGCTCGAATCAGCTCAGTTCAAAGTTGAGTTCGATCTGAGTCAAGCTGGTTTTTAGAGCTCAAAAATGAGTTTGAGCTAGCCCTAGCTCGACTCGATTCGGTTCAATATATAGCTCGAACCTAGCTCGACTCGGATCGACTTGGTTAGGTAGTATAAATGAACTAATAGAAAAGGAAGAAGAAATGGGTATTCTCTGATGCTTCAGCAGGAATTCCAAAATTGAATCTATGTAATTGAAGTAAATGCAGAAAACAAAGCAATGGGTATTCTCTGATGTTACTGACCAAGTGTTTGATGAAATGACTCAACGAAGTGTTGGCTGGTGGTAAGGAAGGTATGTTTCATCAAACAAATCCCCTTTTTCCTTGATTTTGACGTTGCTTACAAGGTATTTGATGAAATACCTATAAAACCGCTGCTGGTGTTTTACTTTCAGTGAGAATTTGAAGGTGTAGTCCATGTGTTCGTGAAAATGCTGCATAGGCAAACTCGACTCGATCTTGGCTCAAACTTGGCTCGAATTGGCCCGAGCTATCGACCAAACCGAGCCAAGCTGTCCAATCAAGTTTGAGGATGAAGCCGAGTTTGAGTTGAGGTCAGCTATTGGTTGAGCCGAGTCGAGCTAAGTCCAGCTCGACTTGGTTCGACTCGACGTACACCCCTAAGCTCGGTGGATATTCTATTTACAACTGCCTTTAATAAAATAAGAGTTAAAAGGTTGAGGTTGCGACCTTTAGGAACCCCTCTGCTTGGCTTCAAAGGGGAAATGTGACCTTAGAATGGAGTGTTCTTATGTCAATAATGGCTGTAGAGGGTATTAACTAAGTCACCACTATGGTCGATTTTCTGGTGGTAGACTATCCCTCAATGTACAACATGATACTAGGCGGGTCGTCCTTAAATTCCATGTGAGCTGTAGTCTCCACCTATCACCTCACTATGAATTTTCTGGCCAAGTATGGAGCCAGTAAGGTTCGTGGCTACCAGCATAAAGCCCGGCAATATTATTCAACAACCCTCCCTGGGAGGGTACAACAATAACATGCAATGTAAATTACCTCCCTAGATCCTCGAGAAGAAACCATCAAGAGAGAGTCACCAATGGAAGATCTCACCTCACTACAGCTCTTTGAGGCCGAACCATCCCACACTGTTCTTATTGGGTCATTGCTCGAACCACAGCCCCAGGCAAAGATAGTCGACCTGTTAAAACAACCGTCAACATGTTCGCTTGGTCACACCAGGATATGCCCGAAATAGATCCAAGAGTTGTGATCCATCGTTTGAACATAAACCTTGACCACAAGCCCATAAGACAAAAAAGACAAGCATACGATCCAGAAAGGTATACAGCGATCAACAAAGAAGTTGGTAAGCTCCTCGAGGTTAGCTTTATTGAGGAGGTGCATTATCCTGATTGGTTAGATAATGTCCTGCTGGTAAAGAAGGCCAACGAAAAGTGGTGGGTCTATGTAGATTATACTGATTTAAATAAAGCTTGCCCAAAAGACAGCTTCCCCTTCCCAAGGATCGACCAGCTGGTAAATGGCACTGCCGAGCATGCACTCCTTTCCTCTATGGATGTGTATACAAGGTACAACTAGATCACCATGCACGAACATGGCAAGCAGAAACCTACCTTCATCACCGATGGGGGATTGCATTGTTATCGAGTAATGTTGTTTGGGCTACAGAATACTAGAGTAACATATCAATGCTTGGTGAACAAAATGTTTGCCGAACATATTGTATGTGGACAATATGCTCATCAAGAGCTCCATGGAAGAAGACCATATAACAGACCTAAAGGAGATGTTTAGGATTCTAAGAAAATATCGAATGAAAGTAAATTCGAACAAATGCACCTTTTGTGTCAACTCAAGAAAATTCCTAAGTTTCATGGTCCACCAAAGGGGATAAAAGGGAATCTCGATATAAGTCGAGCTCTCATAGAGATGAGTTCTCCCAGCACAATAAAAGAAATTCAACGTCTTATGGGTAGGGTTATGGCTCTAAACAAGTTTGTTTCCCGAGCCACAAACAAGTGCTTGCCCTTTTTTAAGCAATTGAAGGGAAGTAAGAGGCTGACTTGGACGGAAGAATGTAAACAAGCGTTCCGACAGCTTAATACTTACCTAGAGTCTCCCCCATTGTTCTCAAAACCGAAGCTAGGGGAAGAGTTGCTACTATATCTAACTGTATCACTAACGACGGTGAGCTCAGCCTTAGTACGAGAAGAAGGAGGTGTCCAACGACCAGTCTACTATGTGAGCAAAGCCATGGTTGGTGTAAAAATGCACAATCCGAAGATTAAAAAAAGTTGACTTTAGCATTGGTCAATCGTCTCGATGTCTCCGACCTTACTTCCAGGCTCACACCATCATGGTCTCTACCAATCAGCCCATCCACCAAATATTGCAGAGGCCTGAGGTGACAACTCACTAAGTGGTGAATGGAGCTTCGCGAATTCGATATTGTATACCGACTAAGAGCGGTGATTAAAGGGCAGGCCGTCGTCGACTTTATTGTAGAGTTCACCCACCCCATGGCCTAACAACATATAAAAGAGACTGAGCTGGACGCAAATATCACAGACATGGAACCTCCATGTGGACAGATTAGCGAATGCTCAAGGGAGTGGGGCATGGTTGATTTTAACCTCACCCGATTAGGTGAAGGTCGAGTATGCCTTATGGTTTGGCTTTCGAGCCTCTAACAATGAGGCCGAGAATGAAGCACTCCTTGTTGACCTAAGATTAGCGTTAGCAATGGAAGCCAAGATACTAAAAATTTATAACGACTCCCAGCTAGTGGTAAACCAAGTCACCATAGAGTATCGGGACAAAAGAGAGAAAATGATTGCTTATCTGATTAAACCCTGAGTATTGCTTAAGGGATTCGATAAGTATGAGATCATACAAGTCCTTAGATCAGAGAACTCCAATGCCGACACTCCGGCTAGGTTGGCTACAACCATCAACACCGACCTCGCCAAGAACGTCTCGATCGAATTCCTGTCTGAGCCAAGTATTAGCTAGCCTGACCAAATGGAAGCTCTCTCGATCAACCATTTGCCAAGCTAGATGGACCCGATCACTCGCTACCTACAATAGGGTGAATGACATGAGGACAAATTAAAAGCTCAGAAGATCAAGTACCGATCCGCTTGGTATATGATACTAGGAGGCGTTCTATATAAAAGAGATTCTCACTACTAATTAATTCACAAGGAAATGTGACAAGTGCTAGTCCTTCGCAACAGTACCGCAACAACCACCCAAGTAAATGTAACATCCCAAATTTTTATAGCTAGAGTTTATACTCGTGCCCGAGAAAATCGGGTGTTAATAATGTATAAATTAGATGCTTTAAAAATCGCACCCGTTTTTTTTCTTTTTTTTTTTTCATATGGATCGCATCTAGATACATTTATGAAGGTAACATTCATAAGAATAAAATTGACTGTATCGATTATATCATTAGAGTAGAAGAATTCAACAATTAATCAAATGCCCTCTCAATGGGAGCTTAATTATATTATCGAGTTCGCAGCGAAAGTATAAAACTAAATCATAAAGTTATCTTCTTATTCTTTCAGCACAATCCTCCATAGTGAGATAGTCCTCTAAGTCTTCAATCTGTACATCACTTGCATCATCTGTACGATTGGAGAGGGACAATGCCCTACTCACAGTGATGGTTATCCTTTAAGATTAACAATAATTCAAGAGAGTTATGAAAGCAATGTAAAGATTCTGATACACCTCGTACTCCACTACTACAAGGGATATCAGTATGCGCAAACAACCTACATGAGATGGTTATCCTTTAGATCCCTTTTTATAGCCTGCCTGGACCCAAGTATCCTTCTGTGTAACTTTGTTTACGCAGCAAAGAACTTAGACGTAAACCTTACGCAGCTCCATCAGTTTAAGTAGCCCCTGTTGCATAGCCATGAATTTCGAAAAGAGTCTTGACGTGGCTTGTGCGAGAGCCCGGCAAGTCCGAAAGTTCCAGTGAGGCAGGGTATCTTTTCCGATATTTTTGACACCTCTAGGAGGATCATAACTCCCTCTTCTCTATTCTAGATGGTTCAGATGGCCTGAGCCTATCAGTGTGGGAGGATGGAAGGTCTTGATCATGTAGTTCAGTCTCGTAATGTAGTCCCTACTAAAAATGTCTCAAGGAAGGATTCTTTTTTTCTCAAGAATCGAAAAGTCCTCTCGACTTCTTTTTCACAAATCTTGGTTGGAGTCGGATCTCTAATTGACATAAATTTGATGGCTGAGATTGGTCCCCATCCAATGATGAGGCAATCCTAAACAGTTTTGTTTTTGGATTTCTCTCCGACACATAGTCCGGTTGTGACTGGGATTGTGCTTACAAGGGAGCTCGTATTCGTGTGGAGAAATCTAGGTTTTAATCGAAATTGGCCCCACTATAGGATGGGTGGTTCGGATCATCCGAGATGATCGTGGTAGTGGGTCATAGCCACTCCCAACAAACGATGTACGTTCGAGTTCTTGCGGGTGAAACTTCTTGCAACTATTGTTGCGGGCACGTGTGCGTGCATAGGTGCACGGGGCCAACAAGGTTTTGATCGGACCGAGTTCCTCAACATGATGGATGGTTCTGATCTTCCATGTGGGCGATGATGGTGGCCCACCATTATCACATCGGATGAACGTCCATTGCTAACGTGCAAATGAAATGGGAAGGATTTCCTTCCTTCAAGATTTTATCGGGTCAAACCTAGTTTGACCCGATATTTGGTTCGGTGCACCACTGGTGCATGTGTACTGTGCACATTGGGACTACTTATGGGGCCCACAGTGATGTTCCTATGAGAAATCTACACCATCCCTTCGTTTCTCCATCTAATTTAAGGGGTTGAGCCCAAAATGGATGCATATCCAAAGATCAGGTAGACCATACTACATGAAACAGTGGTATTATGATTTCTACCGTTGAATCCTTTATAGGCCTGACAGTGATGTTTATTTGTCATCTAACCTGTTCATAAGATCATACAGGCATAGATGAAGGGAACTTTTCTACTATGACTACCCAAGACCTTTCTTCATTGGATGGACACCAAAATCAACGATCGAGGGGTTGATCCATCAATTAGGTCACATTTACAATGATCTAAGGGAGGTTTGAGATTTGAGGTGCATGGTTAATCTATGATAATTAGGCCTTATAAAAGGTTTCACATGAACCAGATCATGAAAACCATGTGATTTGGAATTAGGGGTCTAGGTTAATGGCATTTTCGTAATTATTATTGAGGTGGGAGTTTTGGGAAATCTATTGGTTCTACATGGTTATAGGCACGTTTCTAATTAATTCTTATAAAAGAACTTATGTCTAAATCGTTATGGACAAGGAGTTATTCGCCAATTCGTTTAAGAGAAGGTACATATGTCAAATCATATGATGAATGGTCTTGTCTTAAAACAATGGCCAAATGGTTTGATCTATGAGTAGGGATCATTCTTGATGGTTAGATTTACATTGGAGAATAGAAGCAAGGTTAGGATAGCTAGGTTGGTATCGTATATATGTATATAATAAGTTAAATTTCATGGTAACACTCGAGAACATTCAATACTCGGGTATTGAAAAGTTCGGGGTGTTACAGTAAATCACCCCGATGAGCGGGCCTTAGCCTTTTGCAGAGTGGGGGGTTGACATTATCGGGCCCTTACTAATGGGTAAGGGATAAACCAAGTTCACCATCATCATTGTTGAGTACTTCACCAAGTGGGATGAAACTGCGCCTTTAGCTCAGACCACCGAACAGAAAACGACTGAATTCGTCTGGAAAAACAGTGTCTGCAGGTTTGGCATCCCCCACACCATCATTACCGATAATGGTAGGTGGTTTGACAAGGCCAGGTTTCAACGATTATGCAAAAAGCTCGGTATTCGCAACGCTTTTGCCTCACCTCGGCACCCCAAGCTAATGACCAAGTAGAGGTACTTAATAAGATCATAAAAGTCACTTCAAAACCAAGCTCGAAACATTCAAAGGAGCTTGGGCAGAGGAACTACCACATATTTTGTGGGCATATCAAACCACTGCTCGCTCGACTACCGGGGAAAACAAACTATTTGATACAAGAGAAAATAATGACCAATTGCTGCTAAATATAGACTTGTTTGAAGAACTCAGGGAGAGAGCACGAGTAAGAGTCGCTGCCTATTTGTAGAGAACTGCTCAGTATTACAACTCAAGGGTTAAAGTGTTGAGATTCAGAGCAGAAGATTTGGTACTCCGATAAATCTTTTAGAGTACCAAGGAACCCAGCTTAGGAGCCCCACAACCAAGCTGGGAAGGACCCTACAGGATCACCAGTATAGTCCGACTAGGAACATACTGGTTGGAGGACATGAAGGGACGAGCTTTACCCCATCCATGGAATGTCGAACACCTAAAACTCTACTACTAATAGGAGCTAATCCAAGGAATCCTACAGGGACACCTAAGTGTACTAAGTTGACAATGCACCTCATGTGTCCATTGGTTGTAACCCCCTTTATGAATGAAATGAAAAGGTTTTTCGACCATCGATCTACCATCCCTAAGTGACTAGCACAATAAATGAAGATATACAAGCCACACGACATATCCTACACATGAGACAAAATAAAAGATCTACGCAAAAAATCTTTATTATCAACAAAGAAAATATTACAAGGCTATTGTCTAAAAGAAAAAGATTAAAATACAAAAATAAAGGAAGCCTAAGTATGCGTGGGCTCCTCGGCCTTGGGAACAATTGTTTTGGGAACTTTAGCAGCATCCTCGGCTGTAAAGGCCGCATCTTCATCCAGATAGCCTAAGTTAACCTCGGGATATTAGTGTTGAACCTCCTCCTGACAATTTTGGAAGCTGGCATTGAACGTCTTCTCGAGCTCTGCCGTTTGCCCCTCGAAGACCTTATAAGCCTCCATAGCAACTGCTTCTCTTGTAGGCATGTCAGCTTCAACCCCTGTCGCCCTAGCCCTGACTTTCCTGGAGCGTGCCTCCGCCTCGACAACTCTAACTTCCTCTTCAGCTAAGCGAGCATCCGCCTCGTTGGCCCATGCCTCCAAATAGACAACTCTGACCAATAGGTCGACTTTTTCACGCTATTTAGTGACTAGCAAGAAGCATTGGCCTCGTGATCCTCTAGGAATACCCTCAATGTCATGCCCCAGACTCGATGACCGGACTCACAAGGAACCCGATAGCCGGTTCCGGCAGCAATAGCCTCCATAGTACCCCATTCTCGGTTCCTGGCTCAGGTTCCGATACTGGGATCCGACAAGGAGGATTTCCATAGCATAATCTAATCTGATAAAGCATACCCAAGATCCTAACATAGTAATCTCATAAAGTAACCATAGGAACACATTGCAAAATCCACTAGAAATTTTAAACTTTTACAGGTACATAAGGCTCAAAAGGAAATACATAAGGTAAGAAAGGAAGAGAAAAGTCTACATGATCATAGGACTTTCTACTTGAGATCTATGGTGGAGATGCAATCTCCACCAAGGATCAATGGTCTAGATGACCCAAGAATCCCTGATCAAGGAAGGAAAAAGCCATGTAGGGGTCCATGGAGAATGACCCCTTGCATGGAACATGCATGCAAGTAAGATGGGCTATAAGCCACATCCATGAAGTCATGAGGGACACCACCATCATTTGATGGGCCCCACAAGCTTCAACATGAAAGAATAGAAAGATCAACTAAGAAATTAAAGAAATTAGAAATTACAACTACATGCACACCCACCTCAATTATCTAACTCCAAATCTACACCACCATGATCCTCAAGCTCTAAGGAAGAGGTTTCTAAGGTGAAGATGGGCTAGAGAAGGTTGGATTGGAGGGGATTAGAGGGAGAAGGGGCTAGAGAAAATGGGAGGGTGGGGATGGTTTTGGGTTCTCTAGCAAGGGAGAGAAGGAAAGAGAGAGAGAGAGAGAGCGAGAGAGAGAGAGAGAGAGAGAGAGAGAGAGAAATGGGAGGGAAAAGAAGAGCTTGGGAAGATGTAGCTAGAAGCAATCATTTGTTTCTTTAAAAGAGGCATGCCTTGAGAAGAGAAAGAAATGATTAGGCTAGGGAGATACAACCAAAGCTTGCATAGGGTCTAGGTTCTAGCTATAGGCTTATAGGCTTTCTAGAAATCCTAAGCCTAGGCATGACATCACCATATGTGAAAACATGCATGGCCATGGTGGGGTCCAGCAATCACACATCAATGGTCCATATCAAGTGTGGCCAATAACTTGTGATGTACGGGTTAGATTCATGCACGGGACGTGATGTTGGAACCGCGGTGCCGATGCGGATGCAATGGCATAGGTTTCAGGTCAATCCGAGTTGGGTCAACGTGACCGAACTTATGGATGACTGCAAATACTATCCGTAGGTCGCGGGTCGACGAGATTCAACTAGTAGGACCGCAAGACCTAAAGGAATAACATGCACACATGGGTTAGGGTCTTACACTCAAGGCCTCCTAGAGGACTTCAACCTCTGTACGAAGTGCTGCCTGAGCCTACATGGCCAAAGCTAACTCCAAAGCTCAAGCTTGCAACTCGACTCTAACAGCTCTGAGCTTCTTCTTCGCATCATCAACTCGGGACTTCAGATTGACTGAGAACTAGCTGATGGTGTCATGCCCCAGACTCGGTAACCGGACTCACAAGAAACCCAATAGCCGGTTCTGGCTGCAACAGCCTCTGTAGTACCCCATTCTCGGCTCCTGAGGCAAGTTCTGATCTTGGGACCCTATGAGGAGGATTTTCATAACAGTATAATCATTTCCAATACGATCATACCCAAGATCACAGCAAGTATATCTGAGAATAACAAAGTCACACATCACAAAATCCACTATGAATTTGAACTTTTATAAGTACAAAGTATGAAAAGAATACATCTGAAAGTAAAAGAGGTAGAAAGAAGATCTGCAACATTGGGGGTCCTCAGTACAACTTTAATCCAAGCTCTGCCGCTACGACGCCCACCTAGGATCTCCTGCACGCATCAATCGTGCATAAGCTTATAGAAGCTTAGAGGGTGGTGAAGGTGTGTGATAAAGGTGCACAGAAGAATAGTAGAAGGTATAGGAAGGGAAATATACTCAATGGTAATATTACTAGTCTTACCAAGGCTAATCATAAATACGATGCAATGAGTACTGGGCGCCTTACCAAGGCGATACATAAAGGGGCTTATATAGCCGATGTGAATGCGATGCAAGTGATGTTAGTGCTCATATCCAATCCACATATCAAGTACATTTCCAATCATAAGGAAATCACCGGGGTCCAGTACACTGTGGAATGACTACCGCTCTACAGACTCGCACAGTCAAACGAGCGTAAGAAACCTTACTACCCACCTGTGGACAGCCAATCACCAACAAGGCTCGACGGCAGTGGACCCATTTCACGAGCTGGTTAGACTCAGCCTAGTAATACCCTCCCTCATAGGCAGATAAGGCCACATCCCTACCCAACCGACTACATGACAGTGGGAGTCACAGCCGAACGGTATAAGGCCCTTGTGCGCTCATAGTTTCCACTCGGTCATGGCGTTGGGGCAGATCCTTGGTACCATGGAAGTTTTGGGAATTTCACCCATGGGCATCCTATGCACTCGATATGCTCAAATACATTTTCGATGTCCACACATACGGCAATCCACATATACCCCTGTGGAGGCAAGGCCCTGATGAAGCAAGGGCAGAATCATCATGAAATGCGATGCCAATGTATGAGTCATGCATACAGATCATGCACTAGCTTCATACACTCAATGTGCATAAGGGGAGAAACTTCATCCCTCTATGACCACCACACAATGCAATCAATTCACATAGATGATGCTATGGGTCACAATGATGTAAGCGCGCTACCTATAGAATATATTCCTCCTTTTCAAGGAGGGACAAGGTTTAAATAGATAGATAGGTACTCTAAAGAGAAGTGAAGTCCTCTAATGGGGGCCCAATACTTTGGTGTAGCCCACAAGCTAAGAGAGAGAGAGCCATAAAGGTCAAAGGAAGAAGCGGTCCTAATAGGGGTCCAAGGTGGGCCTTCAACCACCTATAAGAGCCCTATGGGCCTACCTTAAGGCCACCAAGGATGGCATCCAACCTCAACTAGGTCCCAAAAGGTAGCCCACTAACTACACGCATGTAAGGCAAAGCCCAAGGCCTAAACATTTCGGGCCTAGTGGGCCATACACAAGGCCCAACACTTAGGCAACATGGTGGGCCTTCAAGCAAGTTTTGGGCCCAACCACAAAGGTCATGAGTCCACTCATTGTGGTGGGCCTAATGGGCAGCCCATTATTCCAACATATGGGTGATCCTTATATTTAAAACAAGTAAGTTGGTCCTCACATCCCGGGATTTATTTTAATGAGCAAGTAAGGGCCCAACTACTTGAGTATTTCGGCCCACAAAACCCATCACAATGGTGTATTATCTATAGGCCCAAAGGTCATGGGCCTATCAAAAAGTTTCAAGACAATGGGCCTAGGAAAACTCAACAATTAACGAAGAAGACTAACCCAATAAAAACCCAATTGGAATGGGCCTTAAATATGCACTAATTAAGCCCAAAAATCTAATTAAAATGGGGCAAGATATGTGTAAAAATGTCCCTAAATTTGGTGGACCATGTTGCCCCAAAACATCCATTTATGGGCAGCAACTATGGGCCTATTGCTGAAATTTCAGCCCCCCCCCCACAATCTGGCATTGCTGGAAATTCAAAAAATAATTAAATTATATGTTATTTTAATTCCTGGTGACCCATACATGTCACAGGGGGGTCCACCAGATGAAGGGAGTGTATTTAACACATAAATCAGATAGGCCATGCTGCTGAACTGGACATCCAGTAGCAGCCCAATGGGTTGGGCGTCCCATGGTGGGCAGTCCTATGGGCCTAGGTATTTGACCCAAAAACTCATCCAATGGGCCCTAATTGGATGCTAATAAAGGGGAGGATGATCAAGTCCCCTATGGACCCCATATGGAAGAATGGTGGGATATAAAATATATTAAGGTGGGCCCATAAAGTGGCGTGGATGGTCTACCAAGGCTGGACGCCCCAACCTGGGCGTCCCAGCTTAGTGGGCCACTCCATGCCACACCACAAATGGTACAGGGGCCTAATGGCCCTAAACATTTTCAGAGTAGTACTTCCATGGGTGGGTCACACCTCCACAAACTTTTGTGAGTTTTTGGATAACTATAACTATTTTAATTAATTTAAAGAAAACAGTCTGTCCATAAAATCTGTCTGACCTAGACGTCCCAACGTGGTGGGCTGGTCCAGCCCTTGCCACGATGTGTACAAGGGTCCGTTAGCCCCACAAATTGGTATGTGGGTCCTACCATGGGTGGACCACACCTCCATAAAATTTCACGATTTTTGGATACTCAAAAATATTTTAATTAAATTCGGAATTATAATTTGTCCAGAAATTCTGCTAAGTGCAGAATTCTGAATAGATCATGATTGAGCACCCAATGGGGTGGGCCCTGGATGTCGAAAAATTGAGAAAATTAAATTTAAACATTATCTCAAACGTGTAGTACAATGTGGGGTCCACCAAAGTGTCCCACCTAATCATAAACTATTTTATAATTTTAAATTTCCAAATTACAACCTTGCTGGAATTACAGTAGAAAACTCAGCAAGTACCCATATTGGCCCACCCTTTTGGGAACCCAAATGAGGTTAATTGGGGCTGGAATTTGACATAATTATAGGTGGGATACCCATCTTCAAAAATCATATTTCACTTGGTATACAATTTCCCACCAAAAGCCCCAAATCCTGGCCTTAAGTTGGCCCAAAAATCTATCCAAACAGCTTTGGACAGCAACAGGTAATTGAAAGAATTAAAATATAAACATTATTTGTCATGAGATTCAACCCCAGGAATTTGTGTGGTGGACCACCCAGTGGGCCCCACAAATGTCCAGACCTTCCCCATCATCAAATACCTCTTACATGTATCTCATTTAGGTAGATTTTGGGGCCACATGTCTAAGGATGGACCACTATGGGTGTGCAAGCTCCATGGTTGGTTTGAATTTTTGTTGGCCTACAAGGTGGGCCACACATACAAGATCAGAAGTCTATCATAAAGGAAAAATAAAGAATCGGCCACAAGAGGAGGGACTCCACCACATTAAGCCCTCCCCTTCATCAATCATACCATACATTCCTTCTATTCATATGTTATAACAAAGATTCACCACATGCATGTCCTATATTTAAGACCAATGGTTGGGATGTCATCCTAACCATGATTCTAAGGTCTAGATGACCTATCATGCCATGGAATCCAAATAATCCTCCATGATGGGGGCTCATAAAGGGAAAACCCCATGCATGGGCATGCATGCATCAAACAGGTCATTTGGCCACAACTAAAGGATGATGTAGGATCTTCACCATTGATTGGTGGGTCCTACACTTCCCATATTAAAAGAGAGAGAGAGAAAGATCTAAGAACATGAAAATAGAAATCCTAAATCCAAGGAGTGCATTCACCTTAGATTGCTCCAAACTTGGACCTCCTAGCTCCTAGTGCACCAAGGGATCCATATCAATGGGTGAGATTGGATTTAGATAGTTAGATTTAGAGGATTAGAGGGAAAATGGGGCTGGAATGGGGTGGACGTCCCACCCCTCTTGCTTGGAGAAAATGGGAATGAGAAGAAGAGAAGAGAGAGAGGAGTAGAGAGAATGAGAGAGAATGAGAGAGAAACCTCTTTTAAGCAAAGTAATCATTTCTCTCTTGCCTTGGTTAGAGAAGAATGATGATTACAATAGGGAGATACAACCAAAGTTATCGGTTAGTAGGTTTTCTAGGCTTGTGGGTAGTGTTTAAAGGTAGATGGTGTAGGAATAGGGCTTAGGTTGTGTGTGTGTGTAGTGTGTGTTGAAAATAGTGCCAAGAGATGAGACCTACCTACAAATCTGTGCACACTATCCCTAGGTAGGCCATATGACCATGATCAAGGGCCAAAAATGAAATGTACACAACTTATGATCTACACGTTGGATGAATGCACAAGACATGGCATCGGAACCGCAACGGCGATGCGAACAAGATGGCACAGGTTTCGGCTCAATCCGAATTGGGTCTACGTGACCGGACTCAAGAATGACCGCAAACACTATCCGATGGTTGCGAGTCACCGGAATTCGACCTATAGAACCGCGAGACCAAGATGAACGAGATGCATACTCACACACACATGCACACATGTGAACTCGCGTCGAATCTCACAGATGGTGAGGACCCCGAGCACACCTTGTAAAAATAAAGAGGATAAGTTAAGAAAATATGCATGAAAAAAGAGAAGGTTTGGGTCTCATTACCATAACCGAAGACTCACCTTAATATGCGAGGCTGTCATAGTCGAGAGTAGGAGGTTAGGGTGTAAAGACAACATTGAGTTCACCTCCTCCTCAGGGATGCCTCTTCGTCCCTAATTTACCAGCATAGTCATGTATCTTAGGAGGGAGGAGCATAAAGCCCCTCCTGTTGTTGTGCCCTCGGGAGTTGGGCTCTGGTGCCCAGACACCCCTTTGGGTGCTCTAACTGCCTCGACTCGAGTCTCCTCGACGCATGCGGGAGACGCATCAAGATCCATTACCTCCCTCAAGTGAGTGTCTGAAGGAGAGGAGGAGGCGGGCACAGTCATCACATGAGTTGCACTTGGCACTATATGGGAGCGGCAATAGTCTTAGCCTCCACTTGGGCAAGTGGTGGAGGAACCTCAGGAGCAACCCTAATCACCGCCCTCTCTACCGTATGAGCGACAAACCTCTCTATGGAAGCACCGGCCGTGAAAGGCCGAGCTGGAGCTAGCGGGGTTAATTCTCCTAGTTGCGGCCTTTGGCTACTCCACCTCGGTGGTGGAGGGCATCTTTCTTTTCTTTGGTCACGGATGATCTGACATGTCCGCGAAGGACAAAAGCCAATGTAAGCCGTAACTGTGGTGACTAAGCAAGGAAATAGTAGGAACCATATTTACCTACTGCCCCCGCCGGAGAAAGGCCGAACTGTTGCATGAACTGTAATGCCCCGTGTTTTCAAGACCTGAGTATATGACTAGCTTCCCAAAAACCCGAGTGTTAACCTATAGAGAGCCAAATTACATATATTTTTTTCCTATCTTCCTTTCAGAGTTAGCAGTTTAGCATAGAATGGGCAAATCAACATAAAGGAAAGTTTGCAATTACATTTGAAATATACAAGAGGTTGCCCATAATGACTTATATAAACTAATGTCTTGATATAAACAAATACAAGATTTACAGAATTTAATGCATGAGAAATATTAAAATGCATTTAAACGTAAGCCGCAAAATTATGCAGCTCTCTTGGAGGGTACAATCATGCATCCTTGACAATTACACCTGGCAACTCATCAGTTTGAACTTGAATATCACTTAAGCCACCTGTGCTACCTGTATGGTTGTATATTTTATGGATGAGTGGCCAACTCAGTATGAATTCCCCTCAAGATTACACATTGCCGTGTTAGTTAAGCATAGTAAAACAAACAACAAGGCAATCAAAATACTACATGATGTAGTCTTTTTAAATGCATGGAAGCGTGAATACACATCGAGCTACAGATGCTCATCCAATCGAACTTGGGCTCGTCACCCATGCTGAAGACTGGTCACCAGCGTAGCATATCTCATACAGCTAGTGACCAAGTCATCGTACATATCTCATACATAGGTTGATAGTCGATGGTCTGGGAGCTAGCAAAACGATACCCCACTAAACCCAAAGACAGGTTCTATAGCATCCGAATTAGCCACCCATCATCGCAATATGCTATGAATGCATGATTAGCCAAACCATTATTATTCCAATTACAACTAGTCAATTTAAGTAAACTCAAGGTCACTACAGGGGATCGTCTTCGAGCGTAGGTCGACAGCTCGGGCATAGTGTCCCATGACCACCATCCCCGGCTCATGAGATTCCTCTATCTTAGAATGCTTAATGGACGTCCATTGACCAGTGGCCAATTAAATTCGATAAGTAGGGATTACCATCGCATAGTATAGGCCATCAAAGCCACATCGGGTAAACCTCAAAAATGGGACATGTCAAATCGTAGTGGCAAAAAGGGTACATGGAACATCAAATCAGTCGGCAAAAAGGGTCAAGTAAGGCTAAATCAGAGTGGTTAAAAAAGATCATTTCTAAGCCACCCAAACCGTATGCCCTATGGATAGTAAATCCCACATTAATGTTTCATATCTCATATATCCTCTAAATCGAGGGCCCATTTCTTACCATAACCCATCTCGTTACATCTTAAGTATGGGTCACATACACAAGAGGGAATTACCCACTAGTAAGTGTAGTAAATAGAGATTCATAAGCGACTTACAACAATCATGTGAAAGCATATAGATATAGCATGCCAGATGTATGTGAAGCACTCGATACATAATAATCACAAAGATCATGAATTGAAATTTAAATGGAAGCCATCATGTAAATAACTATTGTATACAATCATAAATCAAATATAAGTCATGTCTTACGAGTCTATGACTAATGTAAGAGATCACATCCTATAATATAACATGTGTGATTCTGATAAAGACTATTACTTAACCAATTTGGAAATGGAAAGCTTAAGGGGAAGAAATCATCACTTCATGTTTTGAACCGCCAACTAACATTGCTATGAAGCACGTGTGTCCTTATAATCGAATCCTACCATGAGTTGTAAAACTGTATGGTCAGATTTAAGTTTTATACACTTTCCTATGGTTAGGATGATAACTTGGATTACTTAGATCTTTAGCTTCGTCCTATAATCCAATTCTAGACTTCGATTTTAGATTTTGAAGTCTCACTTGTATCATCAATTCTTAATGATAACCAATGAAATAATTAATAATCGTTAGTTAATTGTAGTAAGAAGCTTAACTAGTAAAATCATAATTAATAATTTAATGATATCTAATAATGATAATAATCACGTAATGATAATAACAATAATGAAATTAACATCAATGATAATAATTTCTAACGATAATTGCCATAAGTATAGAAACGTTAATAACACTGGCCAATATCACCATCAACAATTATATTAATAATATAATGAAATGAATAATAATGATAACTTAATTTTAAAAAAGAAAAAACTCTATTGTGCAAAGTTGGAAATTGATATACATAGGCTGACTCGCATTATCAAAATCTAGTTACAAATCAATAATCTGATCAAATTCACAAATGATAGAGTTAGATTTACCAACACGGTGGTCTCCAATTCGAGATTGCCCGATTTCTAAGGAGTCCCCAAGCAGATTAATAGAACTAGGCTCTAAACCAGCTTCCTAGGGAGCAGACTCAGCAAGACTTGACTCGAGCCTGCCCCAATTCAACTACAGTGAGTCATCAACGAGTTGATAGTTTAACTCGGTCTCAAACCGAGTCGAGCTCCCTCCACCTTCTTCTCTTCTTCTACTCCCTCTCTTTTCTCTCCTTCCTGGAATTCCAGCCAGGCCTAGACCGAGTTCCAACTAATCCAGCGACTCAACTGAATCAGCAACTCGATGAATGTACAATAACAGGGTGCAGTTGCACCACCCCAACTCTCCTTCTTCCTTCTCTCAAAACCATACACCAGCAAGTTGCTGGGCTGAACCAAACCCGACTTGATGAGAACAGGCCCAACTCAGTGCAACTCGTCAACTCACTGGACCGAGTCACCAGCAAACGTCCCTTACTCGGCAATGAGTTGGTGCGGCATGAATCTGCACCTTCTCCCTCACTTTCTTCTTCTTCTTCTTTATTGAAATCTTAACATGGTCTAAACCGGCATCAGCCCACAGCGTTTGAGCTTGACTCAGATGTGGCCCAAACCTAACAGACTTGGATCTAACTCGGCCTTAGCTCGAACAGGAGTGCGGCACCTGCTCGATTTCACTCCCTCATTCTCTCTTCTATCTTCTTCTTCCCTTTTTTTTCTTTCTTTCTTTCTCCTGGGAGCTTCATGGAGCTCTGGACTCAGTCCTGGCTTGCCCAGTAAGATCTGACTCGTCTAGATGCTTGGTGCAGTAGAACGGTGATGAAGAAGACGGCCATTAATGGCGCCTTCGACAACATTGCTTCTTCCGCTGATATAATCCTTAGAAACATTTTAATGGACCCTAGAAAGCTTCTAAATGGTGTTTTCCAAAGCTCAGAGGAGATTTGGGTGGTGGTATCGAAGGAAGGAGGAATCAGTCGTTCCTCGAGTGCGGTTGAGCTCCTCTTGCTCAGCCTTCAGGCCTTTTATGCACTCCCTAACTCTCTCACAACCCTTAGATGGACAACGAGCGGCCCAGATTTAACCTGCCTTAAACCGCTTCTAGATACAACAATCAAAACCAAAAACCGACCGTTGGTTTTTATTTGCTAAGGAAGAAAACCTAAACTGCTTGCATCGGACGGAGGAGATCCTCTTAAATGGACGGTCAAGATTGACCAAAGGCTCCTCACACGGATCATAACAGCTGGCCTGCTAAAATGTTTTCCATTTTTGGAAAAATGGTTGTACCCAGCCCTGTTTTTCCAACGTTTGTGTGCTCACACTATCGCATCTACGTGTGAGACCCACCAGGTTTTGGTTAAACCCTTGCTACGCACAAGATGGACGGTTCAGATCATGGAAATGGGCCCCGATCTGTGGGCCCCGATAAAAAACCATGGACGTCTGTCCGTCCGCTGGTGAAAACGGGAGAAATGTGAGTTCATCCCATTTGCAGGAAAACACAAGTATAACCCGTTTGACTGGGTTTCCTAACCCGGTGCTCAGCGGGAGTACACGACCTATGCACATGCACCATGTGCATGAGGTCCACCGTGATGATTTTAATGGATCTACCCCATCCATTCTCTTTAGAGGTCCTCATCAAGCTCTCTAGCCAAGATTCAGGCAGATCCAAAGCTCAGGTGGGCTATACCGACTGAACAACAATTTTTAATTGTCTATTGTGACGATCCGATGGTCGAATTGATTCCAATTTGGTCGTCAACGGTTAAAAGGTACTAATGGACCATATGTATATTCAAGACCCTCATAATATGTTACTAAGCAATTAATAGTTTTAATGTTTTATTATTACTTCATTATAAATTATTATTATCTTAATTTAGAATTGTAAGGCCTACTTTTAAACAGAGCCGCCCTTGCGGTAGATCAAAACCTACGAGTCATGCGTCTAATTCTCAAAGTATTTTAACTGTTAAGTGGGCCGCACAGAGGATTTATTATTATTATTATTATTATTATTATAGTTTTTAATGATAAATTATAGATCAAGGATTTAATTGATTTTAATTTGTTGATCTCTATAAATTCTATGGGCGGATAGCTTCTAACTTGACCTAGAGTGGTTTTATAGGTCATGGACTAGTATAGGTGCATCTGAATAGTCACCTTCACATGATTCTTAAGCTTTCAAACTCACCAGTTACAATGCATCTCTCCATCTAACCATTTGATTAAGTTATTTTAAGCAAATGCGCATCTCCATAGTTGTACACTCAACCGCAACATTTGCTCTATAATTCAATGGACGGTTTGCCTCAAAATCATTTGTCAATGGTCCTAGTAGTTCTAAGAACCATCTATGTGGACTTTAATGCTTGATTTAATACGTAGATTATTTAGTTAGTGCGTCCACGTAGTGGATCACTATGCAGGATGTTGTGGACTCAATGATCAGTGGATCTTATGAATCAAGAGTGTTGAGGTGCGAAAATATTCCATCTTTCTTTCTCTAGAAATCTTAATACATGCCCATTGCATTAGTAGGAGAATTCCATTGTGCAGATCCTTCCCAGGGTTGTATGCCCATAACAGTAAAGAAGCCTCCTGAAGCACTGCTCCATGTTAGAAGAGGTTGTGCACTCCATATCTGATATAGAAGAATGGATGGACGTCAACTTGTGTAAAAGAATGGATCAACGTCATCTTGTACAGAAGAGTGGATGGGCATTATCTTGTATGTAAGAATGCATGGGCGTTAGTTTGAATAAATGAGTGGATGGGCGTTAGTTTGAATAGAGGAGTGCATGGGCGTCAGTTTGAAAGAAAGAGGGATGAACGTTACCTTGTATGAAGGAAGAAGTGGTGGCAATCACCACTATTTAAGGAGGGTTGTGTGTTGTCTTGTATGAAGGGAGAAGTGGTGGTGATCACCACTATTTAAGGAGTGAGGAGCCTGGGAGGCCTATAAATACCGCACTCCTCATTTGAAAGGGGTTGGAAGACAAGAAGTGAGCAGGACAAGAGGTGAAGACAAGAAGTAAAGAGAGGAAAAGGGGAGAGAAGCCTCATGCTCTCAACCGCACAAAATCTCTTAGAGAAGCCCTCTTGTGCGCAACCGCGCAATCCCCCTAAAGACATGGCCTTTTGCGCCACTTGATGTGGAGCTTGTCTTGAAGGATGGCCTTTTGTGCCACTTGATGTGGAGCTTGTCTTGAAGGATGGCCTTTTGTACTACTTGATGTGGAGCTTGTCTTGAAGGCTGGCTTGTTGCGCCACTTTGAATGGAACCATGTCTTAAGACATGGCTTTTGCGCCATTTCTCATGGAAGCATGTCCTAACACATGGCTCTTGCGCCACTTTGAATGGAACCATGTCCTAAAACATAGCTCTTGCGCCACTTTGAATGGAATCATGTCCTAACATATGGCTTTTGCGCCACTTCTCAAGGAAAGTCTTGCATGCAACCCTCTTGAAGAAAACTCTATGTGCCACTTTGAGTGGGCACTTGTCTTAGCTCCAAAGCTCTCTGTGCCATTATTCAAGGAAGTTGTGATCCTTTGTCCTGAAGGAAGCCCTCTGTGCCATTTCTTAAGAAGGCCTTATACGCTCCTGTATGAAGAGAGCTCTTGTAAGACCCGTATCCTAGCCTATATTGTTCCATAGTTTCCACGATCCTCCCGGTCAAATTTTGGTGACCTGCGACGCGTAGACAGCAGTTGCGCATGATCCTGAGTCATGTCCCGTATATCAGAGTCGGCTCGACTCGAAACTTGTATCCTTGCGACCGCACCGTCGCCGCGGTTCCAACGCCGCATCTTACATACTGATCTAATACCCTGGCCAGGAGATATGGCCTGCGTTTAGTTTAAGGAAAACACTGCGCGTTTGCAATCCCAACAGAATCTCTACAACATGTCCCATCAATCAATCAATCAATCACCTCATGTCAAGTACAAGAGCAACCCCAAAGTTAACTCTCTCTCTCACCCTCTCTCTTACACACCCATAAATGTCAAGTACACTTATCAACTCACATCCATCACCTCTCCCTTACAACCACCATTTCTCTCTCTTTCTCTTCACATTTTCCAAGCAACAAAAAATGGTGGACGTCCAAGCAATTCCAAGAGAGAAAGTGTGTTGTGTATGGCCCACTTCCCACCCCAAGATCCATCATCCTAGCCCTTCATTTCTCATCACCCTCCATCAAAGTGAGACACAAGGAGTTCGGCATTCCATCGGACCTAGAAGATTGAACGGTGGGTGCTTCTATAGGCTTAGATTTCATTCTTTTGATGATGGGCCAAGTGGAGCCTACTGATTGATGGTATGGATCTCACTTTGGACCCTAGATGTGGCCAATGGCCCACCTTGATCCTCATGATCATTCCATGATGGGGTCATTCTCTATGGACCTTATCATGATGTTTATTTTTCTTACATAAATAGAGGTCATCTAGACCTTTCATTTTGGTGGAGAAGGAATCTCCACCTTTAATCTTTGATTTGGTGAGCCCACATGTATTGGGACCCACTTGATGTACAATTGAATGCATGGAAAGGGAGGGCCCATAATGTCGGGGTCCCTCCACCATTCGATCTTCCTTCTTTCTCTCTCTCTCTCTCTTTTCCATTTTTCTTTGTGTGATGATGTGGCCGTGTGGCCCACTCGGATGGACCCCACCTTGGTGTATGTCTTATCCACACCATCTGTGCATATGGTGGCCCACCTGCACAGCACGTCTGAAGGTAGGGCCCACCTTAATATGTGTTGTATCCAAAACCATCTAGCATCCCTGGACGTTGGACGTCAGTGAAGTGTGAACTGATGGTGTGGTGTACCGTCCAGTGAAACAAAAATATCAGTTTGATTCCAAAACTTAGGTGGACTGCTCATGCAGGCCCTACCTCGATGTATGAATTTAATCCACGCCGTCCATCCTATTTCGCAAGTCATTTTAGGCGTTGAGCCGAAAAATGAAGCCAATCCGATTATCTAGCGAGCCATAACATAGAAAACAGTGGTTTTTACCATTAAAATCTACTTTGATGTTTCTTTACACCAAAACACATCAAATATTGGGCTCATTCAGGCTGTCTTGAGCCATAGAATCCAACGGCTGGGTCGAATTTTTCTAATGCGGGCCCTACCTACGAAAAACCACAAGAAAACCCATTTTTTCAAAAAAAAAAAAAACAAAGCAGCAGGTGCTGCTGCTGACAACCAAAGAACATGCAGCAGCGTCCTGCTGCACTGTGGACAGACGGGCAGGGACGTGGGTCCCAGCCGTGGGCCCCACCGTGATGTGTGTTGAACATCCTCGCCGTGCATTTGGTAGCCCCTTTTCTGGCTATGGGCCACCCCAAAAATCAACCGTATACAGAAGCTCAGGTGGCCCACGTCACAAGAAATAGTGAGGATGGAACATCTGTCATTGGACTCCCTTGGTGTCCAGGAGTTTTGGATCATTATGAAATTTGTTTTTCATCTTCATCTGGGTCTGTGTGACCTTATTAATGGATTGGATGGCAGATAAACGTTATGGTGGGCCCCCCGTGGGACCGCACCTTAAAGTATATGTTTGGTCCACACCGTCTAGATGGCTGGACGGTGGGTCGTACCATGATGTATGCGTTTATTCCACCGTCCAGATAGCTGGATGGTGGGCCTTGCTGTGATGTATATGTTGTATCCAACCATCCTTCCATCTGATGGGCCACACATGTGGACCCCACCATGAGGTATGTGATTTATCTATGTCATTCATCCCTATGGGACCTGCCATGATGCCCGTGTTGCATCCAAACCGTCCAACCATTTGGCAAGCTCGCCTTAAGGCTTAAGGTTAGAAATAAGACAGATCTAGGATCAAGTGGACCACATTATAGAAAATAGTCGGTTTGAACGTCTACCATTAAAACCCTTGGGCTACAGGGTTTAGGCCAACATGATTTTGTTTTTCCTCTAAATCCATGTCTTTATGACCTTATGAATAGACTGGATGGGAAATAAACCCTATGATGGGGCCCACTGGAATTTAACCGTGGAAATCATTATCACTACGGTTACATATGGTATGGTCCAGTTGATCTTTTGATATGGTTCATTTTTATACAATACTCTATATTGATCTTTAAAGATAGATGAATTGTGTTCGGCCCATTCGACTAGGCCCATTCGACTTGACCCAGTCTATTCGGCCCATTTAATTAGGCCCGATGTGATATATGAGGCCCGTTGTTAAGGCCCACCTTGATGTGATATACGAGGCCCATTGTTGAAACCCACCTCGATATACATAAGGCCCATGTGATGCGGCCCATTTGATATATATGAGGCCCATGGGTTGAGGCCCAATGGGATGTACATAAGGCCCATTGCAATGTGTGATTCCACCATGGTTTGTGTAATGATGTTTATAGCAGGTCGTGCCTTGAGAAAAATGATGGTTTGACGTCCACATTGTAAGAATAAAATTGGTTAAATGTCTGCATTATAACTCTCCCTAGGGCCCATTGATAGGCCCATACTTGATCTGTGTAGGCCATCTAGGCCCATCTTCGTTGTGAGGATAGTTCATCACCTTATAACATGCTTAGTGTAACTCCATGACTCATGCCCATACGCATCATATGTATGCTTGATATGAGTAGTGACTGATCATTGCATATGTCATTGGGCAGATTACTTATGGGACTCATTAATAGGAGTTACCCACATGAGCGCGTGGTATGCGCGAGATTGCTGCATAACTGTACGGTGTGACTCATGCATCTCGCATATGTGTGACATGATCATTGTACACCCTAACGATATCAAGGTCGTGACCTCCACAGGCACATCGTGGATGGCTAGATGGGATACCGAAAATACTTGGTTCTAGCACCATGAGCACTTAGGATGTCCTTGGGTGAAAGTCCCAGAACTTTCGAGGCCAGGAGATGCCCCAACGTATAGACCGAGTGGATACATGAGCGCCCGAGTGCCGAATACCAGTAAGTCGCGTCTCCCACTATGTTGTGGTCGGTTGGGAGGGGGTGTGGCCTTATCCATCCAAGTGAGGGGGCTATAAGCTAAGTTAAGTATGACCAGCTCGTAAATGGGTCCACTATCGACGAGCTGGGTAGCTATTAGCAGACTGCTGGCTAAGCGGATAGTGAGGTCTTTTCCACTCGCTAGTTATGCGACTAGGGAGGCGGAGCCATTGTGAAGTATACTAGACCCCGGTGATTTTCCAAAGAGGAACTATACTGATATGTGGACTTATTGAGCAGGAATTGCATACTCGTTCATTCATTCATTCACTATCCACTCGGGCTGGTGGTGCACAACTATTTGTTACGTGTACCTTCGCATGGCCAGGATTTCGGTTGGGCGCTTAACTAACCTGAGATCAGGAGTTTACCACATTGAGTCTAACTATCTAAATTTAGGAATGGGATTGGTTTGGATAGAAGTCCCTTGTGATGGACCCCATAGCCGCGATACTACATACTATCATCCCAACTTCACTCCAGCTTGGTCATTTCATTCGCATCGCATACTGCATTTCATCCACGGCATATGGTATTTTGGATTGTTACGTTCTGCACTTATATGGCTTAGATGGACTTAGCAGGATTTACATATTGCATTGTACCCTTAGCATCTGATATTTGGCTCTCTATGACTCCTCATTTGCATAACTGATCTGTATTGTGTGCTCTGATATTGTATGACTCATGGACTTGTCAGTATTTTCGCTTACTCTGTTATCATATGATTCATGATCTTGCTAATATTTTTAACATTGTATTGCAATGAATACTTGGCACTTATCTTGTGCACACACTTTCACCACCCTCTAAGCTTTTTATAAGCTTATGCACGATAGATGCGTGCAGGTGGTGTTAAGTTGCAGCATTGTTGAGTTTGGAGCATGTAGCTGTCTTCTGGAGCTTTGATTTTGACATATGTATTTCCCTTTTAGCATTGTATTCAAATGTTTATATTAGTGGATATGTGATGAAGATGTTGCCTTTATGATTTGGGTATACTTGTGGTTATGCTTCTTATAAGACAAATGTACGTTGGAAATTTCTCCTTATATGATCCCAGGGGCGGAACCTGGCGTATGGACACTGAGAGCTGAGAATGGGGTACTACGGAGGTTGTCGGCAACGGATTTGGCAATCGGAAATTTTGTGAGCCCAATTTCCGGGTTTGGGGCGTGACAGCTCTAGTGTCACTCTTTGTCTAAAGGAATGTTGTGTGCTCCCACCTTTGCTTATGCACTCCCATCTTTAGACAGATGACCTCCACACATGAGGGAGTCTATAAATACTCCTCTGCCATCTTCATTTGGAGAGGACAAGGAGAGAGAGAAGCGAGAAAGAGAAGTGAGAGGAGGCAGAAGTTGGAGAAATATCAAGAAGCTCTCAGAGGAAAAAGAAAAGTGGAGCATGATGAAAGATCCCCACAATTCAAGTTTGTGAAGTTTCCAGATCAATGCCTATCGCACAACCAAATCAAGGGCTTTAAGTCCACACAATCCATATGCCTTTGCGATGAACATCAAAAGCATCGAAATGCTGCCAAAATTGCTATTAGACTATCTTCTCTTTCATTCATTGCATTGATTGATTGTACTCTGTTTTCAGAATCAAGGGAAATGTGAGGATGTAAATGAACTTAGAATTAATGGAATACTTTATGATGATTGTTCTCTCATTCTTTCTTTGTTATCATTGAATGAATTTCCCCCAAATCGAATGCATTTGTTTCTTGTCGAAAAAAAGAGCCAAATTTATAAATGTACAGTTGATAGGACGATCGATGACCTAGTGCTGAAAGTGGACCGTTCACCCTTCCTAACAAGGTGTCATGCTAAGTCTTGTCGAGATTGAATCATTATAAGTAGTACCTTGTGTATAATTTCAATTTTTCAATGAAATGATGATTTAACTGTCTGATTTGATAACCCACGATCAGGTGGCCTGATCTATGGATGAAAATTACTCCAAACAATCAACTACATGTTAGAATAAAGGTAAACGTTCTATTTTGTGTTTATACTAATCTATGTCTTCATGATAACTCCTGAGTACTGAAAAGTATGAGGTGTTACATGAACCGTTGAATGATTAACCTCCTACAATCTCTTTGAGCCACTGGTCGCTCTCTGGCGATTCTGATCTAATGTAAGAGGGAAACAGAAAGAGTAGGTTGGGACGTAGGGAAAGCTGCAAAAGAAGAAAGAGGAAAAGAAGGTCAGATATCCATAAAAATAATACTAAAAGAGCTAAGTATAGTAACTCGGCATATATTCTGACCTGGGAGGACAAAGGAGGTAGGGACTCAAGCTCATAATCCACCTAGCTCTGCCGCGGTGGCCTCTCACTCTCTAGTCACAAAAAATGGCCTACCCCCTTGCCTAGCCATGAAGAAAAATAGTACCAGCCTAGACAGTCAGGGGTGCTCTTGGCTTTGTACAAGTAGAAGAACTATTCCACAATGAGCTCGAAATTGTCAACCTACTGTCAAGTACTCGGGTGCTACTATAGAGATCTGAATCAACTTACACGTGTGTGAGAACACACATGACTCACCTGATGCATCATCATCCAATGGCCCCCAACCTATCAATCTCGACCATCTGATACGATCTCATTCAAATATTAAGTCACCTGACCGTTGACTCTTAGGACAAACAAATCTAATCCATATTATATTTATACATTCGTAAAATAAACTATATAAGTTACGAATCGTAAAATTTATATTAAAAAGAGTAATGAAAATTTATAATAAATAACATGTCTCAAACAATTTAACATTTTAACATAAGTCATGCATAGCCATACAAATAATACACAAATAAGATATATGGGTTCAATGTTTTTTTACTGTGCAACCATGCAATGGTAAGCCCCATATACTGTAATATGATTGGCCACTAGTCGACGGGTTTTCATTAAACCTCCTAAGATGGTAACCTCATGGGCTAGGGATGGTGGTCATGGGAAACTATGCCCGAGTTGTCGGCCTACGCTGGGCTCTGAGCTTCCCGTAGTGACCTTTGAGCATATTAAATCTGCAGTTGTAAATAGACTAATAATGACTTGGCTAATCATGCATACATGGCATATTTACGATGGCTTTGATCATTATGCCCATGCGATTACGCTGAGTGTTGCACTAATGACTAGTCATTAGATTTATGATGATGACTTGGATCATCATGCCCATGTGATTACGCTGAGTGTTGCACTGATGACCAGTCACATCCTTGGGTGACAACCCAAATGTCCGTCCGGATGTTTTACCCAGGACATAGGCCGCCTGGATGTTTTACCCGGGCCGACGATTGCATTCATGCATCCATGCATATGATATCACTGCATCTACTGTGTTTTAGCTTCCTGGATATTTTACACTATTTTTTACCTAATGCGGTGGTGAGTAATCTTGAGGGGAATTCACACTGAGTTGGCCACTCATCCATCAAATATATAACCGTACAGGTAGTACAGGTGGCTCCAACAACATTCATGTTCATATTGATGAGGAACAGGCTATGGTTGATAAGGGTGCATGATTATATTTGCTAAGGGCTGCTACAGGATTTCACAGCTCAAGACTATTGCAATTCACTTTGTTTCACATGAAATGTTATTTCAATTTGTATTTGTAAGAATGGAGACATTGGTTTGTATAAGTCATTATGGGCACTCTCTTGTATACTCTAAATGTAGGAAATTGGCATTGTAGAAAATTCCTTACCCACCATATTTTACCTTAGGACAAACTTAAAACCCCATAAGCTTAAGAATCATACGTAGGGATGATAAATCAAACTCGTTAATACATTAGAGTGCGTTGCAATAATGACTTATAATGACTCTCTAGTTTAGAGATATCAAACTCGTCAAGAATGACTTATAATGACTCTCTAGTTGACTTATAATGACTCTCTAGTTGACTTATAATGACTCTCTAGTTTAGAGACATTGGTTTGTATAAGTCATTATGGGCACTCTCTTGCAAGAATGACTTATAATGACTCTCTAGTTGACTTATAATGACTCTTAAGCTTAGAATTGATGAGTTCAACTAGAGATGGTATCTCTCATAATTTTCTGTACTTAGAATTGACTAGAGGCAAAGTTATAAATTTTTGGTTAGATTTTCAATCTTAGCGTAAGCATATTGGAACTAGAATTGAAATCGTAGAATAGATTTCACGTAGAAGACCCCGATCTTGAAAATTTTTTCATTAATCTTAGATGATCAGAGTGCGTTGTGGAAGCATAAAGGGCCACCTAAACTTGTCCTTTATGAGAATACAAGATTACGGGACATTCAGGGGTTCAGAATAATCGGGATCATGAGTGGATGGAACCATATTTAAACAACATTTACATGGTTTAGCTCAAAGTTCTAAGTCCTAGCAAATCTCAACGATCTCATTGTCCTGATCAAGCAAATGATCGAGATTTAATAGGATTATGAATTGATACTAGTAAATCCTCTGTTCTGCAGGCAGATGATCGATGTATCGGGCCCAGACCCACTACAATCATCTATTCGTGACAACTCGAACACTGAAAACTAGAAAATTGTGTTGCACTTTAGGTATTGGGAATTATCATTAAAGATAAAGGAAAAATAAGAGCAAAGCTAAGATACTGGTATTCTCCACCCAAATGAACTTAAAATCTTAGTAAAGTGCTATGAGAAATCTTAATGTTGACAAGCATTAGTAAGATCCCCTAGTTCCAGTGATTTCTAACATTTAGTGGAACCTAAACACATCAGTTGACCTGCTAAGATAGAGAGTTAAGGGTTGTGGTAGATTGGAATATAACATTGAAATTTCACACTTAGGCATACACGAAATAGGGTACACCTTATTACCAAATCTCGAGGGTGAGATTTTCTTTAAGGGGGGTAGATTGTAACACCCTGAACTTTCAAGTACTCGGGTGCTACTATAGAGATCTGAATCAGCTTGCACGTGTGTGAGAACACACGTGACTCACTGATGCATCATCATCCAATGGCCCCCAATCTATCAATCTCGACCATCTGATACGATCTCATTCAAATATTAAGTCACCTGACCGTTGACTCTTAGGATAGACAAATCTAATCCATATTATATCTATACATTCGTAAAATAAACTATATAAGTTACGAATCGTAAAATTCATATTACAAAGAGTAACGAAAATTTATAATAAATAACATGTCTCAAACAATTTAACATTTTAACATAAGCGATGCATAGCCATACAAATAATACATAAATAAGATATATAAATTCTTGTTCTCTTTTTCGCTAATGTCCATATAATTTTATCCAAACTCTTGTTGAGTGAACAAATAAATAGACATGGCCCACAACAACAATTTTAGGAAAAATAAAATAAGAAAATGACAATATATATATATGTATATATGAAATGATAATATCCAATATGTGGAATATATATCAGGTCATCTACCCCCTAATTCAGCCTCTGTTTCTCAACTAAGCAGTCCCTAAGACCATTTTAATCACTAACATTCAAGGTTAGAAAGATCCAACCATTAGATAAATAGAAAACCCACAAATACGATCCGAATTGAGCCGTGGGACCCACCTAAGATTTGGATCTGCCTGATTCGTGGTCTGAGGCCCTGCTTGGGACCTCCAAGCTAAATAGACGGTGTGGATTTCTCACGAACATCATGGTGGACCCTACCTTAAAGCGTGTGTGCACAGTGGGGGTGTGCACTCGATGTGTGCGGAGCTGGGCAGTTCGGTCAAAGCTGCCTTGACTGATGAATTCCCACAAATGGAGGGATTTTCTCCCTCTTTCACAGCCGACAGACGCTGTCTGTTTGGGACATGTTGTGGCCCACCATGAGGGGCAATCTTGATGATCAAGACCGTTCATCATGTCCATGAAGGAAATCTGACCAAAACCTGGGTCGTTCCACATGTGCATCACATGTGTGCACGTGCGAACGCATGTCCAAATAGTAGTGCGTACGACCGTTTCCAAAAAAGGAAGCCTGCTGTGTTGCCAACCTGGCGATCCAAGTGGGAGTCTTCTCCTTCGATCCCGACCATGCACGTGGTGCTATCTCCGCCACTCAGTGACCCTTCACGAGGATTAGGGTTTTCACTCATGGCTGAGCAAAACAGTGAGCAGATTTTCCTCTTACCAGCTGTATTCGGAAGCGATGTCTGCCAGAACAAATCCAGACCACGTATTGTAAATCCTACGGTTCTAGCACATTAGGGTAGAGGAATAAAAAGGGTGTGGATTGAGAAACAGGAGCTCACTCACCGTTCTTGCAGCTGCATTTGAGAAACAAAAGCAGAGAGTGAACAGGGAGGGGCTGTCTGAGCTAGATGTCCATGGTTGGACATTCCCAGCTAGAAGAAAGAAGCTGGACGAATAGGAAGGAGAGACTGAGGAGAACGGAGGAGAAGAAGAAGGAAGAAAGGAAGAAAGAAAGAAGAAAGAAGCAGGGAGAAGCAGAAACAGAGGAGAGAGGAAAAGAGACAGAGGGAGGTGCGGCTGTCCGACTCAGTCAGGTTGTTGCTCGGTCGAGACCTGAGGTTGTCGGACCTCTCTGAGTGAAGGAGAAGGTGAGAGGAAGTAGAGAAGGAAGGAAAGAAAGGAAGGAAGGGAGAAAGGAATAGAAATAAAAAGAGAGAGAGGTTGGCTGCTCGGTGCTACAGCAGCTCAACCGAACCGAGATTGGGCCGAGTCAGGCCAAGCTCGGCACCCATTGCTGGAGTTCCAACAGAGGGTGAGATAGGAGAAGGGGAAAGGAGAAAGAAGGAGAGGTAGTTGGCACATGATTGCACCAGCCCGAGGAGAGCCGAGCCTACCTCGATACCTGTCGTCATGTAGTCGCTAAGTTGACTCGGATTGACCAGGGCTGAGTCAGGTCAGGTCTGATGGCCATAGCTGGGTACTTCCAGCAGCAGCAAAAGAATAAGAAGAAGTGGAAAAGGAAGGAAGATAGAAACAAAGAAATGAGGATATGAAAAGAAAAGAAAGAAGAGGGAAGAGAGAAACAAAAGAAAGAGAAGGAGGTTGAGCCATGGTTGTTGCCGAGTCAACTTGGTTCGGGACCGAGTCAATATCGGTAAGATTTTCCATCTCTTTTCATCAATCAGATTCATCATTAAATATTTTGATAACATTGTTATTATTCCTATCTGTTATAGCAATTAGGGTTATTTTAATGTTATTAACTAGAAATTTAAATTAATAGTATAATGTAATAAATAGTGTTGTTGTTATTTAACCATTATTAGATTATTATCTTAGTTAACAATATCATTAATATCGTTATTACATCAATTAGAAAATGAATCCAAAAATCTAAACCTAAACCCTAGGCCGACACTTAAAACGTAAATAGTAAGTTAGGTCGGATCTAATAGTACAATTTCATAATTTATGGTAGGATCAAAGTCTACTATATAACCTAGTTATTGTAAACAAAGTTGTAATTTTCATATGACGGTATTCTATTTAATAATAGATCATAGTATCTAATGTCGAGACTAGATTCGTTATTTACAGTTACAATTATTAGCATCAGGAAATATTATCATGGGATTATTGTAATTCTTGTAATATGATTATTATCATTAGTCATTATCATTTTACTGTTAGTAAATATTCTATTTTTATTACCTCTATTATTTAATAGGTTATTAGCCATTATGAGAACAATAGATATTATTGTGGCACACACACACACACACACACACACACACACACACATATATATATATATATTTAAGTATAGACTTGTGAATCATCATTGTTAGTATTGATGGATTAACACTTCTATTACGAGTACTATTTGACCCATTGTAGAACAATAATATTAATAATAATTTAGAATCCAAATCCTAGAATCTAAATCCTATAACTAAACCCTAGGATGAAAACCCCAAATTCTATACTAAAACCCTAAGATAAATAATTCAAACCTTAGGCGATGATCTTAAACCTAAGTAGCATATAGAACTTGGATCTAATTGTACAAGTTCATGATTTATGGTAGGATTCGATTTTAAGGGAATGCGCGTTCCCTGGCGATGCTAGTAGGCAATGCGAACTATGAGATGATGATTCTTCCCCTTGAGCTTTCCATTTTCCCGTTAGCTTAAGTTATAGTTTTTATTTAAATTCACTTCCGATATCTCCATTTTATAATCACACATGTTAACTATTGGGATTAAATTGCTATATTACATGCTTAATGTTTATCCTGCATATTTATTTCACGCTTGTGGACTATTTGTGGATTGCTTATGGAACTTAGACTGATACATTAGTGGAAAATTCCCACATAAATGTACACCCATACTTGGGATGTAACTTGATTGACGGCGATTGCAATGGACCTTCGATCTAGTGGTTATTGAGTGGTGGTCTAGATGGATCATTGATGAGGGCCTACCATCCAGGGTTGTTGTGCCCAATGGTTTTTAAGGATGTCTTTATCATATGGTTTTGATATCGGCCCTATGTGGCATATTTTGTTACTCATTCTATATGGTTTTGTTTTGATATTCTCCCTATGTGGGTTCAATATTTTGTACTGTGCAACCATGCGATGGTAAGCCCCATATACTGTAATATGATTGGCTACTAGTCGACGGGTTTCCATTAAACATCCCAAGATGGTAGCCTCATGGGCCGAGAATGGTGGTCATGGGACACTATGCCCGAGCTATCGGCCTACACTGGGCTCTGAGCTTCCCGTAGTGACCTTTGAGCTTATTAAATCTGCTGATTGTAAATGGACTAATAATGACTTGGCTAATCATGCATACATGGTATATTTACGATGGCTTGGATCATTATGCCCATGCAATTATGCTGAGTGTTCCGCTAATGACCAGTCATTCGATTTATGATGATGACTTGGATCATCATGCCCATGCGATTACGCTGAGTGTTGCGCTGATGACCAGTCACATCCTTGGGTGACGACCCCAATATCCATCTGGATGTTTTATCCGGGACATAGGTCGTTTGGATGTTTTACCCGAGCCGACGATTGCATTCATGCATCCATACATATAATATGATGACATCTACTATTTTTTGGCTACCTGGATATTTTACACTATTCTTACCTCATACGTCGGTGTGTAATCTTGAGGAGAATTCACACTGAGTTGGCCACTCATCCATCAAATATATAACCGTACAAGTAGCACAGGTGACTCCAATGACATTCATGTTCATATTGATGAGGAGCAGGCTATGGTTGATAAGGGTGCATGATTATATTTGCTAAGGGCTGCTACAGGATTTCACAGTTCAAGACTGTTGTAATTTACTTTATTTCACATGAAATGTTATTTCATTTTGTATTTGTAAGAATGGAGACATTGGTTTGTATAAGTCATTATGGGCACTCTCTTGTATACTCTAAATATAATTGAAATTTTCTCTTATATTGATTTGTCCATTCTACGCTCATCTGCTTACTCTGATTGTTTTAAAAAAAATATGGAATTTAGTTCTCTATAAGTTAACACTCAGGTTTTTGGAAAATGGTTCATGTACTCGGGTCTTGAAAAGTTGGGGCATTACAGAGGAGGCCTCCCCTGTTCAAAGTTCCATCCTCATCGATAGCTCCCTTCTAGGAGTAGGGGTGGGCCCCTGAGACCCTGACCCCGAGGACGGTGGAGACAGGGAATCTGAACTGCTGCCCATTGACTCCCCACGGAAGGCACAGTTGACAACAACAATGGCCCTGAAAATTTTCGCATATGACATAAAGTTAAAAAAAATGTAGAGAAGGATGGAGGAAAGAAAAATCTATGGGCATACCAGAAAAAAGTTTTAGTGCAAAGGTCTCCGATTAAAGGACATTGAAGAAAAGAGGACTTGGAAACTGAAGGCAAAAGGAAGACATTAGTTAGCACAGCTCACGCTTCGCAAAAATAGACTGGCGAGCAAAAAGGGAGAGGAGGCAATATTTATAGTCCAAGTAATAATGCACTTATTCCTGACTAAAGCCACATGGGCTTAAGGAGATGCTTCAATTGACACGCCCCTCCACGTGGCAACATAGGGTTAGCCTAGGTGAAGTAATGATGACTCGGGCCACAACTATCTATTTACAATTTGCTCGGGGGTTGGACAACGCTTGGCAATTAATGCCTCCCCCCCTTGTATCTCACAATCACCATCATATATTCTTTGAATATCGCATCGGGCAGTCTTTCCTGCTCTCTCCCTCATCATTAAACAACAAATATGGGTTCGACTTGAAATTTTTTAAAAAAAAGACCAAGTTACTCACATTTTAAAATTTAGTTCTTGCTCTTCTATACCAGTTTAGGCTCCTACTTCCTAAGCTCGTGCATGGCGAGCTCAGAAGTGGGGGGGCAACTGTTTGGGGAAAACTGAATTGGTCTGGTGTGTGGAAAGTGCAACTGACCATAGGAAGAGGGCCAAAGTGAGTTTCCAAAACGACAAGGCATAAAGCTTAGTGTAATACCCCAGATTTTTGCCAACCTGGAGATAGACGTCCTTAGGAAATGGGTCGATCTGAACACTTTATTAACTTGTCAGAACTCAATCTCAAAGTCTAAAATCGCTTTTTAACCCTTTTCCTTCACAAATCTCACCTCGCACCACCTCATTCTTTAAATCTTTCTAAGTACTTTCACATTAGACGCAAATCTTAAAGTTTAGGTGATGAAGAACAATACTCATCAAACTCAAAATTACTGTAAATAGTACATACATAAATAAAATGGACTTTTGACCATTAACCTTATGGAATCATCGACGGATAGGTTATTTAGAAACATCAGCCTCTCCTGCCCTAAGACCTTCTTCTGTTGTAATTAGGGCGTGATTTAGTTAAGTATTAATTACTTGGATCATTTTATATACAAACTACAAAAGCCTAAGTACCACATCAGATAGAAATCTTACAGGACTAAATCCTTTAGAAATTAGACAAAGTTAACTAAGTGCTAAACTAGATCACATACAAAATTCGCACTAATCACTTTAAATCCAATCTGCAAGACCCAAAACTTATAGAATCAGTGACGCTAGGTTACCCTAAACTCTAGGATCAATCTCATTACCTGGCTGTTCTCGGGAGCATCACGAAACTCCATATCAGATCTGGACAGCACATCGAAAATCTGAATAATACAAGGTTATAGAATTAGGATTGCCTTGCTGGGCTTGACAATTATCTAGGAAGTCAAATCCAGATAGTGTCCCAAGGCTATTCGCTTGAGCCCGGAGCGAGGAGTGTGAGAAAACATGGTTTTCTTTAGAAATTAAATCAAATTTAAGTAATCTGAGACTTGTCGCTTGTGGGCCAAATTTAAGCAATCAGACCGTCAGAATCTGACCCAAATACACCCTCGGATCAGGAAACATTTCCTATACATAGCTGTGTACTTGTAACCCTGATCGAGTTTCAGTGACCGTTGAATTGAAACTGGTCCGCCGCGTGTGATCTGGGAACCCGACTGGAACGAAAGCTTAACTCGACCTAGATCCATAGTCAGTGAGCTTAAGTCCGACCTTTGGCTCAATGGGGGATCCGGAAGTGCTCCGTTGAGACGGAACAGTCCGTATTTGGACATGACCTAAGTATACCTTAGCCCTGGGTGTAATTTGGTGAGTTCTGGGCCTATATAAGGACCTTAAACCCTCACTCTCTCATTCCATATGAATTTGAGAAAACCTAGGAGAGAGAAGAGAGAAAAGAGAGAGAAAGTATGAGAGTAGTGGGAGCATCTTCCTGATACTCTATCCCACTGCTATATGTGCTTAGCCAGCACCTTCTAACCACTCTTCTGCCGATTCCGACATCATTCTTAGGTAAGGAAACTCTAACCCTAACTTGTTTTAGGGTTTCAAAGGTTGTAAGTTGTGAAATAGCTGACTTAATTCTTGTTATAGGTTGATATAGCATCGTTGCAGAAGACTTAGCATTTCTATCAAATTTGTTACGCTTCTACAGCATAAGGTGCAGACTTTAGACGTATAGGTTATGGTTTTCAACGCTTTCAATGTCAGATAATGATAGATTCATGATCTGGGTGTTATTGTACATGCACAATGCGACGTTCGTTTTGCGATTCAGTTACGTATGCAAATTATGACATATTGTGTATTCGGTATATTTGTAGAAAATACCGTATACGTACAAATTTTGAAAGTGTGGTTGCCATGATAAATTACTGTATGTACATGCTATATATATGTGTAATACTTACTCGGCGAAAGGAATTGCCCTAATACATTTTTTGCTAATATACGTTATGTATGTTAAATAAGTGTATTCTAAGTGTTTGTGAAAATGCTTGTAAGAGTAAGTACTTAGATAATTGTGCTTTAAGTAGGTGTTGAGATAGGATTCTCAACTACCTTAGAGATGTGTATGATTTCCTCCATGTTCATTGTTTAATTTTATCACTTACTTATGAAGTGTATGTGATTGTATTTCCTGTTTATATGGTGTTTCATAACATGCCTATTCACATGTTTGAATTGCTTTGTTAATTCTGCTTAGACTACTATACATGCTTTCTGGTTAGAACTTGAATGTGATTAGGACTACGTGATAGTCCAGGTAGTCGATAACGAGATTGAATTCGTGGCTGAGATTTATTCGCCACGTAAGACGTGTTTGACGAACCCGAGTCGTACTTCGGTTGGCGACAGTGGTTAGGCCACGCGAAGTGCTTATGCACTTCATGTCGTTCAGCTGGTTGTGCGCTCGTGCTAGTCGAGCTCGTCAAGTAACCCGATCTGTCTAATGTGTGTTCACCATGTTTGGACGTTACTGCTTGAACTTAAGGTACCAAACTTACCAGTGTAATCCCATTTAACCATGGTACCTTGATCTGCTAAGACTCATGAGCCGGGCATGGTGGTATGGGACACCGTGGTCGAGCTGTCGGCCTATGCTGGGGCCACGAGCCTCCCCGTAGTGACCAGTGAGCAACCCAGACTCGTGAGCCAAATACGGTGGTATGAGACACTATATTTGAGCTGTCGGCCTACACTGATAAGGTGATGGGGGAGCGGTGTAACGATTGCGTGTAACAGCCCTAACAACCCTTTGTAGTAACCTCGAGCATACTCTGAATCTGCGGTGAGGCGACGAGCCTTCCCGTAGTAAACAGAGTATAAACTAGGCCTGTATTGATAAGGTGATGAGGGAGCGGTGCAACGAGTGCATGTAACAGGCCTGACAGCCCTTTACAGCGACCTAGAACCGTATCATCGTATGAGATTATTTAGGACTAACGACCCTAGAATGGATCATTGTTTGGGAATGATATAAGGAATGTACCTTACTTTCTCAATACTACTGGATGAAAAGGACTAATAATAACTTGGTAATTATGCTCATAACATAGCACTGCATGTGCCTGGAAGATGTGGAATACTGAGGGATGAACGCATGCCGCGAACGTAAGATGGTGTCGCACGAGGGTGGTTTGGCAAGGGCATGCATCATGACTGCATTTCATACTTGCATTAACCAAGATTATTTAGGAATGTTTGATTGCACTGCTTTATCATTACTGCTTGACTGAATTGATAACATGTTAACCTATGCTTTATTGTTCCACTAAGTTGATCACTCACTCCCACATTATGGGACGGTGTTGTATACACCAACCAGACTTTGTCTTAGCTACAGGTGATGACGATGCTTGTGAGGCAGAGCCAGACTTTGGCGATGACGAGGATGCTTTCTTGTATATGCTAAATTCTAGCGGCTTCATGTGAGCCGTGGCTTGATCGATGGGGTTACAGGGATGTTGACTAGATGACCTTACACCTTTTGTATATTTTGGAATTACACTTGTAATTACTTAACCTGGTAACATTATCACACTTTGGAGACTTCCTACAGTTTACATATTTTATATAGCTATCACAGTCTTCCGCTTGCAAATTTCATTTGTTTCTGGAGTATGATATGTTGTTTTGGTATAATCTCATTCATGTTTCAGTGCTCTCATCATAATCATCATTATCTATGTAGCATATGTGATGCGTTGGAACTCGGGAGCTGAGCTTTGCTCGACCCCCAATTTTTAGGGCGTTACACTTGGAGAGCTCGAAAGACATTGTCAATGATCCTCCCAACAGAGAGATCAACGTCGAGCTGAGCTCCTTGAAGATAGGGATCAGGTGCAAAGAGCTCTTCCTTGAGTTGAGTAGGTCAATCGCCGTCATGGTGGAATGAGGATCTCGGAGAATATCCCCCCCTCCCGAATCAAGGGATCAGATATGACATAGCCGAAAATCCATCGACTAAGGCAAGCTCAACGATAGATTTGGAGGAAGATCTATATCCAAGATAAGATCTCAACATATCCCTGTGAAATTCTATAAGATATGCAATCTTAACACAATCCTATGAACCCTATAAATATTCCCACTGCAGATGAAGGGAGGCAAGGAACAAAAAGCCTATACCTTAAGTATTTTTTAAACATTAAACCCACCTGCTTGATTAAGCATCGGAGGGTCCCTAGCTGTGACCGTGTAACGCCCTGAAAATCGGGGGTCGAGCAAGAGCCCAACTCTCGAGTTTTAACACATCACTTACGCAACATAGATAATGATGATTAAATGTTGTCTGTATTAGTGCCTTAAACATGAATGGGATTATACCAAATCAGCATATCATACTCCAGAGATAGTTAAATTATGTAAGCGGAAGACTGTGATAGGTATATAAAATATATAAACTGCCGTAAGTCTCCAGAGTGTAAACATGTTACCGGGTTAAATATATACATGTATACTCCAAAACTGAACAAAATGAATATACATGGGTGTTCCACAAGTGCAAGATGACATGTGCAATGACATCTAATCATCATCCCTGTAACCCTGTCGATCAGAACATGGTCTACATAGACCCGCCTGATAGCTGCATATAGGAAAACTCCTCATCATCATAAAAGTTCGATTCCGCTTCGTAAGCATCGCCATCATCTGCAACTACAATATGGTCTGGTTGGTGTTTAAAGCACCGTCCCAGAACGTGAGAGTGAGTGATCAACTCAGTAGAGCTATAAAACAAAGGTTAACATGTTATCAATTTAGTCAAACAATAATGATAAAGCAGTACAACACTCGTGTCCTAAATACTCTTATTGATGTAATGATAATATGCGATAATGATGTATGCCCTCGCCTACACTCCCTCTGAGACGTCATCTTACGATCGCGACATGCAACACTCCCTGTAAACGTCCACTTCCTTGCCAAAGCACCGTGCAATGCGATGCATGGTCGTGTTAGCCAAATCCTTAATTAGGTGTATTTACATAGTAGATTCAGGAAGGTAAGGTACCTCCCTTATATCATTTCCCAAACAATGATCCATCTTGGGTCATCAATCTTAGTTAATCTCATACGATAGGCAGTTCTAGGTTGCTATGGAGAGGCTCGTCACCATCAGCGCAGACTTAGTTTATACTCGAAGCCACTACAGAAAGGTTTGTCACCTTAACGTAGTCCTAGTGTATACTTGAGGTCACTACGAGCTCGTCACCTGATTGTAGGCCGACAGCTCTAATACAGTGTCCCATATCACCGTATTTGGCTCACGAGTTAGTTTGCTCACTGGACACTACGGGGAGGCTCGTCGCCCCAGCGTAGGCCAATAGCTCGACCATGGTATCCCATACCACCATGTCCGGCTCATGAGTCTTAGCGGATCGAGGTACCGAGGTTAAACGGGCTTTTCCACTAGTAAGATGGTACCTTAGATTCAGGCAGTAACGTCCATACATGGTGAACATACATTGGGCCAATCGGGTTACTTGACAAGCTCGACTAGTACAGGTGTACACTGACTTAATCGACATGGAGTGCATAAGTATTCTGTGTGGCCTAACCACTATCGTCAAACGACGTACGACTTGGATTCGCCGAACGCATCCGTCATGGCTAAATAGTTCGACCACTGATCGTAAACCATTACCGATTGCTTGGGCTACGTCGTAGCCCCAATCACACTCCAACAATGGCATTCACATGCGATAGTTAAAGACAGCATGTGACAACTAATGTAAATATAAATCTTACTTGAGCATTTCAACAACCACGTAATACATATGTTATCACACATAGGCATTTCATCTATAAATCACATAGTAGTAAGATAGGTTTCACACAGGAAACTGTAACTAGGTATGAGGGGATTAAGAATCCTATCTCAACACCCTCGTTAAAATACACTACATCAAGCATTTTCTCATTCATGCATTTTATCAAACACTTAGACTACATATATTACATACATGTAATAAATTAGTTATCACACATATTATAGCAAATCCTTTCACAAAGGAGTTGCCACGTATACAACAATCATGCATTAGCAATCAATAATCATGGCAAGTACAAATCATAATTCCATATTCATTCTAACATTTCAACAAACACTTGGAATGCATTATAATCAACGTAGTTTACATATACGTGTAATATACGGGAAACATCGTAACTAAGCATATGTGATAGCAATCAAGTCAGACATAAATCATTGCTGACATTGAAAGCCTTGAAAACCATAACCTAAACATTTATAATCTGGACCTTTTGCTGGTAAACACGTAACGAACTCAGTTTGAATGTTATGTCTTTGTCTACGGCACAACGACAACCTATAGCATGAAATAGGTTAGCTATTCCACCATCTGCTCTATTTGAATCCCTAAAACAGGTTAGGGTTAGGATTTCTTACCCAAGAACAGAGTCGAAATTGCCAGAATAGGATACAAACCGGCCGATTCAGCACGTAGAACGGCAGGGTCGAATCCTAGTAACTCTCTCCCACTTTCTTTCTCACTTTCTCTCTCTTTCCTTCTCATTTTGCTCTCTTCTCCCTCCTAGGTGTTTATATAGGCCCAGAACTGACCTCAATGGCCTTAGACCCATAGTATACTTAGGTTATAGCCAAAAGTCGACCGTTCTGGCTCAACGGGGCACATCTGGAGGCCCCTTTTCCGCGTACGGTCCGGAGTAAGTCCCTTGACATTGGATCTAGGTTAAGTTAAGTTTTTAGTCTGATCGGATTTAAAGATCGACCGCGGAGGACCAGTTTCAGTTCAACGGTCACCGGTACTTGATCAGGACCACAAGTACACTGAAATGTGTTGAAAATTTTTCCTGATCCGAGGGTGTAATTGGGTCAGATTTCGATGATCTGAATCATTAGATTTGGCCTGCAAGCGAACGACTCAATTTACTTAAGTTTCAATTTACTTTCTAAAGGTATTCGTGTTTCTCACAAACTTCGCTTCGGACTCAAGTTGTGCGTTTCGGGATACTATCTGGACTTGATTTTCGAGATAGTAGTTAAGTCCAACAAGGCGGTCATAACCGTAAAGTTTCGTAGTTATCAGACTTTTGACGCGCGGTCCAGGTCCGATACGGAGTTTCAGTGTGCTCCCGAGAGCAACTGGGTTTTGAGATGGATCTTAAGTTTTTAGGTAATGTAGCGTTAACGGTTCTACTCGTTTTGGGTCTTACCGATCGTATTTAAAGTGATTAGTGCTAATTTCACAGGTAATCTCGTTTAGCACTTAGTTAATTCTCGTATAATTTCTAAGGGATTTGGTCCTTAGTAATTTCTGCCTGAAGTGTTATTCGGGTCTTTGTACGGATTTTTCTGAGACGTTATAGACCGATACCCCCACTGTCTTCACATTGTCTTTGCGGGTACATTCGGCGAGTCTGCATACATGGCTAACTACACTTGTCTATCCGGATTCCAGTAATAACAGTTGGAATTATGGACATCCGACCATTCATTTTGATAAAAAAAAATGTGTCTGGTTTTCTCTATTTTTTTATTTTTATTTTTATTTTACATCTCGAATCATATGTGCCCCACAACATCTATACACATATCTTTACTCTTTTTTTTTTTTTTTTTTTCACTTCGCCTACTATTTTGATACCTTACGTAATATGGCCTAATGTAGTAATATTGAAGTTTATTTGAATCCTCCAAAAAATCTAAAAATTCCATAAAATAGAGACCATGCACTACATGAGCCAAAATGATGCCTACTTCATTCTTTTTTTTTCGTGACTGAGACCCTCATCCAAAATCTATTGTATGAATCAATCATAGAAGTCACATGAGTTGGAAATTTTGGTAACATCCTGATTTAGGAATAATTTTATGATTTCTATCCGACCATATATTACCTAATGTATTCTACTAGTGACAACTTTAATTAAATTTAAAATATGGCCGATAGCATCACACAACTAAAGCAAATAAAGTGATTCGGGCCATAACATATAATCAAAAGAAAAACATCAAAAGATGAAAAAGAAAAAAAAAGGAATCGCGGCCTGCTGAATGCATCCCCTCACACAAGGCGTTCACAACAACGGTAATGGTGGTCACGGAATACCCACCACCGTTGAAAATTTCTCTGGGGCCAATGGAATGTTTATTTGCCATCCAAACTGTTGATATGATGGAGCACGATAAGTTATTAATAATCAATCACCACTATTTTCTTTGGCGTGGTTCACTTGAGATTTGGATCTACTTCATTTGTGGATCATTTCCTAAATTCAGCTGTCAAGATGAATGGACAGCATGCATGTAAGGAAAATATATCAAGGTGCGCCCGCTGCAGGAAAAAAAGAGACGGATCAAATCTCAAGTGAACCACAACATAGGAAACAATCGGTGATTGAACGTCCGGGGCCACAAAAGTCTTGGGTAAAGCTGATATTTGTTTTTTCCTTAATTCAGGTCTCGACGGTATAACGAAGATGAGGTTGGATGACAAATAAACATCATGCAGTAAAATGAGCTGACAAAATGGATGGACGGCGTGGATAAAACACATTAATCGTGGCGGGTCCAAAGAGTCATCCAGCAGCATACACTGCCTACGTCCGTGCTGTGCGCTACACGCTAAGCAATCGCAGTCCAGATACTACATACAACCACGCGCCGAGTTTTCGAAAATGAATTTTTTTTTGGCGCTTCACAGCAGAAGTTACACGTTTGGGCGGATAAAATGCAAGCGAGTGGAAGAGGAAAGGAATCGGCAACGCAGCAGCAGCAGGAGATGACGGACTGCGATGGTCCCCTTGATTTCGAGTTCGAAGACCAGCTTCTCACTTCCACCATTTCAGTCCCCAAGAAAAGGTCTGTAAAACCCTAACTACCATTGATAATCTCTCTCTCTCTCTCTCTCTCTCTCTCTCTCTCTCACACACACACACACACACACACACACACACACACACACACACACTTCTCGACGAGGGGCTGTGCTCTTTGCTTTGGCGTGCACTCCTTTCATACTCCGTTCCTAATATCCATAACACAGTTTCTGGATTTCACAGAATCAAATACTAGGTTGCCCAACATTACTGAAAAAAAAATTCAAAATTTCAGGAATTAGCGGATCCTGGAATTAAATTCTCAAGTAATTCCAAAATTCTTGATTGCCAAACAAAACATTTTTAGGGAGGGGGTCTAGTATTTCTTGCAACGATGGAGAGGTAGAGCTTTAAAAGTTTTTTTAGGGGTCGTTTGGATGCTTGCAAGTTTTTAAGTTGTAAGTGACTTTCACGTGCCTGTTTGGATGCCTGTAAGTTGGATAAGTGGGAAGTGACTCACGGGGAAGTCACTTACAGGTGGTGTTTGGGGGAGGAAGTTCACCTGTAAGTAACTTACAGGCAAATCTACCAAAAAACTGCAGGGCGATGGGGGTGAGAAGTCACTTCCCTGTAAGCCACTTACAGGCTCAACGGTCGGATTTTTAAAAAGAGGGGAAGATGGAGAAACGCACTCTCCCTCTCTGCAATCTCTCACTCTCCCTCTCTGCAATCTCTCTCCGTCTGCAACGACCGCCCTCCGTCTCTGCAATCTCTCTTTGTCTGCAACGACCGTCCTCCCTCTCTGCGATCTCTCTGTCTGCAACGACCACCCTCCCTCTCTGCAATCTCTCTGTCTGCAATAACCGCCCTCCCTCTCTACTCCCCAAAACGGTAGGGTTTGATCGCAATGTTTCTTTTTCTGCTTTGAAAACGGGAGTGGATTAGGTGTTACTCGTACGCATGTTCACTTGTGCACGTGCGCTCCTTTCCACACGTGTCATGTGACTCTAATCCGAACGGTTCATGTGATGAAACATCCTAGTAAACCCCTAGTGACTAATTTTCACCCTGATCTAAAACTCCAGTGGGCCATAGAAAAGTAATATGAAAATCAAGGTAGGAAACTGTTTTCTTTTGCCATGGCCCACGAAAGTTTTGGATCAATGTAAAAGTTGGGCCCTGTGGGTTTCATGGGATGCTTCATCACGTGGACCATTCAGATTTTGGACTAACATCATGTATTATGAGTTCTCAAAAAGTTCTTACAAGAACTCGTGCCAACTGCGCGGCTGAGCATTTTGATGGTAGGGGATTGCGTACTGAGTAAACTCTGTGGGATCCACCGTGATTCATGTATTTGATCCACCCCGTCCATCCATTTTAATAGTAAACTCTGTGGATGGCTTAAAGTAAGACATGTCCAGTGGTATATATACAATGGTACAATGTACACTCATTAGATGGCTGGTTTGTTTGATGGAGGTTACCTTTATTCATGATCCATTCATAGTGCACCAGAAATATGATCTGGATCACTAGAAGGTGGGTGCACCTCTATCGTATACTACTTACATATTGTGTTGCTGCTGTCGTTTGAGAACAAACTGCCAATTTACCTTAAAAAATTCATATGTTTTTTTCAAGTAAAAAACACTACAGAACGACTATATAACGACTGTATACTCATTTTAGGATGATCCAAATCTCATGTGAACCCCACCACAAAAACAGTTGTGGCTAGTTTAATGAACCCATGGGCTGTTTGCCTATTTCTAATGGCGTGGTCCACCTAAGATGGATTCTTTTTATACATTTATTTATTAATATATTAAGGTGGGCCGCATATGGATTCTTTTTATGCATTTATTTATATTAATATATTAAGGTGGGCTGCACAGATCTTATCCTAAAATGCTCCCTTGGATTCTTTTAATGCATTTAGTTTTTAATTTTTATTTAATTATTTTCATGCATTTGGATTCTAAAAATTGGACGGTAATGATAATTCTGATTTTGTTATATATGGACCATTTATGCTTAATGGTATGTATTTTATCCACTTTTATGGCCCACTTGATAATTAGTTTGGCCTAAGAATTAGCTTAAATATTCATCTCGATGGGCTTAGTAAAATTACATATTTGATCCCATGCATTTTTATATGATCATAACATTTTGAAACAATTTCCTAATCCAAGTTTTGCTCGATGTGAATATACAATTTTTTACTTGTAAGTAACTTACAGGTTACCCAAACAGAAAAACTTACCTGTAAGTGACTTACAACTTACATCCAAACGGGTTACCTTTAAGTAACTTTCACCTGTAAGTGACTTACAGGTAAGTCACTTACAACTTAAAAGAACTTATAGGCATCCAAATAGGCAGCATGTATGAATTTCACTTGAAAGTGACTTTAATATAGGCAACAAGGAAATAAAAATGCTAATAATAAATCTAAACATAACTCTTAGTTACCACAATCCCTATATGGCAGGAGGCCCAACCCATTGCCACCTTTATGACTGAAGGGCCCAAGTATCACAATCGTCTTTCACCACCATTTCATTCAATAATGAAAACAATGCGTTGTTCATTCAACACTATCACAAGCAAGCTTTAAACTCTCATTTTAACACTAACCCATTATTGAATACACGGAAGTAAAAGAAGGGATATCTTTCAATAGCTTGTTTCTAAATCCAACTAATGACAAAAAAATGCAATAGTACCTTCAGCTCTCTATGCCCTTGATTGTTCCCAAACCAACTTGACCTACTTGAAATTAATCAACCCCAAGCCTGCCTCAATCAAACCTTTTAAATGTAATTGGGTCAGGCTCAACTTATGGGACCCAACATGGCATAGCCACACCCACATCTAAGAATGGAATATGGGGCTAAAGTCCATGATCCAATTCAAGTAGTGAAGTCATACAAACATGTATAACTCATGTACATGTTTCTTTTCTTTTAGTCTATATTTTGTTTCAGGTTTTCGGCATGGTCGAGTCGGATCGGCGTAAGTTATTATACAGGCAAGTCGGCTCGACCAACCAAACCTAACATGAGCGATTTACTTAAATGGCCCCACATTTTCTAAAAAACCTAAAATTATGAAACTCAATGTCAATGGCTTCTCTCTGTCTACGACAAAGAGAGAGGAGCGGCTGCTACTGTTGTAGAGAGATGTGCATCTTCCCCTTCACCATGAATTTGAATTTGTTGACCGTTAGCCTGTAAGTGACTTACAAATAAGTGAAATCCCACCCCTCCCCCATGTAACTTGCTTGGAAGTTTCACTTGTAAGTGACTCACAAGTTGTGAGTCGGTTATAGGTGAAAAGCTCTTGTAAGTTAGTTGTAGGTGAAAAGCTCCCAAACACCACCTATAAGTGACCTACTTGTAATTCACTTGTAACCAATGTTCGTAGTATCGATATAGTTACATGTAATGCTGGTTGGGGATATGGAAACATGTATTGATCTCTCGCCAATATTATTGTCGATACCCAGAAATGCATCATTGACTGATGGAAACATGGGGAAAATTGTGGAATTTCTCAATGAAGCTTCAGGAGATGCTAAAGTACACATATTTACATATTTAGGAATCCAATAATTGCAAAAAAAAGAAAAAAAAATACATAATAAGTTTTCCTTTAATGGGAGCCTAAAAGCATGTAACATTGACTTAAGGAAACAATGGGAAAAGATGGGGAGAATGGTGGAAAATTTCAATTATACTTTAGGAGATGCTAAAATACACATTTGTATATTTTAGAGTAAAATAATAGCAAAAAGACATTTATATATTTAGGGATCAAATAATGTAACGCCCTGAAAATCGGGGGTCGAGCATAAGCTCTACTCCCGAGTTCCAACGCATAACTTATGCAACATAGATGATGATGATTGAATGTTGTCCATATTAGTGCATTAAACATGAGTGAGATTATACCAAAACAGTATATCATACTCCAGAGACAGTTAAATAAGCAAGCGGAAGACTGTGTTAGATATATACAATATATAAACTGTTGTAAGTTTCCAGAGTGTGAACATGTTACTAGGTTAAATATATACATGTATACTCCAAAAATGAACAAAAAGAATATACATGGGTGCTCCAAAAGTGCAAAATAACAAGTGTAATGGCGTCTAATCAACATCCCTGTAATCCCGTCGATCAGAACATGGTTTACATAGACCCGCTTGATAGCTGTATATAGGAGAAACCCTCCTCATCACCATAAAAGTCCGGCTCCGCTTCGTAAGCATCGCCATTATTTGAAACTAAAATAGGGTCTGGTTGGTGTTTAAAACACTGTCCTGTAACGTGGGAGTGAGTGATCAACTCAGTGGAGCTATAAAGCAAAGGTTAACATGTTATCAATTCAGTCAAGCAGTAATGATAACGCAATATAATAATCAGATCCTAAGTACTCTTGTTAACGCAAGAATGATATGAAATAATGATGCATGCCCTCGCCTACGCTCCCTCAGCGACTTCATCTTACGATCGCGGCATGCAACCCTTCCTCAGTGCTTGACCTGCTACCCCAAAGGCACACGTAATGCGGTGCATGCTCGTGATTAGCCAGGTTCTTACTTAGGTTTATTCATACAGCAGAATTATGAAGCTAAGGTACCTCCCTTATATCAATTCCCAAACAATGATCTATTTTAGGGTCGTCAGTCCTAGCAAATCTCATACGATGTTGCGGTTCTAGGTCACTACAAAGGGCTTGTCACCTGATCAGTGTAGGCCTAGTTTATAATCTAGTTGCTATGGAAAGACTTGTCGCCTCAACGCAGTCCTAGAGTATACACGAGGTCACTACCACCGACGCCCTACCAACTGACAGTCTATTTTCGAAGGCTCGTCGCCAACCCGATTGGGGACCACAGCTAGGCTGCACCGGGGTAGGCCTATTTCATACTCGAGGTCACTACAAATGGCTCGTCACCTGATAAGTGTAAGCCGACAGCTCGAATACAGTGTCCTATACCACCGTATTCGGCTCACGAGTTTGAGTTGCTCACTGTACACCACATGGAGGCTCGTCGCCCCAGCGTAGGCCGACAGCTCGACCACGGTGTCCCATACCACCATGTCCGGCTCACGAGTCTTAGCGGATCGAGGTACCAAGGTTAATTGGGCTTTCCATTGGTGAGTTTGGTACCTTAGATTCAAGCAGTAGTGTCCATACATGGTGAACATACATCGAGCCAATCGGGTTGCTTGACAAGTTCGACTGGTACGAGCGTACACTGAATTAATCGACATGGTACCACTGTCAACAATTATCGTACGACTCGGATTCATCGAACGCATCAGATGTGGCGAGACTAATTCGGCCACCCATTGTAAACCATTACCGATTGCTTGGACTACATCGTAGCCCCAAACACACTTCAAGCAATTGTATATGCATGTAGTAACCAAAGACAACATGTGGCAACTAAAATCAAATATAAATCTCATTTGGGTATTTCAACAAACATATAATATGCATGTTAGCATACATAGGCATTTCAACCATAAAGCACATAGTAGTGAGGTAGGTTACATAAAGGAAACTGTAACCATAGATAAGGGGATTGAGAGTCTTATCTCAACACCCTCATTACATACATTTAAACGAGCATTTTCTCATTCAGGCATTTTATCAAACACTTGGGCTACACATTTCAACATACATGTATTAGACTAGTTATAACATATATCCTGGCAAGCCCTTTTACACAGGAGTTGCTACATACACAACAAGCATATATTCATAGTTAATAATCATGACAAGCACAGATTCAAATTCCATATTCATTCAGACATTTTCACAAACACAGGGAATACACTATATTCAAACATAGTTCATATATATGTGTAAAGCGCGAGAATTATTGTATTTAAGCATGTGATAGCAATCAAGTCAGTCATAAATCATTAACTGACATTGAAAGCCTTGAAAACCATAACCTAAACGTTTATAGTCCGCACCTTTCGTCAGTAAACTCGAACCGAACCTAGTTTGAACACAACGCCTTTGTCTACGGCACGACGGCTACCTGAATCACAAAATAGATTAGCTATTTCGTAGATATCTCTATTTGGATTTCTAAAACGAGATTGGGGTTAGGATTTCTTACCCAAATCGGAATTGAAACAAGTTGAGTAGCGAAGTAGACAAGCGAAACGGCGTGAGAAGTTGTGGGAAAAGATCCCAACAACAATCCCCAAGAATCTCTCCTCTTTCCTCTTTTCTCTCCTTTTCTTTCTCTCTCACCTAGGGTTTTTAAGAAATTCGTATGGCTTGCGGGTGAGGGGGTTTAAAGGCTATTTATAAGCCCAGAATTGACCGAAATGGCCCCAGGGGCCATGGTATACTTAGGTTATAGCCAAAACCCATATGTTTCGGCTCAACGGATCACTTCTGGAGGCCCATTTTCTTCGTGCGGTCGGACTTAAGCTCCCTGGCATTGGATTTAGTCGAGTTAAGTTTTCGGTCCAATCAGATTTACAGATCAACCGTGGCAGACCAGTTTCAGTTCAATGGTCACCAGTATTCGATAAGGGCTACAAGTACACTGACATGTGTTGGAAATTTTTCCTGATCCGAGGGTGTAATCGGGTTAGATTCTGATGGTCTGAATCCTTAGATTTGGCCTGCAAGCGAACTGACTCAATTCACTTAAGTTTTAGTTCATTTCCTAAAGATATTCGCGTTTCTCACATACTTCGATCTGGGCTCAAGTTGTGGGTTTCTGGATACTATCTGGATTTGATTTCCGAGATGGTTGTCAAGTCCAGTAAGGCGGTCCTAACCGTTTGATTTCTCAGTAATCGGACTTTCGATCCGCGGTTCAGGTCCGATACGAAGTTTCAATGTGCTCCCGAGAGCAACTGGGTTTTGAGATTGATCCTAAGTTTCAGGGTAATGTAGCGTTAATAATTCTACAAGTTTTGGGTCTTGTAGTTCGTATTTAAATTGGTTCAAGCGAATTTCACTGCTAATCTAGTTTAACTCTTAGTTATTTTCGTCTAATTCTAAAGGATTTGGTCTTGAGTGATTTCTGCCTGAGGTGGTACTCGGGTCTTTGTGCGGATTTTTCCGGGACGTTACAAATAATAAGTTCCCATTTTAATGGGAGCTTAAAAGCATGTATCGCTGACTCTGGGAAACATTGGGAAAACATGGGGAAAATGATGGAGCCATCCATCCATCCATACACATACAATCATATATACATTCAAATGCAAGTATAATCCATCCATCCATCCAATCATCTACGCATCCATACATACATACATTGGCACATACGTATATACACACATGCATGATCCATCCATGCATGCATGGATATGCACATGCACACGTATATACATCCATCCATCAATCCATCCATCCAACCATTCATCAGTGCATCCATCCATCCATGATCCATCTATATATCCATCCATGCATGCATACATATACACACATACAAACATGCATTTCATCATACAAGCATGCACCCATAAAAATTTCTAAATGGATTTTTTAAAAAAAACTAATAATTTTTTGGTGATATCGATACATTGGCCATGTTATCGAAATATCACCAATACATTGGCCATACAAGCAACACTCGGAATTTACGGAGTCGAAAACATTAATGATATTGATGCATTGGCGATACTTATTGATTTATTGCCGATTAGGGGTGTACATCGAGTCGAACCGAGTCGAGTTGCCCTCAGCTCGACTCGGCTCAGCCATTAGCTGACCTCAGCTCAAACTCGGCTCGGCTTGGTTCGGTTAGCAGCTCGAGCCAATTCGAGCCAAGATCGAGCTGAGTTTGCCTGTGCAGCATTTCCACAAACACCTGGACTGCACCTTCAAAATCCCACTGTATGTAAAACAACAACAAAGGTTTTTCAAGTATTTTATCAAACACCTTATAAGCAACATAAAAATCAAGAAAAAAAGGGTATTTGTTTCATATACATATCTTCCTTACCACCAGCCACACTTCGTTGAGTCATTTCATCAAACACTTGGTGAGCAACATCAATATCAAAGTAACCGAGTCACCGAAATGGTTCGATTCGAGTTCGATTTGAGCTGGGTTCGATCCGAGTCGAGTCGAGCTGGGGCCAACTTGAACTCGGCTCGAACTCATTTTCGAGCTCAAAAAATCAACTCGACTCGGCTCAAACTCAGCTTCGAACTGAGCTTTTTCGAGTCGAGTCGAGCGAGCTAACCGAGCTAGCTCGGTTTGTGTACACCTCTATTGCTGATACCTGGAATTTTTGATACTACCAGTGTTATTGGTATTGCCAAGAACAATATTTATAACTAATCCAACTTGTAGGGATCCAAACGACCCCCTAGGGTTTAGGGTTTTTAGGGCTTACTATCCCTTTTAAGATTCCAAGGAGCCAAACGATAGGATTTGAACTAATCTTCCAATCGATGGATGGTTTTTATTGTTTATGGAATGGGGGATTTTTCAAATTTCAACTTGGATTTCTTTTGCTATGAATATCTATGCTACACTCGTGTTTTCAATTCGTATAAGTGGTGATGTAGGACGGCCTAATCCAACCTTAAATGAATGTGGTATTTGAAAGGGGCAGATTTATGTAATCTTTAACAGCAAATAAAAAAAATTAGCCTTATACATCATAAACACAAGAAAGAAATAGGATGCATGCAGCAATGATCATGGCCATCCATCACAAACACATAGTATTGAACTTTAAAATCTGAATTTAGTCGGATCCAACAAAATATAGGACTTTCGTCTTGCAATAGGTCCGTTTAACGATCCAAGTGGATTTTCTAATCCAGAAAATTTATGGATTGAGAAATCTGGAAAATTCAGAAAAAAATTGATGGTTCTTCAAATCTAAGGCCTAGGGTGATGGGATTTGAAGAATGTTAAAATATGTAAATGTGGGGATGAAAATCTTCCAAGATCTAATGATTTAGATAAAAAAAGAAACATGATTGGCTTCTAAATCTAAAGATCTTAGAAGAAAATGAAGAAAATAAGTTTAAAGAAAAGAGTACCCTGAGAAAAGAAAGGAGAGAGAAGCGGAGGATGATAAATCACTTCCCTGGGCCTCACGCCTTCTTCCAATCACTGGAAGTCGAAGACCAAATCGTCATAAGCAAAAACTCTCTTTCTTTTTATAAACATAACATAGTATGTTTTAGGTTTACGGTAAAACATCCTTATAAATTCGTAATTACATGAAATGACCAAAATACCCCTACTAAAAAAAGTTAAAAAAAGAAGAAATTCGCACAAAAATTGTGCGCACACTGTCTCAAAACTCAAATAAATCAAAATTTCATAAACTAAATTCAAATCCAAGATGCCCGATGGGCCTCGATGATTACGCGGTGAAGGTGGCGCAATGAATGTGGGCCGTGACGATCCAACGGTCTAAATGTCTCCTTCATTCAACTTACACATGTCATGAACACATGTGTAAGGTCTTCAACCTCTAGATACCCGACCCGTACTTGTCATCTAACCACACTGACACGGGTAACGCACGCCTCATGCGTTGATATACTTTGAATAGCCTGGTGTTCGCATCAACTCCCTTCGGCTGAGAAGAGCTCGACTCCGGCGAGATAAAACTCTTGTGCCTTTCTAACAAATCTATATCAAGCCTCTGCAACTCCGCTTCCGTCAACCATGTACAGTCAGATGATGGTCTGTTCTTCCACTTCACCAAGTACCTCTGAAATCCACCGTCTCAAGTGAAAATAATTTGCTCATCCACAATTCCTTCAATTTCTTCTATTTTCTCAGGTATAATAGGCATAGGTGGTGTAGATTGGGAAGAAAATTCAAAAATTGGCCAATGGTTTGGAACAAAATTAGGGTCTATGGGATGTCTTGAACAAAGCATTAGATCCTCCACATTGAATGTTGAACTAATCCCCATGCGAGGTGGAAGATTTATCACATACGTATTAGACCGAATCTTTTTTAGAATCTTAAATGGTCCAGCACTGCGTGTTTGTAACTTCTTAACAGTATCTTGTGGGAACTGTTCTGGCCTCATCTTAATCATTACATAATCGCCCTCATTAAATTCTTGAATACTACGATGTAAGTCAATTGAAATTTTGTATTGTTCATTATTAACATTTATTTGCCTCCTAATCTCTACATGCAACTCATGAATGTGATGGGAGAATGCATCGGCTGACTCTGAGGGCCTCTGAGTGACTGACATAGGTAATCAATCTATGGGTAGTCTAGGTTTGTAACCACTAACAATCTCGAATGGACTCATACCCATAGACCTATTAATTGAACTATTATATGCAAACTCGGCGACTGGCTGGACTAAGTCCCAAGTTTTAATGTATTCACTCACCAAACATCGTAGTAGATTTCCGAGATTTCGATTCACAACCTTTGTTTGGTCATCAGTTTGAGGATGGTAGGCAGACGAGAACTGGAGTCTCGTACCCATCATGTGCCATAATGTCTTCCATAAAAAAACTAGTAAACTGGACATCCCTGTCAAACACCATGGTCTTAGGCAAACCATGTAATCGAATCACCACCTCAAAGAAAATCTTGGCTATGTTGGACGCATTTAAAGTTTTTGAACACGGGAGAAAGTAAGCCATTTTTGAGAAACGGTCCACGACCACAAAAATGGAATCGGGCTTTTTAATTGTCTTGGGAAACCCAAACATGAAATCCATACTGATGTCTTGCCAGGTGCATGTGGCACTGGCAATGACATGTATAATCCGGTATTTTGCTTCTTCCGTTTTGCCAATTGACATGTTAGACATTGCCTTAAAATTTTGGCTACGTCTTGCTTGAGACTTGGCCAATAAAATCTATCCTCCTCTAGGGCAATAGTCTTATCTTGACCAAAATGACCAGCAATACCTCTAGCATGAAGCTCCCAAACAAGGAAATCCCGGAAGGAAGTGTGGGGAATACAAAGTCGGTCTTCTTTGAAAAGGAAGCCATCTTTGAGCACGAACTCACCCGAACTATGCTGGACACCTAAGAGTGACACGTATGTTCCCCCAAATTCTGGACACATGGGATACTCGTCTTTTAATTGCTCAAACCCGATAACTTCTACACTTAAGGAGTTGAGCAATATCTCTCTCTTACTAAGGGCATCAATTGGTTTGTTCTCGGTTCCGGCTTTATATTTCAGGACATGAATATTCCTGAAGAAACACTACCCACTTGGCATGCCTTGGGTTGAGCTTCTTTTAGGAATTTAAATACTTCAAAGCCTTGTGATCAGAAAACAAGTCAAATTCTTGTGGTAGAAGATAATGACGCCAATGACGTAGTGACTGCACTACCGCATAAAATTCTTTGTCATAGGTGGAATACTTTTGTTTGGCTTCATTTAGTTTCTCACTGAAATAGGCAACTGGATGACCCTCTTGGCTTAATACTCCTATACCTATGCCCGAAGTATAACACGCCACTTCAAAGATTTTAGAAAAATCTGGAAGACGCATGACGGGAGCCTCTATCA